>CAJHNH020000124.1:0-305000 GCA_905116865.2 Candidula unifasciata | reverse complement strand
AGACAACGTGAGAAGGTAGATATGTACTTTACTGGAAACAAAATCGTCACGTTGAACCAGCATCCCCGAAGGGGGAACGTTAGGTTATAATTGTGATTAGGTTAAGTGCGCCATATAAAATGGCTCAGCATTGCACGCCACCAAGAGCCATAAAAAGGACTCCCGTGGCGTTGATGCAATTAAATGAGACAGAACCAAATTCAATGTCGTCTATCGGCGAGCCTATGGGCGACTCGGTCGCCGCCGGACAATGTGAGAAGATTCTTACACTCTTTTATCATGACATGGTTCTCAGATTTGTTTGTGCTTCTTTATATGTTGTTGAAACTATGTAGTAACGTGCCTGATTGGATACAGCGAAATATACCTGGCAGTGAATTGTGCAATGTAGTATTTATGTCCGTATTGTTAAAAGTAAAAAAATGAGTGGACTGTTTCAGATAGAAAATATTCAAGGTAATGAAAAGTTAAAACAAAATGTCTTCTTCTTTGTGAAAGGTTAAATATGCCCAGTGTTTCAGTTGTGTTGCTCTAATGTGCTGACGCGCCAGCAGCAAGTCTCCAAGGGTTCTCAAAACTTGGATGCCTCTTCCCTCTGGCCATGTTTTTTCTGCCAGGTTTTGCTGAAGGGAACGGTCTAATGTATGTGCGCGCAGGTGTTTGGTGTGCATTTTGGCAGGAACACTGGGGCGGATTTAGCAGTTTTCATTATGTGCATAAGTGCGTTAATGCTGCAGTGCCCTTTTATTGATCGTGGAGATTGTGGTGTACGGACTTCGGTTTGTCTGTTGATTAAAAAAAAAAAACAACGGAAAAAAGGGGGGGGGGGGGGGGCGAATGGAAGGTTTTGTAGGGAATAAATATCCTTTAACATAGACAAAGTAACAGAATATCAAAAGGAGTACACCTACAACGTTTGAATAAATCTTAAGGTTATACGCCTTAAGGAAACTATACAGTATAATTAAATTACATACGACAAAAGTTTATAGTCAAGTACACGGGAATTATAAAAAATGTGTGTATATTCACAGATCAAACAGAATAAAGTGTGTTCAGCGCATGAATAATGTGTATAGAGCCCTTTTTATAGCCTGCCATGATGTTTCTTCTTTGTTTTTTGTTTTTTCTCAAAAGGCGGTTGTCGGCTTGTGTTTTGTTTCACAGCTAGGGTGCGATATGTGGGTTCTACACACAAAATTTCAGACAACACAGAGTTAGCCACAGTTTACGATTTGCATGTTTAAAGGGGGGGGGGGGGTAATTTGGGACCCCCCCCCCCCAAGTGGACCTCGGGACCCACACAGGGACTACTTCTTCGAGTTCATCCGCTGTAAACTCTTTGCCGGAAGTTTTGCTTGTTCTTTCACTTCTCGACTGCAGTTCTGTTCTCGAGTCTTGCGTGCACATCCGCTTTTACTTATCTGGCTCATTTCTATGCAGGTTGTTGGTTCCTTGCCTCTCAGACAGATGCACTCCGACTTCAAAGGAAGCTCCCAGTTAGTCGACTCTTACGACAATGTTTTGGTTGGTTTATACAGCGGATCAACGTCATGGCATAAGAGTAGTAACCCATAAGTGCTCCGTTCTACTTCTAACTCAAGCCTCAGTCCGAAGAATTTCAGCGCAGTGCACGAAATCCGTATCAACTGCGAGGATTCTAAAATACTTTGGGTTGATTTTTAACTCCAAATTTTGCCCGGGCAGCGCCGTTAGGCTACTCTTGTTGATGTCCAACCGCCAAAGGACTTTTTTTTACATGTACACATGGACGTCCGATCTTACTACCCAGAGACCATGGAAAATTACCAGAAGTCTACATGAAAAAAAAAATTAAAAATCTGAGCCTATACCGGGGCCTGAACCCAGGATCTCCAGCACTCGAGGCGGACGCTATGCCTCAAGGTCTCTCAGCTCCCCTTCTTCTACGACATGCTGTTGGGTAGGCAGTGGGTCTATTCTTGTTTTCCCTATAATTGGGTCCGGAACCCACACCCTTTTACGACGTGCTGTTTGGTAGGCTAGTTTGGTCAAAGCTAGAGCTGCTTTTGGAAGGATGAGGCAAATCTGGAAATCCAACAATTACTGCAGAGGAACGAAACTCCGACTCTACAAGAGCATCATTTTGCCAGTTCTTCTTTATGGAGCAGAATGCTGGAGAATGAAAAGGAAGCACACAAGCTGTCCACCTTCCACCACACATGTCTACGTAGAATTATCAAAATTTGTTTGTTTAGATGTGTGTTATTAACAAAAGGTCAGTGGATTCAGCCAGTGAAAACGTTGATTCATCACCATCATCATGTGTAGCGGCTCCTTTTCACTAGGCCGCCAGGTTAAGTTTTCTTTTCTTGTGTATTCCAAGGTGCCGACCACAAACTGTGATCACACTTGTGTCAGTCTCTCCGTGCCTCTTCTCTCAGAAAACACGCTACCCAATTCTTGCTGTTTAAACTTCTAAAAGGAGCTGCCGTCCTAATGGTTGGTGCCCAAGTCTCGTGCTGGCGAACCGAGTTCGAATTCGCTGAACGGGGATGAGCGTTCCCCCCCCTCCCCCTTCTGTCAGGGGCAAAATAAAATCTTAACCTGCATAGTTTGTGGCGACTGCACTAGCCACGTGGCCCTGAATCCTTAATATGTCTGTAGCAGGTCAGAAGTCCCAAAGTCTTTGATAACAAATTTTAGGTATCTTCTTCTTCTTCTTCTGCTGCTGCTGCTGCCTCCTCCTCCTCCTCCTCCTCCTTCTTTTTCTTCTTCTTCTTCTTCTTCTTCTTCTTCTTCTTCTTCTTCTTCTTCTTCTTCTTCTTCTTCTTCTTCGCGTTCACCGGCTGCAAACTCTGGCGGAAAGTTCAGGTTGTTCACCCACTTCTCGACTCCACTTGCTGTGCTAGTGTTTGAACACAGTTTAACCCGGCACTGCTTTGGCCAGTCTCATCTAACTTCTATGGAAAGGTCGCCATTAAAGATAATTACTCAGCGAAACTATTCAAAGTATGACATTTTACATTTCTTAATCGCTGTAAAAGTGGATAATGGTTGTGAATTGTGGGGCGTTTCGAGTTTGTGGAGTAGAACAGTGGGTCCCTGTTAGCTAGAACCTGCGAACATCTCTTTTTCCCCTCAAAGGTCTGTGACCTTTTAGTAGTCAGTATGGTTAGTTGCGTATCCTTTACAGGACGTTGCAGAACCAACCCCAGCAGCCCCTGGCTTTTGTGTGGTTTTTCTAGGCAAATTAACGTCCAGTAGTTTGCCATTGCTTCCTGGACGGTCGGCTTTCTTGATACCACTGTCAGTCAGTATGAGTAAATTATTATTTATAAATGATAGGATAACAAAAAGGATTGCATCCTAATGCTAATTTTTCTTTTTAAACGATGCCTCTCAAGTTTTTTCTGCTGGTCCACACACGAATGGAACATATTTGAGTAGAGAAAAATATCAGTTTGTCACAAAATACTCCGGAAGAGGGAAGAAGGCAACATGTTTAGCTAGTTAATCGACGGATTATCCTCAGTGCACTGAGGATAAGTCTATAAGCGCTCGGATCCCATCTTCAGTGTGTCCCTCAGCGTGTGGCGACTGATAACACCAGTTCTGTGTTGGGTTACTATTCTTCTTTGGCTGCCTGTATAGTAGTGATTCTCAACCTTTATGATGCCGCGGCCCTTTAATACAGTCCCCTGATGTTGCGGCGACCCCCAAACAATTATTTCCCTTTATAACTTCAATGCATCTGTGTTTTCCGGTGGTCCTAGGCGACCTCTGTGGAAGGGACGTTCGACCCAAAGGGGTTCGGCCGGCAAGCTGAGCGCCGCTGCTGTGTAGTGTTGACGTCTGGTAGTAATTCTTTCGACCTGAAGTTCTTGTAAACTTTTGAATGTTGTCAAGTCTCCTGAATAATGTTATCGTCCTACCTCACTGAGAGCATCATTAAGAACATCGGCCAGCCTGGTATTATATCAACGTACAATATTGAATGTAGACATTTAAATGGCTGGGTAACAAATGGAAGAGAGAAGTTCTAGAGAGCCTAAGAGTTTTTATAACACATATAAAAAAGAGAGAAATGCAATATTCAGGCGTATACAGTGTATTATAAAAGGCATATTTCTGGATTGTTTCGAAACTAGTTGTTTGTTTACCAGTTTTTCAATTGCGACAGTGAGAACATTCCATTTTGGTTTGCACTGGTGCAGTAACGAACAAGTAGCGGGAAAACCCGATTGAGGTAAAGTTGAAACCTCGACTAAAATTAATAAAAGGCAGCCACTATAATTAAAACCATACAAGGAAGAAACTTTGAAGAGGGGCAAGCAAGAGGCAGAGAGCGATGCAAGTAGACAGATGGCATCAAAAGATGAATGAACAGCACATGTCAGCTTGTACCCCCAGGACAAGACACGGAGAGTTTACATCGGCGACCGGGTCATCCATTGGCCGGCCTGTAGACGACTTCGTCGCCGGTTAGGGCAATATTTGGGTTTGTCTCTCTTGATCAAATCACTACTTAAGTCCTTTTCCGTGCTACTTGTTTGCGAGCAATGCTAAGCCATTTAATATGACGCAAATAAATCTAGTCACAGATATAACCAAAAGCTCCTCCTTTGAAGGGATGCTAATAGAACGTGACGATTTCTAGTTTATCTCTCCCCCCTCCCCCCCCCCCCGCCTCCCCTCCCGCCTCCCCTCCCGCAAAGCAAGTCAAGACGGAAATTTAAGAAAAAAAGTCAATTTCAGCCATCCTTTATAGTGGGGACATTTGATTGACTGATGATAGCTTTCAGCTCTGCTATCTTGCTAGTTTTCTGTTCCGTGCCTTGTCTCCTGTAAGCGCAGATCAATACCTGTGGATTCCTGTTTAGCTGTATTTCGGTGGCCTCAAGGGTCGCACGGCGGCCGGCGCTGCCAGAAATAATCAGGAGCGTGTGGGACATGACAGCTGGTATTTGAAATGTTGTGCCAGGATGTTCGATTGACACCATCTGTCTGTCTGTCTGTCTGTCTGTCTGTCTGTCTGTCTGTCTGTCTGTCTGTCTGTCTGTCTGTCTGTCTGTCTGTCTGTCTGTCTGTCTGTCTGTCTGTCTCTCTCTCTCTCTCTCTCTCTCTCTCTCTCTCTCTCTCTCTCTCTCTCTCTCTCTCTCTCTCTCTCTCTCTCTCTCTCTCTCTCAGTAAAGTTCTTTGATTCGCCCTCACCCTGTTCTCTAGACGACCACTCCTTGATTATCTTTGCAAATACAGTTCTTTAGTTTGTTTTTCCTCTCCCCGCTTTCTCTCTGTCACACCTACTCGCTCCATTGGAGGTATAGTTGATTCATCTGTTCACTCTCATTCTTTCCTGTTTATTATCTCTTGTTTGTTCTTCCCCCCACCAACCCCCCTCCCCCCTCCCGCATCAAGCTCTTCTCTGTCACATCACACTGAGACTACAAGAGACAAAGGGATTTGTTTCAGCGGAGACTGGACAGTTCTGCAATTGTCCTGCTACCTGTTGATGATGATGATGCGGTTGATATTATTGTAGGTGACCATAACCCCATATCTATGTTTTCAAATTGTATATTTTGCTTTGTTGAGTTGTTTTGTCCCCTGTATGACATGTTTTGTCCCCTGTATGACATGTTTTGTCCCCTGTATGACATGTTTTGTCCCCTGTATGACATGTTTTGTCCCCTGTATGACATGTTTTGGTTGTCCATGAACAGATATGGCACAAGCTGTGTTTCAAGTGCGAAGTCTGTGGCATGACTCTCAACATGAAGAATTACAAAGGTTTCGACAAGCTGCCCTACTGCAATGCGTAAGTTGGAATTTATTTTATGCTGCTGTATGTTCTTCTTTTTTTTCTTCCTCTCAATATCTGCTTTGGGCCGCTGGACGTCACAGTATAACATTGTAGGCAGCTAAGCTAGGCCATGCTAAATTATTTGGTATAGTTATGTTGTGCAGTTATCTATGCAAGTTCTGATAACTCCTTTGATCCATATTCTTCTAGATCTCCCTCTTCATCTTGGTTGGTTCCATTTTTATATTCAATTGGTTGCCTTTTATGACATGCTTGTTAGGGGGTCAGTGGATCTATTCTCCCATCACCCTCCCCAAATAAGGTCCCAGAATTTACAATGGAAATCTTTGAATATATACTACACGCTTTTTTGCTTTATCCTAAAATCTATACTACATGCTGCGTCCTTCAGTCTCGATTACCCAGTGTTCTTCACCCTATAATACACATTACACTGCTGTGCCCTTCAGTCTATACTACACACTGGAATTCAGTCTAAACTACACACTGCATATTGTCCTTCAATCTATATTATAAACTACCATTCAATCTAAACTACACACTGCACATTGTCCTTCAATCTATATTACACACTACCATTCAATCTAAACTACACACTGCACATTGTCCTTCAATCTATATTATAAACTACCATTCAATCTAAACTACACACTGCACATTGTCCTTCAATCTATATTACAAACTACCATTCAATCTAAACTACACACTGCACATTGTCCTTTAATCTATATTACAAATTACCATTCAATCTAAACTACACCCCACACATTGTCCTTGAGTCTATATTACAAACTACCATTTAATCTGAACTGTCCTTAAATTTACATTGCTGTATCCTTCAAGACAGGTAATGTCGCTTTCTAGATTATTATATTTGGCTTTACAGGAGATTCTCTGTGTATGCACTTTGTGTATGGTTCGGTGTGATTCTCTGTGTATGCACTTTGTATATGGTTCAGTGTGATTCTCTGTGTATGCACTTTGTGTATGGTTCAGTGTGCTTGTTGTGAAGCCAATATACAATATAAAGGGGATTTTGTATGTATGCTCTTTGTTTATAGATATGATTGTTGTGTAGCTGGTTATACAATAAATATAGTTAATGTATACAATATGTGTTTTGTGTGAACGTGGTAGATGTGTATGCTGTGTTTAAACAAACATCTGTAGTTGTCTCAGTTTTATGGGGTTATTTCAAGTTGTTTTTGGGGCCCAAATTCATAATCATGTTTTCTTACAAAAACGTTTGTAAT
Source organism: Candidula unifasciata (assembly GCA_905116865.2). Classification (NCBI taxonomy): domain Eukaryota; kingdom Metazoa; phylum Mollusca; class Gastropoda; order Stylommatophora; family Geomitridae; genus Candidula; species Candidula unifasciata. The sequence goes on along the minus strand of CAJHNH020000124.1, from coordinate 297,944 downwards.
TTTTGGAACAGATATTTTATTTGTTATGTCCATCAGATGCCAATTGTCGACTGTTAGCAATCTCAGGCCGACAGAAAACAAATAAGATCAAAAATAGATGAACAAACAGTGAATCTCTTTAAAAACATTTAAAGTTAAAAATACACACATGTGAATGGGAAAAAATGCAAAGCGGCTGAAAATACAATAAAATTTAAGAATGAAAATGAAACTTCAAATTTTAAGGGAATAATAATATAATATATAAATGAAATCCATATTTATTTTTTTTTACAGGAATATAAGTGACAAAAAATAATTCAAAGATAAGAAAATAATAAACACAACTGAGACTGAAAAAAAAAAAAAATTAACAAATTTAAAATATCAAAATCTTCTTCTTCTTTTTCTTCTTCTTCTTTTTCTTCCTTTCTATCCCCCAATGGAGCATAGGCCCTCAACCAACTCACGCCAAGTCGTTCTATCCTTTGCCATTGCATGGAGCTCTCTCCCCATGTCCTCCCCATCTTTCTAACTTCATTCTCCAGCTCTCTTCTTCATGTGTCCTCATCTTGGTTGGCTGGGTTTTACTTGCTTCTCTTTTTGACTTATCCATGGTTGGTTGGTTTTTGTGGCTATGGTTTTTACAGGATGAGGTAGCCAACCTCAAGCCCAACCCTACCTACCTGATGACATGCCTGGTAGGGTGCAGTGTCACTATTCTTTGCTTCCTGTGAGGGCCCCAGTAGTAGTAATTTAAATTTTTTTTAAAGTTATCCGTTCAGTCCATCTTGGTTTAAATTTAGATATGGGTAGTTTTATTCTCTTTCAATATTGGATAAGTATGCTTGCTTGTTACTTTTGGGTAGAATAAACTCACTGTCTCCCGAAAAGCATGCTGTAAAAAGGGAATAATTAGAGATGTTTCCTTCTAAGTCGGAGTGCATGTGTGTTAGAGGTGAGCAATCACGTGTGGGTTCCAGGGCCCTATTATAGGTAAAACAAGAATAGACCTACTGCCTATCCAAAAGCATGTTGTAAGAGTTGACTAATTGGGAGCTTTCTTCGAAGTCGAAGTGCATCTGCCTGAGAGGCAAGAAACCAATAGTCTGCAAACAAATGTTTAAGAACTGTCAAACGGATGCACATGCAAAACCCAGGTTTTGGAACAGGACTGCAGTCCAGAAGTGGACGAACAAACAAAACTTTCCACTAGAGTTTACAGCTGGTGAACGCGAAGAAGAAGAAGAAGAGGTGAGCAACCAAAAGTGCTTTCAAATAGGTCAGATCTGTAAAATGGATGTGCATGCAAAATGCAAGTTCTGAAACAAGACTAAAGTCTAGAAGTGGAAAAACCACAAGAATTTTCTGCTGGAGTTTACAGCTGGTAAATGCAAAGAAGATGGTGATTCTGCCACTCTTAGATTTTTATTTTTCTCTTTATGATAGTAAAATTACTTTTAGTGGTACTCAATCATTTTAATTAGGTTCAGAAACAAGAGAACTGACTTCATTTCATCAGATTTTGTTCCATGTGGCTCATTGTCTTTTCTAAAGAATGACTGTTCACCTACCAAAAGCATCTAAAATTTTTTTTTTAAAGCACACATTCTGTAGTTCCAGCAGCAACCCCCAGCTTAACCCCTGTACTCACGGACGGGTGTCTGAAACAGAACCCGTATCCTTTTTTTGTACGGGTTTCGGGGTCCCATTGGGGAGGGGGGGGGGGGTATGGGCCAGCTGCTGTCGTAAAAAGTGACTATTTAAGGATTTACTGAAATCCAGTATATTCAGCCGAAAGCTACACATATTACAGTCAAGCTGTAAACGACATAACCTGCCACATGCCTTTTTAAAGATGATCACAGATGTAGGAAAAGAAGAAGAACCCACAACTTCAGAGGATGAGACATATAGCTTAACCATTTCTGCCACAGAGTCTTTGAAAAGTGATTGTACACTTCTGATATACTAATGACAACTTATTTTTCTCCTTCTTGTTAGTCATTGTCCTACAGCCAAGCACACACAAGTGGCGGACACACCAGAAACAAGAAGGATAGCTGAGAACACCAAGATTCAGAGTAATGTATGTTATTGTTAATAAACACTTTATTATTAGCTGCTGTATATTTTTGCTGCTGTAGGCAAATCTCTGCTAAAGTCAAAGTCTCTGTCTCGCAACACCAAGATTAATATATAAAACACTGATAAGACCAGTCGTTTTATATGGCTCTGAAATTTGGAGCACAACTAAAGGAGATGAAGCCTTATTACATGTTTTTGAAAACAGAGTGTTACGACAAATCTTTGGATCCATCAAAGATGCAAGCAGCGGGGAATGGAAAGTGAGAAGCAACGAAATTTCATCTGTTTAAATCACCATTGAGCACTGGCATCATGAGAGCTAATAGACTGAAATGGTTGGGGTATATTGAAAGAATGTCAGATGACAGAGAAGTAAAAACTTTATACACAGCGGAGATGAATGGTTGTAGACCAAGAAGACGTTGGAAAGATAATATCCAGACAGACCTGCAAACATTTGGTGTCACCAACTGGAAAGAGAACACCAACCAGAGAGATGAATGGAGACGGGTGATATCTGCAGCAATAAACCTCAAAGGCTCAGAATGCCGAAGAAGAAGAAGAAGAAATATGTTTAGGTTGATAGAATATGAGTTCTTAGACTGACACCTCAACAATCTGGTTGCTTGAGTCTCAAAAAGTGGCTTGGGCTCATTGGGGTCAGGCTAGAGTAGATAATTTACCAGACTCAGTTCTAGAGTAAGTCTTCTCAGGGGCTGTGCTGCACATCTCTCTTCCTCCTCTCCAAGCAGAAAAACAGTATATCAGTACATTAGCTTCACATCTGCATCGTGATGAGACACTGCACACACATTGCTCGTTACTGGAAGAAAAAAAATAACTGGCTGTCAGTCAAACTATGTATGTAGTATGTATGTAAATTGTACTTTACCAGTACATCACACAAGCGATAAACACCGGGTGATACAAAGTGCCACCATGCAGATGAGGATCACCCGCGGAGAGGTCTAGGAAACCCTGATCAGCCGTTAGGTCATATTTCAGGCCTGGCTGTATTTAGGGTGCCCGGCAAAAGCCAGGGTTGGGCTTCGAAATAACTAAAAATTGCATCCCACAAGGGGATGATGAGATTAAGTTATACAATCAGTCAAACATATTTCTTTCCAGGTGCAGTACCATGCAGAATTTGAGAAACTCAAGGGACATAAAACATCTGTGGCTGATGACCCAGAAACAGAGCGCATCAGACAGAACACCCAGATCCAGTCAAACATCAATTACTGGGGGTTGAAGGAGCAGAAGGACCAGATGGAAGGCAAGAGACCCGAGGGTTTCAATGATGGTAAGGAAAGACCACATGGTCCCTTTGTCGTCAACATTTATAACTATTTTCTACAATGTAATTCATATGTCTTTTATGTAATTTGTTGATATATTATAAAGGTCATTGCACATATTGTTCTTTATTGTTACGTATATAGTGTTTGGAAATGACCAGGGTGATAGATTCATCTGTTCTGCACTACTTGGTGTGGTAAAGGCCCTTTGAAAGCAGATGAACAGCGTGAAGACAGTGATAGATAATGCTGGTCTGTAAAGAATGGTACAGGGGGCAGTGACCATCACTTAACACCCACAGCTTAAAGTCAAGACATAGACATACAATCAGATTCAATACAAATTTGAACTTTGCATTGGCTGCTAAAGATGGGGATGGAGCACTTTTGGGAATGAATCCGTGCTGTTATGTCACTTCTCAACTGAACTCGACTCATGCTTGATAATTCAAATTTGCAAACCCTACAAAATCATCTTAAACAGAAAGAAATACATTTCTCTGTCTTATCTCTAAACTGCACTGAGGCAAACCATTAGATGCTCATTCTCTTAGTGTTCACAGCTGTACTAATAATAAAGTTGGTTATGTCTCCTTGAGTGCTTCTGCCTGTGTGATTACTAATTTCACCAAACCACTCACAAAAATGTTTATATAACAAATCATTTTACTGGCTTAGAAATGATAAGGTATATTGTATTAAACGCCCATGGCTTGAAACCACATTTAATGATATATTGATGGAATAAAACAGATTTTGAGATCTGATTTCTCTGTCCCTGTCAAAGCAGAATGTAAACAAGTCGATTCAAGGCAGTTTGTATCTTCACCTCTTCTTCTTAACATTCACTGGCTGTAAACTGCAATGGACGTTGGTCATGTTCTGGAACTTGAGTTTTGCATGCACATCCATTTTACAGGTCTGACCTATTTGTAGGTAGGCTATTGGTTCCTCAGCTCTCAGGCAGGTGCACTCCAGCTTAAATGGAAACACTTCTAATTAGTCACTTTTAACCTTTGATGACATGCTTGTGGTGGAGGGGAGGGGCAGGAGTCTGTTCTTTTTGCTCCCAAATTTGGGCCTTGGAATTCACAGCGAAAAATATTTCTTTTTATGTTCTCTTGACACAGTATATTTGTAAACCGTTATATTATCTTCACATTATATTTTAATTACAGATCTTCTCTTCACATTGTCTATTTCCTGTGTTGTTTTATTTAATTTACATCATATTTCTTTATATTACATCATATTTCTTTTCATTTCATGCTGTCCTCACATTATGTTTTCTACATATTTTGTTTTGTTTTTATTGCACTATTACCTTGCGAAGCACCGTGTAGTCTGTGTACATCAGGGCCATTCAGCTAAGTTTTTTTATTAGAGCATAAAACTGAATGTGGTATGAGCAGCTGCAGTTCTGAAAATAGTCACAGTTCTTAAAGTGGGAATCGTCACTGGCCAGCAGAGATAGAACTGTAAAACACAGTACAATTGGCATTGATGCACACTACTTGGCCTCCGCAGGCCAAGTCTTGCCCTTGGGCTGCGGGTTGAACATCTCTGCCATACATCAGTCCTTGGTAGCAGTATATCCAAAAATCCAATTACTTGACACAGTATTTAAAAAAAAATTACTTGACACAGTATAAAAAAGTACTGACACGGCATAAAAAAGTACTTGGCACAGTATTAAAAAGTACTTGACACAGTATAAAAAAGTACTTGATACAGTATAAAAAAGTACTTGACAGTATAAAAAAGTACTTGAATAAAAAAAAGTACTTGACACAGTATAAAAAAGTACTGACACAGTATAACAAGTACTTGACACAGTATATATTTAAAAAAAGGTTTCCCTTTCTCGCCAGTAGCATATCGGATCGGACATATGCTAGACTTGTTTTTGTATAGACCCTCTCGGCACTCAGTAGCTGATGTAGTTCATATCTTACTGGCCGTATTTACTTCCTAGGATGTTTCCTAGTACAAGTTTTTGGCTGGAGATCCACTCAATCGTTATCTGTTCATTTTTTGACTCCATGCATTAGAGATTGACAGTAGTCGGCGACTATGACTGTTCTGGTGGACTCCCAGAAGGAATGCAAGTTTATGTACACAGATAGGCATGTACATGTATAGGTTTATGGGCAGATAGTTTTGTGGAAATAGCACTCATACAGACATATTTATACACTGAGTGTGAAAATAGTTTTCGTGTAGATATATTTAAAGAATGTGAACATTGTCTCCATGTAGACAGATTTGTACAGAATATGGGAAATAGATTAATCAGTTGGGAGGGGGGGGGGGGGGGGGGGGGGGGGGGGGGGGGATACATACATGATATAGAAAATAGATTTTTACCGTATGTTTAAAATAGATTTTAAACAGAATATAGGAAATAACATTTATTGGGAATATATGAAAATACCCTTTACACACAAAAACTAAGCATGCACACACACACATATAAATATATAAACACACACACACACATATATATATATATATATATATATATATATATATATATATAGACACACACACTAAAACAGGCTGTATGCAGATTAGCTGAAGGACATTTTGGTCTTTTCTGAGCTAGAGTTAATAAACCAAAACATTGTATTTTCTGTGTGGAAGATGCTGGCATTTGTGCATGATTTGACCCATAATTGTGTGTTCTTTTACCCACCTCTGCATGCCTGTTGATGCATGATCCCAGATCTTGGAGGTAAGGGATATAATCCTGGCAAAATTAGCGACTACAATCCACCGGAACCAGTTGACCATGACCCTCGCCACTCCCATAGAAGTTCCGGAAGTATTGGAGAAGGTAGGAAGTTCATGAGCCTGTATGAAATTTTATTTTCTTGTCCATGTGTTCTTATCTGTTGCCAGACATGTTTCTGCTTATGACACGAAGTTGTGGGTGGGAGAAAATGTAATTTTTCTGTCTGTCTGTTTATATTCATTAGGGTGTTTCATACTCCCCCCCCCCCTCCTCTTCCCTCCAAGCTCATGTCTTCCTCCGTCAGGTTCTTCTGCTTCTTCTTCTTGTACTTTTTACCTTCTCCTTCTATGTTGGCACAGTGTGTTGTTGTTTGCAGCATAGCTGTTATATCTGTGCTTTTTGATGCAACACATCTGATGTCAACAAAGTTAGTTTTGTGTCCTGTTAGTTGCAGAATTAGCCACAGCAATTTTTGGCTGTTTTGGTTTTTCTAGCCAAAATTTGCATTTGGTAGACTTCTGATTGTTTAGGGGCCAACGGGGTCTAATTCGTTTTTCTCCCCAAAATGCTGGCCACAGAACCCAAAAGGGGACATCATTCATCTGTCTTGCTAGATATTGTTGGAAGGGGAAATCCACTCTTGACCTGTGATTTAAATTATAGTCCGTACCATGTAACAATGGTGGTCGTGTATATCTACAGCCTCCTGTCTCATGGACTGTCATTCATTTCTGTGACTGATGATCTTCTGTGGTATGATGCCAAACTGTCCAACATCTTCTCTCTTGTTCTTCCTCTACCTCCCTTCAGCTTTCTTATTTTACCATTTCACTGTACTTTTTTCTGGTGGTGCCAGTCACTTTTATGTACTTTTTTTCACATTTTGTGATATTTCATTATTAATCTGCAATGTCCATATTTGACATGGTAACAAAGAGTATATATGTATAAGAAAAAAAAAAAGATGTGACAGAATCATGAAATGATAAAAACAGTGAGACAGACAGTTGGATGGCCTTTGTAATTACACATTTATTATTCCTTAAAAGTTGTCACTTTGTTATCTTATAATGTTGTTATGTCCTATTATAGTAGCATAAGCACATGTTTTAAAAATCCCCAAGAATGGCAAATCAAAGAGCTGTTTATGTAATTATGCCAGAAAAGAACATGTAAAATACTGCCACAACCCTAAAATTGTTGAACAACTGTAAAACTAGAAATTAAATTCAGATAGACAAATGTAAAATAATACTAAAAACAACACCTGCCCCCTGTGGAGGTTATTTTTGTAAACTAAATTTCCTACTTGTAGCAACCCCCTACTCCCCTTACACCCACAAAAAAAAAAATGCATGCTGTCCCTTTGCCATTTGTTGAGCACAGTAAATGTGGCTTGACTAGCTGCTGTCTTGCATGCTATGCACATTATTGACTGCATCTTTCAGATTTCTGCCTGAGTTTAGGTTTTGGAATGCACAAATTTCCTTGGTTATTTAGCTGACACCTTTCTGTTTTTCCAGACGATTGTGTTATTTAGTACTATTAGAATTTATGGGAATCACAACCTATGGTGATGGCCAGTGTCAGCAGCAAGACTGGAAAAGTCTTTCCCAATTAGAGCGTGGGATTTTAGGACCATTGTCCGGCGATTATTTAATGTAAGCAGAAATTCTTCTAAAGTCATTAGGATAACTATTCTTCAGCAGAAGTTTTTTTCATCTGTATTTAGTGAGTTGTATTCTATGTGATTCAACTTAGAGTGCCTCACATCCTCCTGCACTTTTGCATTTCAGTAACCTTAGATGTATAAATATTAGCCACTGACACAAATTTAAAGCTGAATTATTTAACAATTGAAAATCATCACATTTGGAAAATTGAGCTTTGCCTTTATCTGCAGCTGTGGAAGTGAAATCAGCAAAACATAACATACAGCTTTGATTATTATTGTTAGCTGTTTTATTTGAACAAAACTCTTCCTGAATTCTTACCAACAATTAATATTTAAAAAATAAATGATTAATCTGGATGTATTAAATATTTAAAAGGTGCTGATATTTTACGGACATTTATCGATATCTTTGGTATTTTGTGTATTTCATGCTTTTCATTAAAAAAAATAACTTTTTATTTATTAGTGTTCTCTTTATCATCAAACGGTCAAGCCTTTTTGACAGTTGAGGTCTTTATTTGATAAAATGCAATTCTTTCAGCTTTTCCCCAGTAAAAATGGTTTCTATAGCTGTTCCTTCTGTGTAAGATTTTGGAAGTTACCCGGGGTTTAGGTAGTTGGACTAGATTCAATTTTAGATGTGCTTTATTTGAGATCTGTCCTCATTTAGATTTGTTGATTTTTAGATCTGTTCAGCTTTAGATCCGTTTAGCTTACTTGTTCATGGGATTATCTACTCTTTTAAATTATGTCATTGTTGTTGTTGTTATTGATCCAGCGGCCCATGAGCTTTCGCTTTTTGGCCAAATGCCATGTAGTGGAATTTACATGTTTTCACAAGCTATTCTTTTCCTCCGTACAAGGTGTTCCACTTGTCTGGTTTCGGAGGGAGTAACATTTTTCTAGTCTCATTGAGTTTTGGGCACTCTAAGAGATGATGGTCAACAGTTTCGTAGGTATAGTTACATAGCTGGCACTCTGGGGAGTGTTGTGGCTGTATTCTGTTTAGATGTCCATTGAGTGGAGTATGTTGTGTTCTGAGTCTGAAGATGGTGACCTGGTTCCTCCTTGTTAAATGGTAAATGCACTCTTTTAAATTAACATTGGTGGATTGAACTTGGGAGTTTCCAACAGATACTAGGGAACTGTTTGGTCTCGAGGCATGATGTCCACCTCGAGTGCTAGAGGTTCCGGGTTCAATCCCCGGTAAGGGCTTGGATTTTTTTCACATGGACTTGGACTTCTAGTATTTCCCTGGGTCTCTGGGTAGTGAGATCGAATGCCTGTATTCATTGTTGCGCATGTAAAATATCCCTTGGCAGTTGGAAATCTAAAAGAGTAGCCTAACGGCGCTGCCTGAGCAAAATGTTGAGTTAAAAATCTACCCAGAGTATTTCAGGATCCTTGCCGGTGCTATATAGCCTGTGCACTGTGCTGAGCTTCTTCGGACACAGACTTGAGTTAGAAGAAGGAGGAAGCACTTATGGGTTACCACCTGTGTGCCATGATGTTGTTCCGTTGATCCATGATGTTGATCTATTGATCCATGATATTGATCCATTGATCCATGATGTTGATCCGTTGATCCATGATTTTGATCTCGAATTCATTGACGGTATGTGGAGGACCACACTAAAGTGACAGTGGTTATTGGTGACCCTATCAGTATGGTCACTGCCAAGAAGGGAAGCAGTGACAAACTACCGTCTTAAACTTCTTCAAGATGCCAAGGAAATTCATGGTTCATGAATTCTAAGAAGGAAAGCAGTGACAAACTACCTTCTTAAACTTCTTCAAGATGCCAAAGAAGTTCATGATTCATGAATTCCAAGAAGGAAAGTAGTGACAACCCTCTTAAACCTTTTCAAGATGCCAGGAAAATTCATGATTGAGTATCCATAAAGATGGATAAAGACAAGAACCCTGACCTGGGATTCTGGTGATCGTGTGAAATGGCAAAACATGACTGCCAATACTTAACAACTTGGCACGTGGTGATGATGGTATTAAAATGTTCTGTAGATTGTCGAGAGGCCTCTATATTTGTGTGTGTTCTGGCAAAGAAAAGGCGGTCCGTGCAATAATGATCACATTTCCCACTAAGTGCAGTTTGTCAAAATTCAAGGAGATTGCACTACATATCCAATAATCTCATGGCATATAAAGGCATCTTTTGCTTTAATTTACTTTACTTTAAGTAATTTGAAGCCCTTTGGGAATGGGTGAACAGTGCGGAGGCGCAGATGGAGCATTACGGTCTGAGGAGAATGGCGCTGTGAGGAGTTACCAGGGGATCTGGTCGAAGCTCAACACTCAGAGGAAGGATGAGGCGGTTGTACAATCAGACGGTTACTAGCACCATCGAATTTAGATCTCTTATGGGAGTGTCCCGAGCGCTGTGATGTCAATTCCTAATTCAACATTCAACATTTAACAAGTAATTTGAAGTGGCGAAAGCTTTGACCAGTAAAACATGAATCACTTCCAGTGTATAGCAGTGACTGTAGTTGAGACTTTTGTAGAACTGTTCAGTCCACACTTTTTTGTTTTGTTACTGAGTTACTTAGATTCGATACTTTGAATTACTATTCTTACTATTATTTTTTTTTTTAAATCTAACATTTGCACTTTCAATATTTCACATGTGGTCGTTCCTTGCATATACTAAGAATTTATATTTTGTTGACAACAAAGGAAATGCTGTGTGTTGCTTGTATTGTTAAACTGGTTACTGTCTAATGAATATTTTCGTAATTTATTTTAACCACAGTAGTGTCTTGTGCAGTCTCATTTTGAGTACAATTGTTGCGGAAGAGAATTGGTCACTTCATCTCATGTTTAGTCTTGGCCTAGAATGAGTGAGGGTCTAAACACTTTGTATCCCAACATTAGTGTCAGCTGTGGGTCTACCTTTTTCATTACTCAAGTCAGAGCTGAATGATTGTAATCCACTCTGCTCCATTGTAGGAAAATATGTAGGTACACAGGAAATAGCACAAAGAAACTTCTTTAAAACAAGAGGTAGTCAGGGGAGGCAATAGAGGTATAATATTTGATAAAGTTGAAGCGAAGTAAGCTGGTAGTTTTCATTGGTTTAAAACAGCCAAAGCTCGTAAATAATTGTGTACCACATCATGAGAGTTGTGACGTTACAGATATTCTGTGACCCTAAAGGAACACCCTGTATGATTGAATGAGGTGTCTCTGATTTACTACTGTCAGATTGGCATCAACAAAATGGCACTTTGAGTCACTCAGTGTCAAGCCTTCAGGTTTCATCCCTAGAGGGGAAGTAGAAAGAAGGAAAAAAAAAAGGAACATGATTAGCTTATGGCATCCTGCAAAGTTGTTATAGGTGAGCAAATTAAAGCTGTAATGTCTAAGTTGTAAAGAAAGACAACAAGTTAATAACGTTTGACACAGATAGATATTGCATACACAGATGTGTCTTACACATTATTGTACTCCACCCCCCTCACCCCACCCAATTTTTTTTTTAAACACACCACAACAGTTTTGTTGAAATAAAGCAGGACTATCCTGATGCAATAATTATTGTTTGCATGTCAATAATTGATTGTTTATTTGACTAGAATCTCGGAGTTCTGCACCTAAAGGGGCCACACGACCAGGAATCGGTGGCTATGCCCCATTTAGCTACGGTGGCAGCCCACCGGGTGCCCCTGCAAACAGGTCAGGGCAGACTTCGGACAGGTCAAGCTATGACGAGTATTCACAGCAAAATTATGGGCAGCGTAGTTCCGGTTACGTGGAGTCTCAGCAAGCTCCATATAGTTACTCTCAGGGTATGAACAGTTTTGGAGATTCCAGCCAGAACTATACTGGCCCTAATTCCACAATCTTTGCCTTTATGGTTATGGGAAGCAAAGCATTTATTTAATCATTGTATTAACAATAGTTGTGGAAATAGACGTGTTTTGCTTGTGCTTGATTCATCTCTGCTGATTATTAACTTCTCTTTTCCAGTATACTGCTGACTTTGAAAATATTGTTGCACATCAATAGCTTTGTAGCCCTAATATTTAAAGAAAAATATATCACTGCCATTTGCTTTTCTAAGATTCAGCCCATGGTTGGTTTAATTTTATCCTGGGGGAGTTTAAAAACGGCTTTATTATTACCCAACCTAAATCAGCCCATTTATTTTTCTTTCTAGTCTTTCTTCCGTGCTGAAATTATTGAACGTTCTATTTATTTTGGTTCTTAAATCTGTTTGTTTGTTTGTGAACATTGTTATACCTTTTAGTTTAGCTAATGGCTAAAAATTTAATTTGTAAGGTATAGAACTACTTTTTTCATTTTATCAACTTCCAAAGAAACACAGCTAATTATTTCTGACAGAGTTGTTAGAAAGGGATACAATTAAAATTTTGTCTGACATTTAGATGTAACCATTTTTGACAAATTTGTTTGAAAGAGAAAACAAAATAATTTGTGTCAAACTGCGCAATTATAACAAGCACCTGACAAAGTTGCATTGCACTTTTTAATGCAAATTCCCCCTTTTATAGCAACACTAACACACTAACATGTGTTTTCAAACTACATAGTAAAGTATATCTGTGCGTGTGAATTTATCACATTACTGAACTGATGTTGAACTCAGATTTTATATTATTCAATGATTTAAAATCATATAGTGTTGGTCAACGCTCATACATCTTAATGCTCACATATGAAGTGATATTCATCTGTAAATAAAAAGGTTTGGCTTTCATAGTTGGGCATCCTCATCAGCTGTTCAATAAATAATTAGTCATGCTTAGATGGGAAATGTCATTTGGTTAAATGACATTTGGGCTGATCATGGATTCCAGTACTGATAAAATGACATTCCAATACTGATAAAATGACATTCCAATAGATCATATCATGTTGATTGTTGAAAAAGGTTGAACTCGCACAAATGAGCCCAGTTGCATATAATAATATCTACATGTGTGGCAGTGTTGCCTTGGTCCATATTTAGCATTTATTTAGTTTCCTTTCATGGACCTTACTACAACAATTTTTTTTTTACGACCTCTCTCTTTACCACTAAATATGTTTTTTTAAGATTATTCTTCACATTTGTCACACCATTTAGTAAAATTCTTCTTTTTCGAAGGGCCAGTATTTTGTTTACAGTGAGCTGCAGTAATACAGTGGCTAACAGTCTTGGCCATCAGTCATGTAATGATGTGTTTGGTTGGCTATAATTATAAGAAGTTTAAAAAATTTGTGACAGACACCCAAGCCGACCCAGCTTGAAATTGGCAACCGGAAATGTTTTGAGAACTATAGGTAGTTGTGATTGTGTTGACTACATCACCCATCATGTTTCAATTAGTTTCCAAAATTTGGGGATAATATCATAAATCAAAATAGGCACAGAGAGTGGCGTACATCAAAACAGACAGAGAGATTGACGTACATCAGAACAGACAGAGAGATTGACGTACATCAGAACAGACAGAGAGATTGATGTACATCAGAACAGACAAAGAGATTGATGTACATCAGAACAGCGAGAGATTGACGTACATCAGAACAGACAGAGAGATTGATGTACATCAGAACAGAGAGAGAGATTGTCGTACATCAGAACAGACAGAGGGATTTACGTACATCAAAACAGACAGAGAGGTTGAAACATGAATCCAACAAGCCACAAATTTCACATATCAACCCAGTTTTAAAACGTTTGTAAGTAGAAACACCAAGAGGTAGGGGGTGACAAAGAAGATGATGGAGTGAAGGAGTTACTGACACCTTGAGACTCCACAACATCGCAGCGAACCGGGCAACAGAGCCTGCCCCAGCTTAGGTACCGAAAATCAGTTAATCTGCAACACCTAGTGAGACAAAGTATAATGTGGAGAAAAGAAGACCGGTTAATCTTCCTCATGCCATGAAAAAGATTATTCCTCTATGTATTTTGTCTACTTAATTGTATTACTATGGGACTTCGAGGGAGCTGTCATTTTAGCAGCTAGTCACTTGCCTGTGGACCGGAAGGTCGTGGGTTGGAGTCCTGGCAAGCCCAACTATAAAATTTTTTTTTACCTTGGCTGCCAGATCAACACAGCCTTGAGTGGGTACCAGGTATAGTCCAGGGAAGTAAAGGCGGCTGGCATGATGTTGAAGACATTTCCTACCAAGTGTCAGTTGGTCTGTAAATAACAGGTCTAGCCCTATATGCCCAATATGCTATAAAATGTAGAAAAGGTCTTTCTGACAGGACTTATGTCACTATAATGTTTCAAGTGCCAATGAAATGTTTAGATTATAGTTACCTTTTAAATAAGTTTCTCTCTCTCTCTGTCTCTCAACCTGTAGTGATGTTGTAAGTCTCTCTCTCTCTCTCTCTCTCTCTCTCTCTCTCTTTCTCTCCCTCTTTCTCTCTCTCTTTCACTGTGTCTCTCTGTCTCTCAAACTGTAGTGATGTTGTAAGTCTCTCTCTCTTTCTCTCTCTCTCTCCCCCCTCTCCCTCCCTCCTTCCTTCCCCCCCTCTCTCTCTCTCTCTCTCCCTCCCCCTCTCCTCCCCTTCCCCATACACACATACACATAAATACAAACCTTTTTCTACTCTACCATTCTTTACAACCTATTTTAAAGTTTCCCCACATTTCACCTTGTAACTTTTTTTTAATGTATATTAAAGCGTACCATGTTTTTTTTTAAAGGTATAGAACTACTTTTTTCATTTCATAAACTCCCCGTGTGGGTTCTGGGACTGGTTTTTTTTTTTAGGGGGACAAAAAGAAAAGACCCACTGCCACCCTATCAAGCATGTCGACCAATTAGGCGACTAACTAGGGATTTTTCCTCTGTCGGAGCACGTCTGCCTGAGAGGTGATGAAACAACGGTTTACTTACAGATAAATAAGCAGATCTGTAAAAGAGTTCTGAAAAAAGACTAGAGTCCAGAAGTGGACGAACAAGCAGAACTTTCCCCCAGAGTTCACAGATGGCAAACACTAAGAAGTAGAAGAAGAAGATTTTATCAGCTGTTTTATGTAACGAAACTTTTATCATATTCTTTAGTTTATATCACACCAGAATCACATTCCAGCAAATGTTGTGACATATTATATGTTTCTCTTTCAAATGAAACCACTTTTGGTATGGTATAGGACGCAAACGTAAGTACACATACAAGGCTTGAATGCACACAGATGATGTTGTATGGGCTTTTGTATGTGTGCTGTTTTGCCGGCATGTTGGTTACTTCCCCTTTTTTTGTCTGATAGTACAGGATGAAAAAAACATGATTTAAATGAAATATTCACCGACCAATCTGCAAAAATACTCAGAAATTTCTTTGGTAAACCCTTGAGTTTATTGAAAAATAGCATGCAAAATAAATTTACAAGTATTAATTGGCACTGAAATGAATAAAGATGGAAGACTATTAAAAAATAAATAAAAAATGATCTGAAAGTTAAAGTTACCCGCCTAGTATTGTAAGAAAAAGTTCTTGATTTCTGCTTTGTCTGGAGCAGGGCTGTTGAAATGGCAGACTTTGGCCCACAGAGGCCTAGCAAGTGGACCAGTGATATTTGCCGGTTGAATTGTGTTATTGATCTTTCTAAACTAGAGCTCAGGCCACTGGGCCATGACAATTTGACCATCCCTGAGATTACAGTCAATCTCTTTGGCAAGCCAACAGGGCAGATCACAAGTGCCCCCTACAAACCAAAAAAAGGTAGATCCCAGATACCCTGTTCAATCTCCAAGGAAGTTATACTTAGCGCACCTAGAACTGCTACACTAGCTCTGTGTAACCTGCAGTTTTGTTCAGGTAAGAACTGATGGTTACATAATAACCTGAAGTCTGGACCGGACTGAAATTGGAGATTATTACAGACTGACCGACTGACTGACATTCAACCCAATCAGGACTGCATCGCGAACGATAAACACCTGGTGACACAAAGTGCCACCATTCAGATGAGAGTCATCATGGTACAAGTCTCAGAAACCCTGTTCAACCTGTAGGTTATATTTAGGCCCCAGACTACAGCTGGAGTGGGAGCTTTCAAATATATAAAAACCGTGTCCCACATTAGGATGATGCAAGTAATAAATATGTATGTAAGTTGTACCCCACCAGGTCATCACACTAAGCAATAAACACCCGTTGACACAAAGTGTCACCATGCGGATGAGGATCACCGTGGAGAGGTCCTAGAAACCCCTTTCAGCCGTTAGACCATATTTATGGCCCGGTTATATTCTGGGCCCCTGGCAAAAGTTAAGGATTGGCTTCAAATAACGAAAAATTGCATCCCACATGAGAACGACTGACTTAATATACAAGTAATAAATCAAAATAGGTTCAATTTGAGACTTTGTTAATGTTACAGACTTTCAGAAACCCAGATATTGAATACTATGGCTTAGTGTGTCTATAGGTAACAGTCTTACTGGAACGGACAGAGTTTAACACCTTTCTCTTGGTGTGAAGCATGTTGTACATGTTTACAGTCTGTTCACTCATTTGATTGTTAGTTCCCTTTATGTCTTCTTGTAATCAGACCAGATAAACAATGTTAGTTCCCTTTATGTCTTCTTGTAATCAGACCAGATAAACAATGTTAGTTCCCTTTATGTCTTCTTGTAATCAGACCAGATAAACAATGTTAGTTCCCTTTATAGCTGTTTGAATACAGCCCATTGTACTGCATAAATTCTGCATTTAACTGGAATAGTGAAGTCTCTTTTGTGGTTTCCATGGTCTCATTTTTGGGGAAAAAAGAAGAGTTCCACTGCCCACTAACATGCATGTAGTGATGAATAACTCAGGTTTTGTTGAAAGTCAGATAAGGTGGGTGGAAGGGCACAGATAACACAGCTTAGCTGTAAACCACAATGTATTAGCTGCTCTTTTACAGAGGAGCACAGAGGGAAAAAATACAAGATGCTATTTTCACGCTTGAGGCCTATGGAATATATAGTACTGCTGCGTATTTTAAGAGTATCGACCAAAACCTTTCTTTATTGAGAACCTCTCATTTCAAGTAATATACAGTGGAACCTCACTTAAAGAGCATAATTCGTTCCAGAACCATACTTGTTAAGCGAAACACTCGTTATGTATGCGAAACAATTTTTCTCATAAAAATTAATGTAAAATATGATAACGCGTTCCATGTTAAAAAAAAAGTACTCACAAAATAATCTGGAACGCAAATTCGATTTGCAGAAAAAAAAGTCGAAATAATTATGATACATAGCTAATTAAAAAAATTTTTGTTTTTACTAGAAAGATTTCCAGAGACATTTGTTTTTGCAGACGCTTTAAAATTTGGCGAAAACGCGACACAACATTATCATTAAATAAATTTGCAACGCGCATAGCAACTTCCTTATTAGGGTGATGCTTCTCAATGTAAGATGCAACAGTTTGCCATGCTTTCAGCATTTCTCTTATTTCTCCAGATTGTTGCTTTTCTGTTACCTCCTCCTCTGACAAACTTTCCCCCAAAACTTCTTGCTGTGAAACAATGCAACTCCATAAGCTCTTCGATGGTCAGCTCTTGGCTGTGCTCTTCCACAAGCTCTTCGATATCACTGTTATCCACCTACAATCCCATAATAGTGGTCAAAGACACAATCTCGTTGACTACAGGTTCCACAGGTACTGGCTCAAACCCCTCAAAGACACAAATCGACAACGCTCTCTGGCCAAAGCTTCTTTCAAGCTGAAGTTAGGGTTCTCTTGGTAACCCCTTCACCCGCCTTGTCGATCATCTTGAGGCAAGCAACGACGTGGAAGTTATTTTTCCAAAACTCTTTGAGAGTGAGGTTGGTCCCTTCAGTCACCTGAAAACAATGCTCAAAGATGGTTTTAGTGTAGAGCTTATTAAAGTTAGAAATAACTCGCTGGTCCATGGGCTGGAGTAACGGAGTGGTGTTGGGAGGCAGAAACTGGATCTTGATGAACCTAAATTCTTCAGGGAGGTCATCTTGTAGGCCTGGAGGATTCATGTACATATGTCACAATATAACACAAGTTTGAGAAAATGTGTGATCACAAGTGACACTACAATGCTACTGGAATGATTGCTAAACATGCGCACAATTTGGGACTTCCCCTCTCCCCGCCACTCGTTATGCGACACATCGCTCGTTAAGCAAGTCATTTTTTAAACAATTTGTTTAGCTCGTTATGCAAATTACTCATTATGAGAGGTGCTCGTTAAGCGAGGTTCTACTGTACTCAAAAACATTAAGTGACCAGTGCATTAGTTCAGATTTGCATAATATCCAACATGGGCACATTCATGCACACATCATGCAAACATACATACACACTCACTTGTACACACATGCATAGATATATACCTACATATACACACACATACATCATACAAATGTACATACATTCACACACATACATCATGCAAATATTCATACATATGTACATACAAATATACACACAACATACAGGCACATCACTCACGTATACTTTATAATTATACACGTGCAGCCATTAGAATCATCGTAGCGTGACCACAGTTGGATCTTTATCCAGATCCTCTCATTTCATAATCTGAACGAAACTGATCTGTGTTCAGATCCTCTCATTTCATAATCTGTCAAAAATTTATCTGTCTGCAGATCCTTTCCTGTCTCTTAATGTGGCCAATAAACAACAGTTGCCTTGTCCTTATGTAATCAAATGACCTTGTGAACTGACCATTTGCAGTACTTGTTTATAAGGCTTTGTTCCCTATCCATGAAACTGTAGAAACTATATCTCTGTGGCCTTGAGTTTATGTTTACTCTCCTTATTCAGTGTCTCTGTCTGCCTAGAATGAGCAGTATTTCTGTCGTTATCTTTCTCGTGGACGGCTGGACATAGATCATGACAGGATTTGCAAATGTTCTAATTTAAACCACTTTCTTAAGGAGCCCTGAGAATGAGTTTGTAAATTTAATGGGGCGGGGGGTGGGGGGGGGGGGGGGGGGGGGGGGAGAGTTAAGTAAGTGGATGGATTATTTGGAAAAGGTAGTTATCTTCACTTCAAAACATAAGTTGTTCTACTTTTTTTTGAATAAGTTTAAGCTTTTTGTTTGGGGATATTCTTGCTTGGACTGTCTTGTTTTCTTCTCATCTCGTTCTGATCTGCATTGTTCACATTTTAAAGATGGCTGATTTAAAACTTTTGCACACTGATGGTGTTTATGTTTTTTTCAGCTTAGGAGATTGAATGACTCAGAAAAATTAAATCTTTTTTATTTCCAGTACACCATTGCATAAATAACTTTAATGAGAAGACATGACAAAATGTCCTTTCAATTTTGGTTTATGGCAAAAGATTATATAATAATTTGGATGTCTGGCACATGGTTACATAATAACTTTGATGTTCGGCACATGGTTTCACAGTAACTTTGATGTTCAGCACATGGTTACACAATAACTTTGATGTTCGGCACATGGTTACATAATAACTTTGATGTTCTGCACATGGTTACACAATAACGGATGTTCGGCACATGGTTACATAATAACTTTGATGTTCGGCACATGGTTACACAATAACGGATGTTCGGCACATGGTTTCACAATAACTTTGAGGTTCGCCACATGGTTTCACAAAAACTTTGATGTTCGACACATGGTTACACAAAAACTTTGTTGTTCGGCACATAGTTTCACAATAACTTTGATGTTCGGCACATGGTTCCACAATAACTTTGATGTTCGGCACATGGTTACATAATTAATTTGATGGGTTACATAATAAATTTGATGTTAAGCACATGGTTACACAATAACTTTGATGTTCGGCACCAATTTACACACTAACTCTCATGCTGAGCACAGGATTTCCTAACTGTGGTGTCCAGCACAATATAACATAATATCTTGAGTGTCGAGCATATATGTTTGAACTGACATACTTTAACCAACAAATAGCAAGAATACTTCATGTGGGGGCATGACGCGGGGTGAGGGGGGGGGGGGGTGAGGGGGATGCATGCACTTTTTCAAACTATTTGAGGTGATAATTTAGTTGTGTCCAGTTGCTTCATTAGTGGGTATTGACAGCAATAATTTATTTAGATTCATAAACAGGTCATCAGCTTCATATAGAAAGAACAACTCGTCCTCCTTTTGTGTTCACCGGCTGTAAGCTCTGGCAGAAAGTCCTGGTTGTTCATCCATCTGGACTTTGGCCAGGGCCTGAGTTTTGTGTGTACCTCCATTTTGCTGGCTTATTTGTGTGCAGGTGGTTGTTCCTTGCTGCTCGGGCAGATACACTCCGACTTTAAAGAAAGCTCCCAATTGGTCGACTTTCACAACATGCTTCTTATGGAGGCAGTGAATCTATTCTTGTTGTCCCCCACAATTGGGCCCTGGAACCGCATGGGGAAATAGAACATCTGTAAACACAATATGCCAGAAATGGTAATATACCAGTTCTTCTAGAACATCTGTAAACACAATATGCCAGAAATGGTAATTTATCTGTTCTTCTAGAACATCTGTAATCACAATATGCCAGAAATGGTAATATACCAGTTCTTCTAAAACATCTGTAATCACAATATGCCAGAAATGGTAATATACCAGTTCTTCTAGAACATCTGTAATCACAATATGCCAGAAATGGTAATTTACCAATTCTCCTAGAACATCTGTAATCACAATATGCCAGAAATGGTAATTTACCAATTCTCCTAGAACATCTGTAATCACAATATGCCAGAAATGGTAATTTACCAATTCTCCTAGAACATCTGTAATCACAATATGCCAGAAATGGTAATTTACCAATTCTCCTAGAACATCTTTAATCACAATATGCCAGAAATGGTAATTTACCAGTTCTCTTTCATTATTCATTTTCATGGCCAGGGTATATTTGATGATCTGTGTCTGTCTTGTCATCTTGACTGGTCTGAGCTTATCTTTTTAAAAAAGTGCTTTCTTTTACTATTCTTTGTAATCCGCTGTATTGTTTGAGATGGCCAAAGTAATTTAATTTGTGAGACTTGATACTTTTACCGGCCAGATTTATTTGAAGTTCAGATTTTATAAGAAAGGATATGTTCACTTTTAGTGAATTAATTAAATTGACCAGAAAGGAAAATAGTAGCTGCAGTGCACCTAAATTGACTCCTCAGCAACCTAATTATTTATAATTATAGTTTTTATGAAAACAGGAGAGGAGAGGGTCGACTTTGCTATGATATATTTAACGCAGTTGTGTGCATGAAGCATGTTGTTGCCAGATGGGACTTGGTTTGCAGTTGATAAAGTACTCACAGTTTATGTCAGTGTCTACAAACTGCAAAAGAAATTACTGTGACTTGGATTATTTGTTTCATTTTATTTATCAGTTGGTGCTAAAATTTTACTCCTGAGCCATATTTTCAAAAGTAAAAAAAAGGAAATGTCAAAATGGAAAATTGAATTGGTAAAACAGTACATGAAAATTGATAAAAGTAAAGTGCCTCTTTTCAGGCATATTGGGCTTATAGGGCTAGGGCTATATTTTATAAACCAGTTGGCACTTGGTGGGTGATGTGATCAGCATCACACCGGCTGCCTTTACCTCCCATGACTTACCTGGTACTCATTTAAGGCTAAGTAATGTAATCAATGGGGGTACTGGTCAGGGTATTTGCAGGCAAGTGGGTCCTGCAGATCATTTATGATGTGTACACCCTTTAACAGTTTTACTTGTTACTTTTTGTGTTTGGGTGTCTTTTGAAAAGTTTGTTTAAGAAAAAAACAAAACTTTAAAAGATTCCTAAACATAAAAAGTAACAAAAAAGTTTGTTTAAAAAAAAATTCAACAAAATACTATACAGTTGTGGGTGGATCCACTTTGTGTCCTAATAACCATAAATATTCAACATCAGAGCAATGTTAAAGTATTATCAGCTCACAAAACAAATTCATTGAATATTTTTATTGTTGTTAAATACAAGAAACTTGTGCTTATTTCCCTCCCAGTCTGTTTTACTTTTTGCTTCCTTTGAAAACAACTGATGTAAATGATACATAAGGGTCAAGATGTGCATGTAATTTTTTTAAAAATTCAGCCTTAATATCCAAGTTGATTATTATCTGTTGTTTTCTTCCTTTGTTTCTGTTCTTCTCTTCTTCTTTGTGTTCACCAGCTGTACACTCTGGCGTAAAGTTCTGGTTGTTCGTCCACTACTGAACTGCAGTCATGCTCCAGAACCTGAGTGTTGCATGTGCATCAGTTTTACAGATCTGATTCAATTGAATGCAGACTGCTGGTTCCTTGCCTGTCAGGCAGATGCACTCCGACTTCAAAGGAAGCTCCCCAGTTAGTCGACTCTTACGACATGCTTTTGGGGAGGCAGTGGGTCTATTCTTGTTTTCCCCACAATAGGGCCCCGGAACCCACACGGGGGAGTTTCTGTTCTTATTTTCAAGGTTTACCTGTTTCCTTGATAAATACACGAGGGGAAGCCAATAAGTAAGACAAATGATTGTTTAATAAAAAACTGGAGGCGATAACAACCTGAAAACTGTTTATTTTTATGCATACCCTGTCCCTTTATTTTCAACATAATTTCCACCAACATTGATGCATTTGTCCCATCATTTTATCCGTCCTTTCAAACCTGCTGCATAGAACTGTGTGCTCTGTTTTGTAAACCACATTTTCACTTCACATTCACTATGCACCGCTT
Source organism: Candidula unifasciata (assembly GCA_905116865.2). NCBI lineage: Eukaryota > Metazoa > Mollusca > Gastropoda > Stylommatophora > Geomitridae > Candidula > Candidula unifasciata. The sequence continues at coordinate 275,482 of CAJHNH020000124.1, read as the reverse complement.
TACGGGATAAGCATTTGTTAGCATAGCATAAACAGGAAGCATTTCGTAATGAATGTCCTTTGCAAGCAGCAAAAAAAAAAAAAAACACACACAAGAGCACATTGTTCTTTGATGGTACACTCTATAAATTAAGTTGTCATTTTGTTTCTGTGTAACGAATGTGCATGCAATACCTAGCGCCACTTAACGAACGGAAACATAAAGTTTGATGTTACTGTCAGCTAGTGACACCTTTAGAAACCACCAGCTACATTCTCCTGTCATTATATAACCATTTGTGACTTACTTATTGACTTCCCCTTGTACAACAGTTAAGTGATTTGTATATTACACCTTTGTACTTGTAGTAATGTGCTGATGAAAGTTCTTTAGCTGTAGTGTTCACTTATTGACTTCCCTTCATAAATCCTTTTCTCAACCTCCTTTATTTCTTTCTTTCTCTCTTTAATGTTTTCTTTTTGGTTTCTTCATTTGATAAATAATCAGTCTTTCTTTCTTTCTTTCTTTCTTTCTTTCTTTCTTTCTTTCTTTCTTTCTTTCTTTCTTTCTTTCTTTCTTTCTTTCTTTCTTTCTTTCTTTCTTTCTTTCTTTCTTTCTTTCTTTCTTTCTTTCTTTCTTTCTTTCTTTCTTTCCTTTCCTTTCCTTTCCTTTCCTTTCCTTTCCTTTCCTTTCCTTTTCTTTTCTTTTCTTTTCTTTCTTTCTTTCTTTCTTTCTTTCTTTCTTTCTTTCTTTCTTTCTTTCTTTCTTTCTTTCTTTCTTTCTTTCTTTCTTTCTTTCTTTCTTTCTTTCTTTTTTTCTTTCAATCTTTCTTTCTTTCTTTCTTTCTTTCTTTCTTTCTTTCTTTCTTTCTTTCTTTCTTTCTTTCTTTCTTTCTTTCTTTCTTTCTTTCTTTCTTTCTTACTATTTAGTAACTTTGCCTTCTCCACAAACTCAGAGCATAGATGCTGAACTAGGTTTTGAAAATAGCCAATATAATTAGTACAGAATGATTTGCTCTTATAGAGGGGGAGTAGAAGGAGTTGATCATTAAAGGACAATCTAGACCAACAGTTCTAAAGCTTAATTAACACAGGAAGTCTTTCATTCTTAACCTATCTATGTGAGCTATTTTACGAATGCTTATATGTATATACATACAGTAATCAGCATCTGTATTCATAGCTGTTCTAAAACGTGTTTAACTCCAGAAGTCTTGTATTCCTTTGTCCATTTTATTCTTTTCTCTACTCCAGGCCCTTCTGTTCGCTTCATATTTAGTACTTTTCAGTGAATTTGATATTTCCACTGTCCATATTCTGCGTGGTTGGCTCAGTTACTTGTGTATCTTTATAACCTTGTGGTGCCTTGTCTGTTGCCAGTCTTGTTACATGGCCAAACCATTTTAACTGTTGTCTATCAATAAAGTTCAGAACTGGTTCTGTACTGACTCTGGCTGATATCATTATTCCTAAATGTTTGTAGTTCTAACTGTTTATTATCTCTCCAGCCATCTTGTTGGTTTGCCTTATGGTCTACTCACATTCAACTCTTTTGTGTTTGTAGTTTTTGAGTGTCTCTCTCTATCTGCCATTTCTTGATATACATCAACCACTGCAGTCTGTTAGCCCTTATTATGCCAGTAGTTAGTGGTGATTTAATGAGTTTATGGATTTCTGTGCTGCTTTTCACTATTTATTCTCTGATGGTTGTATCTTTGATGGGTATGTGAAAAATTTTAGACACATATTTATGGGTGCACAAATGTATGCATGCACGCACGCATGCATACACACACAGTGTCCCCCCAAAAAAATCAATAACCTTTTTTATTTATTTTAATAATTTTGTCAAAAATCATCCGATTATTATAATATTTTATCAGATACTGATGAAATGTTAACCTACGTTTTGTTCATTTAAATTGATGCTCGAATTATCAACCATTAGCTGCAACACATTGTTTTAGTCAGATCTGCCACTTTTTTTGCTGCCGCATTTATGAAGCTCTGGTCTAGCTCACAGTCCATTTTTCGCCGCTGTCTTTCCGACACTTCATAGTGAAGGTTTCATTGATCTTTTGCAGAATGTTTGAGAGTTCACCTAAACTCCATCTTTTGTTTAGACATTTCTTAAGAAATTTTTTTGCACCAGAATTTTTGTTTTTTTCCCCCATAAGAAATTTGATTGCAGTTTTATCGCAGTTTTATCTTCATCAGTGAATACCATGTTGAAGCAGACGATTTAGCAGTTGTGCAGCTGTGGTACAGTGCCTCCTAGAGGTGGAGAAATTTGCGGCACGATATTGAAATTCTAAAAGAAGACCAAAATGTTATAATAAATGGACAGTTATTAAAAATATATAAAGCTGATTGAATTTGCGGGGGGGGGGGGGGGGGGGGGGGGGTAGTGTAGTTTCTTTTACTGACTGGCTTGTAAGACTGCAAAGATGTGTGGTCTGGTTGTAGCAAAGTTGTGTGGTCGGTTGTTGCAAAGTTGTGTGGTCAGGTTGTTGCAAAGATGTGTGGCTAGGTTGTTGCAAAGATGTGTGGTCAGGTTTTTGCATAGATGTGTGGTCAGTTTGTTGCATAGATGTGTTTCATTTTAGTGTCCTTTAAGTCATCTCAGAGTAACCAAACCTAAACGGTGAAATATCTACGACTTAAGATCTATTTAAAATGAAGAGATATTTTCCGGGGGACACAACTCACAATCCGAGTCAATGCCGCTCCCTTTCTCATGACCCCTGTTCCGGCTTTAAATGCTTCTGCTTCTTCTCCTCCCTCCATGGGTGACCTGACATCAGTGCATGGTCAGAAAGTCCAGCCACGCCCCATTGCAGAGTATGACCCGCTGAATCAGCAGCACAGTACTGCCGCACGTGCCAGCTATGGACAGAGTCAGCCAGTTGCGTACAAACCAGCCCGTAAGTTTCTGTCCCCTTGCAGACTTGTCTCATCTTGATTTTAAACTCAGTTTATCCTTGGTTCATTCCTGTTTTATTTGTTTGTTGCTACTCATTTAACCAAATGTTTAGTTAGTCTAGAATACATCATAACTAAAACAAATAATAAATGTTTCTTGTATTTGTTTCTTCATTTTAATAATTATATCTTCAGAACAGTACGCTATCATGTCAGACATGTTGTAGAATTGTTTGTGTACATTTGTTAATTTTAGAATTTTGGCAGTATTAAATTGAATCATATCTATGGAAGTGTCTATGTGCTGATAAACATTTGTTCATTTTGTGTATGATTGTTAATGTTTTGAAAACATTTGTTTGTTCATTTTAGTCTGTATTTTTGTGTGTGATTCATATCTTTAAAAAGTAAACAAAATTTCACATTCTTTTGCTCTTTTAAATGTGCATTGGTTAAGGATTGGATGTTAATCATGTTTATATATTTGTAAAAACTAGTTTCAAATGTTTTTTATATTTCCTAAAATTACGTTTTGCTAATCTCATTTTCCCCCCAGTGTATTCTGTTGAATTATTTACATTGTGTTCAAGATATACTGAATATTTGACAGTTAAATATTTTAAAGAAAAATTAAAATTATAATAAGCAGCTTTTGTTTTTCATTATAAATTATACACGCAAATGACCATGTTTTTGTTTTAATATGTAAAATCAGGAGATTCCAAATTTGAGTCTCTGTTCTTACATATTACTTTTGTTATAAATTACTTATTTGCTATATGTCTCACATATTGATAATGCCACACATATATTCCTAGAAGCACATATACCTCACATATATTTTCAGGAAACACAGTTCACTGCTTTCACATTGTTTTTATATACAGCTCTCTGATATCACAATTGCATATTTTCTTGAATGTGATGAGTTTGTGCCACATAATATATGCCATCTCTCAAGACATATTTTTCTACATGTGGCATTGTCAGATTAATATTTATGCTGCTATTTTATAATATACATTTAGTTTTATACACAGCAAAAAAAAAATTTGAGAGACAAACAGGAGAGCATGACAAGAATGTCCCAAAAACAAGTTAATGTCCCCTCACAAAGCCATTTTTAACACAGTAACATGTCTAAATACATTAAATTCCAGCCATCATATGTGTTGACATAGTAACATCATAGAATATGTTGTGGACTGTTTCTCTTGACATATTCCCATTCCTTTATTGTTATTAGACAGTTTATTATGTTTAGGTAATATTCGTACTAGTTTTAACATCAGTATGTTTAAAATGTAAATACATATCTTGGTCCCTATGTTTGTATGTGCTTCACCTCCACATTTTCCTCAACATATACACGTAGAATATTCTTATATGCTGCTTACGTACAACTATTTGTATGTGAAAGCTTTGTAGCTGCTTCATTTTTATAACCTTTTGTTTAATTGGCTTTTACAAATTTATTTTAAATTCCCTTTAACCTAAAACATTTCCATTACTTTTTATGTTTGTTTTGTTGAAGATTATTCTAGTTTTACATGATATTTTACAAATGATACTTAGTTTCTCATTAGTTTTAATTGTTACTTAATAGTTTTAGTTTAATAAAAATAATTTGTGAATTTTTCGAAATCTGTAAACTAACTCTGTGTAATTGATATAGACCATGTATATAAAGAATAGCCTTGAGTTCAATGCACTTTATTTCTCATGTTTCACTTTTTGTTTTCTTCATGAGGTTCTCATGTTATTGTCTTGTAAATAGAGCATATTATCTTTCTGATGTCAGTTTTGTTTAACATTTATCCTTCAGCCTGATTAATTTCACCATTCATGTTCTCCCTTGTTATACATATCATAATCTACACACTCTATCTCTTTGCCTTCATTGCACACCCCCCTCCCCCCCCCCTCCCTCATGACTCAGTACTAGGGGATCTCTCATTGTACAAGTCATCATCTATGTTTTATCTGTTTTCTTCTAATCTAAACTATCTCACCATCCGTGTAATACCTGTAACCGATGTATTTGATCTCCTCGCTGCCACATATTAAAACATCTCATCGTTGTTCTCCACTTAACAGCTCCAGCTCCACAAGCTCAACCCGCCCGGCCAGCCCAGGCTGCACCCAAACAGGTATGTGTTGTGCTGTGCTGTGTTGTGTTGTGCTGTGCTGTGTTGTGCTGTGCTGTGTTGTGTTGTGCTGTGTTGTGTTGTGTTGTGCTGTGTTGTGTTGTGTTGTGTTGTGTTGTGCTGTGTTGTGTTGTGTTGTGTTGTGCTGTGTTGTGCTGTGCTGTGTTGTGTTGTGCTGTGCTGTGTTGTGTTATATTGTGCCCTATTGATGTTACTTGCAATAAGTATGTGATGTGCATTTTTTCCAAATCTGAATTATTATGGCCTAGAGAAAATGAAACACCTGGGTATGACCAGAGGGTCTGATTGGCTCACTACACTCAGAGGAAAGGCAAGATGGAGATATAAGCAGACTATGACCAGCACCACCATTAGAATCGGTACTCTGCAACCATTTTCAGACAGTATGCCTCAGAAAGTTGCTTGTTAGCTGGTCATCCCCTCCTGTAACACAATTTTTTCATTATTTTGAAGCCCGAACCTGGCTCTTGCCAAGGGCCGCAATATAGCCCTGCCATAAATATGGTCTCATGGCTGAACTCAGTTTCTGGGACCTCTCCACGGGTGATCCTCATCCACATGGTGGCACTTTGTGTCATCGGGTGTTTATCGCTTGTGTGATGTCCTAGGGGGGAAAATATACTACTACTAAGAAAGTTGCTGAACATAAAATGGCAAGACAGGATCCCTGACACTGAAGTCCTTGACATAACTGGACTGTCCAGTATTTGCACGATTCTAAAACAATCAGAACTTTGCTGGGCAGGTCATATAGTCCGCATGCCTAACCACCAACAGCCAACAAAAACTGTCTATGGTGAGCTACTAAAAGGAAAACGTTCTCAAGGTGGACAGAAGAAATGTTTCAAGGACAGTATCAAAACCTCACTGAAAGACTTCTGTAATGATCCTAAAACCTGGGAAGTCGCTGCATGTGACTACTCATCTTGGCGCTCCTCTCTTCATACAGGAGCTGTGGCCCATGAAGCTGCTAGAACTGCAGCAGCAATTCAGAAAAGACAAGCCAGGAAAGACACTGAAGCAAATCACCAGAGAGATGTGGCCTCAATTCCCTGTCCACACTGCTCAAGAACTTTCAGTGCTGGAATTGGCCTTATCAGCCATTCAGCCATCTGGGCACTCACAAAACCTAACCCCGTCACCATTGGATGAAAGGACTGGTCATCATCGCTTGTGATAGATGAACAACAACAACAACATATGCATTTATATATATATAGTAGAGGACCCTTTTTCACACCTTTAGGTGTATAGGGCACATAGGGCTAGACCTATATTTTATAGACTAATCGGCACAAGATGGGTGATGTGGTCAGCATCATGCTGGCTGCCTTCACTTTCCAGGACTGCACCCGGTACCCACTCAAGGCTGGGTCGACCTGGGAGCCAAAGTCATTTTTGATAAAAGTCAGGCTCCGTCAGGAAGCAAGTCCACGACCTTTCGATCCTCAGGCAAGCGTCTAGCTACTCCGCCGGGGCGACTCCCATATATAATATATATATATATATATATATATATATATATATATATATATATATATATATATAAATCACTCATATGTTTCCTGTACATGTCTATATATTTTCACAAATTCCTCTTATTTGTTTACATGTGAAATAATTGTCTGAGGTGTAAAACATTTTGGTTTGTATGACACATATTTCTGCTACTTATGAATTTATTAGTTTATATGTTACAAACTTCTACATATACAGGTGGTGTACCGTGCATTGTATGACTACACGGCAGCCGACGCAGACGAGGTCAGCTTTCAAGATGGCGACCACATCATCAACGTGGAGGTGGTAGATGCAGGCTGGATGCTGGGGACAGTCCAGCGGACCGGTCAGCATGGCATGCTGCCCTCAAACTATGTGGAGAGAGTCAACTAGTTCATTCAGGATGTTAGACAGAAAATTGTTGCGAGTTTGTATGCAAAAATGGAGACGCTAATTGTGTACACAGACTATCAAAGTATTTATTTTTGCCGTTTCTTTCGCATGTTTCGACTCCTGTAGTTTATTATTCCTGCAAGGAATGCTTTATATCCTGTTTTTAAACATCTTGTAATCTCCAGGAAATGATCATGATTTGGTTTTTTCCTTTCCGATTATCGTTTTATGTAACACAGACAACCGACACTGAATTAATTATGTATGTCATACTTAGTTTATTACTTCCCCAATGGAAATTTTTTTATGTCATAAAACGTACTGAGAAAAATTTAGTTCTGTCTAATTTATTTCAATTTTTCCTTGTTAATTTGTATTATTATTTTAAAAGTTTAAGTGCAGTAATTATTTTAAAACATTTTGTTTTAAATCATAAGACACACTTTTAGACTCGAAATTATAATGGCCAGATTAATCATTCTTATGTTAGTGTCAAATGTTTATACATATGTTACATAATACATATTTAGACACAAGCAGTATTTTTTTTCATATTCCTGTGTGCATTTTCACAGAATTATAGAAAGTAAATATATAGTTCATTTGCTATTTGAAAATAAGGAATTTAAATTTACATTTAAAACTTGGCAGGCAGTATTCTTTTGATTTAGTGCAAAATTTGAGATATTTTCAATTAATGCAGCCAGTATTTCCAGGAATCAAATATTGCTTCAACATAAAAAGAAACACCTGTGAACAAAATACAGTATATTTCTCACGACAGTATGTGCTGTTCTATAAAATAATTTGTAAACAAATGTTTAAATTTGGCAAGAATCCTTACAACCAGAAATATTTTCCAGTCAACAGTTGAATGTATTTTTAAATCAAATAGTTCAGCAGACATGTAGCAAACAGATATATGTGCACAAGAAAAAGTTTTGTAACTGCACCCACAACATTCTTGAGTATCTATGCATGAAATAATAAATAAATTATAAGTGATACATCAAAGACGGTGTGTGTATTCATACATGTTGCTTGTGAAGAATTCAGGAGAAAATATTAATTTACTGAAAACATACCTTAACCTGTAAAAAAAATTTGCAGTGCTAAAAATAAGATTTGTATCTTATAGAGAATATATATATATATATATATAAATATGCGTATAAAACTGCGATAATCAACAGAACCTATTGCCAGTTTGACACATTTTGTATTACAAGTAAAAATAATCTGTGTCTTATGGGTGTATCTCATTTGCCTTAAAGTGTCTAGATTTGCCAAGAAAAAATAGAAACTCGTAATAAACAGTGAATGAAAGTACTCTTGTCCATGTTCTGATATGTACCGGGTATATTTTACCAGTCTCATATTTTCATAGGCCATACAGCACTTGTGGTCAGTATAATGCCAGTTGCCTTTGCTTTCTAGAACATTTCCTGGTGACCAGTTTAGATTAGGGTGACCTGGAAACCTGGGTCAATTAAAAACAATTCTGATCTGAATGAAGATGTAAAAATATGACCAGCAGTCAAGCATCAGAGCCGCAGCTGCAGCTCCTGTACAATGTCATGCTGTGATATTTTAAAACTATGGTATGTTATAAACATATGCATGTCTGCATATGCAGAAATAAAATAATAAATATACGATATGATACATATTACATCAGCTACAAGTTTTAGATAATTACAGAGTTAGTTACAAATCCTTTAGGGCAGTGTTTCTCAACCGCTTTATCCTGTGGCCCACCAAAACAGCTGTAAATGTTTCTCAGCCCACCCGACAGCTAAACAAACAGACTGACTGACTTTCTACCCCACCAGGACATTACACTTGCGATAAACACCCGATGACACATAGTGCCACCATGCGGATGAGGATCGCTGTGGAGAGGTCCCAGAAACCGCGTTCAGACAATTGGCCATATTTATGGCCTGCCTATATTGCGGCCCCTGGCAAAAGCCAGAGTGGGGCTTCAAATAACAAAAAATTACGTCCTAAAAAGGACGTGTGAGTATTATAGCTAAACAAACACAGAAACAAAAACAAACGTGGATGCCAGTTTATTTGTTAAATGCGATGTCACAAAATTACCATATTCCAGTGAATGTGACATTTTTTTATTCTTAGCCTTGAGATGTTATTCCTACGGACTGCAATTTTGGAAGAAGGAACACCCTCTCCCCCCAAACCATTTGTCAGCGATTATCAACCTGTGGATCTCGACCCCTTTGGGGGTTGAATGACCCTTTCACAGGGTTCACCTAAGACCATTGGAAAACACATATTCACTGAAGTTATGAATTGGCAGTGAAAATAATTTTATGGGTAGGGGTTACCACAGCATGAGGAACTGTATAAAAGGGTTGCTGCATTAGGAAGGCTGAATACCACTGCATTACATCATAAGGCAGAATTATTTTACAGCTCACCTGGACTTTCTACAGTTAACCGGTTGAAGAACACTGCTTTAGAGGCAAACAAACCACAGCATTTGTTGACTGTTTGTTGGTTTTACTAGACTGATTTATGTTCAACAGTTTCCCACGGGTTTTTGGACGGTAAGCTCTTGATACCATTGCTGAAATCAATGTAAAGTGGTCTGCTGCCAAATCACCTGCAGCTGGAATCGATGTATCTGATGGACTCTTGTACATTTAGTATGGATACATATACATAAATATGATAGTATATCGGCAAATATGTATGTAACATATTGCTTCAGTAACACATTAGCACTTTAACCTGACAAGGCCTAGATATTTGCTAGGGTAGGTTACTAATTCTAAACTTTTTGCAGTCAGAGAAGTGTTGAAAATGTTTTCATGATATTCATCTTTTAAACTGCTTTTGTTGTCATTCTGCTTTTTTGTAGGCTTGCACGTTGATTTGTGAGGGTAGATACTTTTGTGTTTCTCTTGTATTGGTCACTAGATAAGCATGTTTAATCATTTTCTCATCATGTACACAACATAATTATATCCATACCTATTCGTTAATATATGTCAACGTATCATATGATTTTGATTCACATACATGGATAAATGCAACATATAACACCATTTTCAGTGCATATATTTTCATTTGTGGCCATGGTTTTCGAAACTAACATTTAAGTCTGAATTTTAACAAAGGCAAGTAAATGCTAACTGTTGTTTTTTTCATGATTGTTTTTTTTTAAATCCATTGAAAGCATATGATGCTACCAAACATATAGAACAGCTTTGTTGTTCTCTGGTTTTCATACTAAGCAACCTGGCCAGGTTTTATTAATTGTTTTCTGTGTCATTAGAATTGGTTTTACATTTGTAAAAAGGGTGTTGATTTTTTAATGCTTGTTTTTGAAAGTTTAATCCATGTTTTAACTGGTTTTTGATAAGTGAATACATTTTAAAAAGTTTGCAGTTTGGTACGGCCTCTTTTCTGTCAACCATCAGATGTGTTAAAAACAAGAACAGGAATACCGTGTCAATGACAGCTATCTAGACACAATAATATGGCTTTAAATTTCTCACATATAGTTTCTGGCATTCAATGGAGGAATGACAGTTTTCTGTCGGCAAATCAATATTTGGATACCTGAAATAACACAGTTATCATTATTTCTTTATTGTTTTTTTCTCTTTTCTTTTTCAGAATAATTTTTGATTGTTTTTTTTTTTTGGTCATCTTTGCAAAATCTTGCAAATTATTGTGTTAGTGGGGTCTGCGTTTCAGAAATGAGTTTTTAATGAAAAAGTCATTTTTAGCAAGTAAGATTGTGAACCTATTATTTTACACTCAGCGGTTAACATGTAAACTTTTTTCTCACTAATTAATCATTTTAGTTTTATACATGTTTTGAATTTTGAAAAGACCATCAAGAATGGAACATGATTGAAAGACTGGCGGTGTGCAAAGGTAAGCAGTACCGGAACCCTTTTAAAAGTGTTGACAATTTATATGAGTGGGAAAAGTTTAAAAAAATTGTAAATTAGTCTTTTTAGCCAGCGAGATTATACCTCCACCCTCTCCCACATTTTATTTCTCAACTCTGAATTTCTTATGCCAGATTTTATACACAAGACAAGCAAATGTTTATGTGCATGTGGTTAAATGTAATCATAATACATGCAATGTCCTAATGCTTTGACATTTATTCGGTACTGTCCACTGTGGAATTTCTTCCTTCTTCTTTTGATAAAATGGTTGAAAGTAATGTTGTTTTTAGTTTTATGGAACAGTAGCAAACATTTACGCTGTTATTAATGGCAGAAAATAAGTCATTAAAAATATTCCATGACTTTAGCTATCTCAAGGCTAACAACTAAACAAAGTTGCCAACTTGGCATACAAAAAGTAAAGTTATGTAAATAGTAAATATGAGAAGATAGAATGTTAGGCTGGGAATGTTGCGTTGATATCTGTGATCATTAAATATCATTACCTAAAAGCCAGGAAATATTCATTGATAACAGGATAAAAAACCCAAGCATGGATCTGTAACAACAACAACAATAAATAACAATGAGTATAAATCAGTAGTCACACTTTAAAGAGATGTTTTCTTAAACAGCAGTAACTTTAAAGAAAAACATACATAGAACATATTTACAGAGCAGCTACTTTTGGAACTTTAGTTTTAGAAAGCAAAAACACTCATGCTGGTGAAAGTACAAAAGTAAAGGTTCCTTTTCCATGCCTTTAGGCATATAGGGCTAGACCTATATTTTTATAGACCAATCGGCACAAGATGAGTGATGTGGTCAGCATCAGACTGGCCGCCTTTACTTCCCGGGACTGCACCCGGTACACACTCAAGGCTGGGTCGACCTGGGAGTCAAGGTCATTTTAACAAAAAGTCCGGCTTCGCCAGGGAGCAAACCCACGACCTTCTGATCCACACGGGAGCATTTAGGCACTACACCACTGCGACTCCCAGTCATGCTGGTAGTTTAAAGTAAATAAACACTGTTATCATTTTTAACATCAGATCTGACTGATTTTAGTTATGTGGCATTTCAGTTCAGATTTTTCAGTTGAAGTTTGTTAATCATTTTTTTAAAAATCAGATTTAAACAAAAATTGTTTATGGTTAGTTGCGTATCCATTACAAGACAATGCAGAACCAACCCCAACAGCCCCTGGCTGTTGAATGATTTTTCTAGGTAAATTTACATCCAGTAGTTAATTGTTTATGAGTCACTGCTTATTTTGAATAATTGATCCAAACACATGAGGATTAGTAATGGCAGTGCCTTATGCTAATTAAAAAATTAGCTTATTTATCATAGTCACTTTCAGTTAAAAATAATAACAAAAGCATCATGTATTGCTCATTTGTATCAAGTCTGATATTAATATTTTATCCAAAACTGGAAATGACTAATAAATTTTAAATCACAAGCATGAAAAGAATCATACACTTTGCTATATTCATGTCATGTAGTTTTCACATACAAGGTCCGACAATTAAGTAATGGGACTAATTCCATAAAAAATTAAAATAATCAACAGTTAAAGAAATAACGTGTATTTTATTCAAAGTAAGCCCCTTGTGCATTAATACAGCAAGTGGCATGATCTAACAAACATTGGAATGACCTCTTTAGTTATTCTGTTGTTATGACCCTTAAAGTCGATGTTACAGCCCTTTGGGGGTCATCAAAATTGTTAAAAAAGCGTCCTTTCAATCGAAACTTTAATTTTGGGAATAAAAAATAATAACGGAGACAAATCTGGAAAATAGGGTGGAAGGCTGAGAACACACACTTGTTTTGGGGCCAAATTTTTTTTGTTATGATGATGTCTCTTGGGTACTCAACGCGCTGATGCTTTTGGTCATCAAGCAATGAATGTGGTACAAACCTGCAAGTAACAAATCTTTTTGGCAAAAATCTTGCACTAAAATTTATGAATGGTCTCTCTATTACCACCAGATTCATCTGTCATCATATTAACAGTAAAACAATGATCTTTTTGTATCCGTTCTCTGACTTTTGCAACGAGTTTATCATTACGATTAGAAATTTGGCATCGAGATCTAGGTTCATCAGTAATTATTTCTACACTACTTTTGAATCGTGAATACCACCTGAAAATTTGTGCACGCGATAAACAATTATCCCCATAAACTTGTTGGATCAGTTGAACTGTTTCAATGGCACTTTTTCTGGGTTTTAACAAGAATTTAATGTTAGCTTTTTGTTCCATGCTGATTACGTAACAATGCATCTCTGACTAGGTCAAAAAATTACGGCTTGCTAGTTGTCTGCTTATCGAGCGCTGATGAAAAGTTGCCAGATCATAGATGACTGTTGTCTCTTTAGATTCCATGTTTTGCTTTATATATGGCACTTTTGTCTTGGCCATAATAAAATCAGTCTCATTACTTAATTGTCGGACCTTGTAGATTAACTCTTTCCTGAGATGTCACTTTTATACTGATTTCTGATTTTTGTTACACTGAGATAGTCTTTTTTTTTTTTTTTTTACTAGGTCTTGTCTTGTCATTTCTTGCTCACTGAAAAAATAATAACGAAAATACATTTTGTATTGCAGAATTTGTGTATTTTTTCATTTTTGTCATTTTGTGTGCTGTTCTCATTTATTGTAGTATATAGACATATAAATCCAGTTTCGTCCTTTTTAGGACGAATTTTTTTGTTATTTAGAGCCCCACCCTGGCTTTTGCCGGGGACCGCAATATAGGCAGGCCATAAATGTGCCCAATTGTCTGTACGCGGTTTCTGTTGCCTCTCCACTGTGATCCTCATCCGCATGGTGGCACTTTGTGTCATCGGGTGTTTGTCGCTTGTGTGATGTCCTGGTGGGGTGAAAAGTCAGTCAGTCATTTATTGTAGTTGCCAGTTTAAATTAATATCCAGTGCGTAAAGCTGACCAAGTATTGGGACAGCTAGTCTATTGTCAAGGCCGTCAGAAAATCAAGAAGCAAAATCTTAAATTTCCCTATGTATCCCAAGCTGAAAAAAAAAAAAAAAAAAAAGGAAAGAAGTAGTTTTAAAAACTTGAGTTTTAGTTGTTTCCTCTTATCTGACCTCAAATTGTTAGATTTGTGGTGGTTGCATCCCTTGCTTATGCTGAGCATATTAGGTTAGATTAGTTGCGTATCCTTTACAGGACATTGCAGAAAAACCCAACAACCCCTGGCTGTTGTGTGGGTTTTCTAGGCAAATTTACGTCCAGTAGTTTGCCATTGGACTGTCGGCTTTCTTGATACCACTGTCGAAACCAACGCAAGGCACATGGCCTGAAGCTGGGATTGAACCCAGCATCCCGGCATTATGAAGCGTTCGCATCGACTTAGCCACAGAGCTGACTCCGAGGAAATTAGGTACAACAAACTCTCTCCTAGATGGAAATAGTCATAACCCCTTCAATTTTAGCTGCACGCATACTTTGTGCAGCATTTTACAAAATGAACAGTATTTTGTGCAATCTTTCTGTGTCATTTAAGATGAGAAAAGGAATTCTTAAAAGTTATATAAATCCTTTTTTGATATACGGAAGTGAATCATGGACAATTGGTTAAATAGTGAACATTTATTTGGAAGCTAAGGAGATGTGGTTTTATAGATGAAAGATGAGGATACCCTGGACAGATAAAAATAGTAATGAAGATGTCTTGAAAGAAACTGACTCATGAAGAGAACTGATTGCCCACATCAGAAAAAGAAATCTTCATTCTTTGGTCATGTGATGTGAATGAGAAAATGAGTACATTGTGACAGTAGGAAAGTTAGAGGGAAAGAGAGGCAGAGGGAGAACGAGAGAAAAGATGCTGCACAGTTTGACATCATGGCATGAAGGATCATCTGTGTCATAATAGACTGAAAGTACACAAGACAGAAGGTTGTGGATGGACATGACAACCAACACCAAACAGCATGGACTTCTAAGAAGAAGAACATACTTTGTATAGCAGACCATGAAGATAGTGATAATACAGTATGCTGGCCTCTCCGTGTGGATCCTGAGATCCCGATGTGAGAAATAAAGACACACTGGCGGCCCCCCCCCCCCCCCCCCCCCCACCCCCCTTCCCCCCAACAAGCATGCCGTAAGAGTCCACTACTTTAGGATGTTTCCTTTGAACGAGTCCATCTGCTTGAGAGGCAAGGAGCCAACAGTATGCATACAATTAGGCCAGATCTGTAAAACGGATTTGCACGCAAAACTCGGGTTCCGGAGCAAGACTAAAGCCCAGAAGTGGATGAACAACCAGAATGTTCTGTTGAGTTTACAGTCAGGGAACGGAAAGAAGAAGTATGCTGGCAAATCTACAAACACTCGGAGTCATTAACTGGAGACACAAGCCTTATAACACAGATGGATTGTTGCAGACTATTTCTGTAGCAATGAACCTCAGGGACTCAGAATTCTGAAGAAAAATACATACTGTATATACGGAGTACCTGTGATTAAGCTGCGCCTGTGGCATAGGCGTTGCAAGTCCGACCCGTAATTCCAACATACCGTAATCGAAACCTACTGCTGGCTGCATGTATTTTTATCATGGTATGGTGTGTCACAGGTCGACCCAGTCTAAAATTGGTACCGGGATGTATGTCATGGGGAAATGAAGATGGCCGACTGACCACATTACCCACCTAGGCCAATTGGTCTAAAAATATGGATGCTTTTCCCTTATGCCTGATGCGCACAAAGGCGTGAAAAGGGATCTTTACTTTTTACTGTACTTTTTACCTGTGACTATAATTAAATTAATTGAAAAATAGACTACAATTTTTCAGACTCCTTGTAAGAATGAACCTAAAGATGTCGACAGTGAGAGCATGCAATATATGTTGAATGTTGAATTAAGAATTATTACATCACTCGGGACATTCCCATAAGCATTCTGTTCCCATCTTCGGCAGCAAGCGCAGAGTTCCATTTCCGATTTTACCAGTAACAGTCTGATTGTTTTGCTGTCTCGCCTTTCTCTTGAGTGTTGATCGTCGGGGCCAGATCCCCAGGTAACGCATCGTGGCACCATTCTCCTCAGACCATGATGATCTCCATATGCCTTTTCACTGTTTACTTGCTTCCTAAAGACCCGTACAGTTACTATTTGTCATGCATTAGTTCACCACCAAGTGGTACAGAACCAGCCAGTCTATCTTCATGTTTATTTTCCAACACACCGGCACAACCTGGAGAGAAAAAAAATCAAAAGTACACCAACCACCCAGGACCGCTGAATTGATGCTTGCCACTCTGCACGGAGCCTATCTGTTTCCACCTTTCTCAACATGCTCTGTGAGTCCATTGAAACAACATGTGTGTACGCCTGGTTCTCAAGCCAGCGGCAGGCTGCACTGACTACCTCCACCTCCATTCTCATACTAGACATTGTATCACATGCCAGGCTTTGTTGCACTAAGCGAGGTCCATTCACTAATGCTATGAATTTTCATGCATTTCTTCTGCCTCTCAACAGAGAACCATCTGTATAGATAATTAGATCACCTAGACGGGAATTGTCATAGGTCACTTTTTAAACTTCTGATTCTGCAGCGCCCGCTGGCAAATCCATGCACTCAATGCCATACAACATGAAAATAGAAACATCCAGAAGCAGAGCAAAACCTTCATGTTGCAGCCAGTAGGACTAGTGGTGAAACCTTCATGTTGCAGCCAGTAGTGATGAAACCTTCATGTTGCAGCCAGTAGGACTAGTGATGAAACCATCATGTTGCAGCCAGTAGTGGTGAAACCTTCATGTTGCAGCCAGTAGGACTAGTGATGAAACCTTCATGTTGCAGCCAGTAGTGGTGAAACCTTCATGTTGCAGCCAGTAGTGATGAAACCTTCATGTTGCAGCCAGTAGGACTAGTGATGAAACCATCATGTTGCAGCCAGTAGTGGTGAAACCTTCATGTTGCAGCCAGTAGGACTAGTGATGAAACCTTTATGTTGCAGCCAGTAGTGGTGAAACCTTCATGTTGCAGCCAGTAGGACTAGTGATGAAACCTTTATGTTGCAGCCAGTAGTGGTGAAACCTTCAGGTTGCAGCCAGTAGTGGTGAAACCTTCATGTTGCAGCCAAGAGGGTAAGAAACAGATGGAATTACATCCGTTCAACATAAGCCCACACATTCACAACTTCTGTCATTTTCTGTTTATTCTTTGTCTTCAGAAATTACAATGCATGCTAAGGGAATATGATTGTGATGTGTATGGTCAAAAGATAAATTTTGATTAAGTGTCAAGACAACGATAGTTAGATTAATTATAAGCAGGACCATTTTTCTGGCGGTGTGCAAAGGTAAGCAGTACCGGAACCCCTTTTTTAGGCAACATTTTTTTTCTCCGCGCTAGACATAGTTAGTTTTTAATGAGTGCCCGCTTTCTTTTTTGTAGGCACGTTTTTTTCTTTTAGGATAAAAAAAAAACTTGGTTGTAAGCCATCAGACCAATATTCCACATACGGACCCCCGCCCCCCCTCCCCTTTACCCCCACTGTCACCTTGTTTTCTTTTTGCATCTTACGGTGTTGAGTCGAAGTACAAACAACAATTGAGTGCCTGTATGAGCGCTTCGTTTTTGGATTCATCTGGATAAAGATCGGACCTCATGGACTTCACAGCAAACAGGACTAGCTCACATTAGCTCATCTGCTGCTTAACAGACAGCGATGAGTATCCATACTGACAGTAGCCGTTGTCATCTAGTTAACTACTCGTCTTGTCTCTTCCACCTCTCCCCCTTTTCATCAAGTGGCGTCATCTGGTTAATTACTCGTCTTGTCTCTTCCACCTCTCCCCCGTTTTCATCAAGTGGCGTCATCTGGTTAATGACTCGTCTTGTCACTTCCACCCCTTCCCACTTCCCTCAAGTGGTCTCAGAGCGCGCAGAAACTTCCCGCTGCATTATTCTCTCCAGGTATGGGTTTTAGTATGTTTACTTGTTACCCAGTCTTCCTTGACTTGGTTCAACGGGCAAGACTTCGACACTAGCAAAGCGCTGTGGAGCGCAATGGGCCTGGCGAGGCACGTAGAACGCTCTGGTCATCCACTGCACCTAGACAAATCTCCAGTCGTCCTGACTCTGCATTGCCACTGGACCCAGATATGACTTAAGGGAAAGAGTGAGGTCGACGACACTGCGCAACTCTACCTCATTTTAATCCAAGTCATCGCGCAAGTCATTGATGAAAAAGAGTGGTCATCATCATCTTGATGGACAAACACACACACACACACACGCACGCACGCACGCACACGCGCGCGAGTCTCCCTTGAAGTGATCCCCTCGGCCTTTTGCAGCTGCAGTACACCCTCAATTGCCTTTACCATTTACATGAAAGGCATCTCTTTTCATTTCCACTGAGACTATACGTCATTTCTCGTTAATGGTATTATGTCCTCTTTTTCCGCTCTTTATCCTCCAATGGAACATAGGCCCTCAACAAGCTCACGACAGGTCTTCCTAAACTTTGCTATTGCATGCAGTTCACCACATGCTACCCCTGTCTTTTAAACTTCATTCTCTAGTTCACTTCTATATGTATTTTTGTGTGTCTTTATTTCTATGCCCCTGTGAGTTACATTGGAAAGAAATTATATTTATATTGCTCTCCCGCTTTCTCAGTGTGCGTCCTGTCCAACGCCGGCGTCTTTTCTTCACCTCACCTGGAATTTGTTCTATACTGTTGGTTGAGTTGAATATCTGAACTATGCCACTAGTTGTTTTCTAATGAAATCTAGAGCTACCTCTGCTCGCCCCAGGTTTATCTACCTCTTACCATATCCCCCCCCCCCCCCACACAAGGCTAAGTATTTCAGGATCCTCGCCAGTGGTACGGAGTTCGTGCACTGTGCTGAGATTATTCGGATTCAGGCTTGAGTCAGAAATAGAACGGAGCACTTGTGGATGACTACCCTTGTGCCGTGATGTTGATCCGTCATCTAAACCTAAACATAAACACAAGGCTAATTTATCTGTTTTTCATATGCGAGATACATTTCATTGGTCTTTCCTTTTTGTGTTAATGAGTGGAGCAGAAGCTGCCAATGCACCAACATGTGTATGTATGTAAGTTGTACCCCACCAGGACATCACACAAAGCGATAAACAACCGGTGACACAAGGTGCCACCATGCGGATGAGGATCACCCGTGGAGAGGTCCTAGAAACCCCGATCAGCCGTTAGGCCATATTTATGGCATGGCTATATCTAGGGCCCCGACAAAAGCCAGTGCGGGGTTTCATTATAACGAAAAATTGCATCCCACATGGCGACGGCATGGTCAACTGTTAATGCATCAACATACGATTTATTCTGTGTCCACGTTAATCTCCACGTTAATCTCAACAAGTTATTTATTCTCTCTTCACAACATCACCAATAGGTGATTTATTCTCTACCGCATTCACAGCATTTGATTCCTTTTCTTCCGCGAGACGCATGCCTGCTGTATAAAGGTCTGATGCTATAACCAGCTTAAAGATGTCAGTTTAACAAGATCACATCCCAGATACCCTGTTCAGCCACTTAAGACGGCTATAACTTTGTCACACTAAACAAGGGTTTTCGTCACCTGGTCGCCGCGCAGAGGGTTTTAACCATCTACGCTTCATGTTGGAATTTGTCATTTAGCATGGAGGATAGGTATAAGTGGATATATAAATACTCTGTTCTTTAGTGTTCTCGCTCCAGAATTTTCCATTCTTTTTAAACACCTAAACGCATCTAAACGATCAAGTTTAAAAAAAAAATTGATTTATGAAAGATAACACATAGATTCAAAAGTTCAGATTATTGATACAACACTGTACATATACTTCCCTCAAATATTTTAATTGTCCAAAATTAGTGTATATAGATATAGTTTGACATTATGTTCTATAATTATACAAAATTAGACACGTTCAAAATGACACAATCTGTGACTTGAATATAAACTGCTGGCTTGCCTTGGTCGATCTAGGAGATTGAAATAAAACAATGCCGATATAAATAGATGGATAAGTAATTAGGCAAACAAAAAATAGCTTGATGCTCTAATAGAAACAAGCAGGTGATAATAGATAAATGGCTTGAACAGTTTCAAATCTGCATCCTTATCTCCTTCTTCTATTTTTTTCTGTCCTTCCCCTTATCCTCAACAACAACAACAACAACAACTACTACTACTACTACTACTACTACTACTGCTACTACTACTACTACTACTACTACTACTACTACTACTACTGCTGCTGCTACTACTACTACTACTACTACTACTACTACTACTACTACTACTACTGCTACTACTACTACTACTACTACTACTACTACTACTACTACTACTACTACTACTACTACTACTACTACTGCTGCTACAACTACTACTACTACTACTACTACTACTGCTACTACTACTACTACTACTACTACTACTACTGCTGCTACTACTACTACTACTACTACTACTACTACTACTACTACTACTACTACTACTACTACTACTACTACTACTACTTTTCTACCTCTCTTATATTCTTTCTCTTTTTCTCTTCTACCCCTTTCTTCATATTACTCATGAATTTTCCCGCTAAAACAAACCATGCCAACCTTTCTAATAAAAGCAGCAATGAGTTTCACACAAATAACTCTCTTATAATTAGCCCGACTTTCAGACTGCTCCGAGAACTGTAATGTCTACACATTTCAGATTTTTATAGATCGCTCTTACATCCCCCCCCCCCACCCCGAAAAAATCCCACTCCACCCCCTGGGCCCCGAAGTCAGTAAATCCTGATGGCCCGTCGTGGACGTTAAGCTGCTCGGACTTATACAACTAATGATCTGAGAAGAATCTGTTCCAACTTCTTTACTAGAATTCCCCAGAGACCAGACTTCTGACTGACAGTTAAAAAAAACGTTCTGGTTTCTAGTTCCTATCCAAGACCTGGAGTCTCCATGTAGCACGGGGTATCGATGGATGAGAGTTGAAAGGAAGGAAAAGGATAGTTTTTAGGAAGAGGGAAGGTAGCGGACAATCACTTGGTTTAGTGTTAAGGCAGGGCTATTCAACTAAATTTACCCAAGAGCCGACATCTTGAAAAATGGATGTGGTCGCGGGCCAGAGGCCCAAGTCACAGCATTGAAAGATCATTATTACAACAGAACTGGCAATGATCCGCGGACCACTTGTTAGGCCTTGGAAGGGCAGATTTGGCCCGCAGGCCGCCGATTGAATGTCCCTGGTTTGGAGCACTGACTGCCAGTTACTTAAGACTGCGGGTATATATTTATTTCGAATATCTCCCATATCTCGATTATCTTCGGAAGCTGAAATATTTTGTCATATCAAGCGCCACAACGGATTGGAAAAATTATAGCAGAAAGCATGGTACCGGGGAGGGGGGGGGGGGGGGCAGGGGGCCGACCGACACGAAGATGGGCACATGATATAAGTGACTCCTTGAGTATGAAAGTACATAAGGCGGGAGAACTGACGAGAGACAGAGTTTCTTGCAGGCGGACTGTGATGAGAGCGACGTTCTGCAAAGGACGTGCTACATGATGATGATCTCCCACGGCGATTCCACTTTTTAATCGTCATAACAAAGAGCTTATAAATATTAGAATCATAAAGTCCAGTGTTGAGGTGGTTGGGGGGTGGGGGTGTTATGATATCACGAATCCCCGGAGGAGATAAACAACCAACTGGGACACACTGGCCTAGAGAATTATATGTGTGTTGTTCGTCCATCATGCGTGTTGAAGACTACTTTCATCCAAAGTAGTAATGATTAATTATTATGAGTACGAAGGTAGCTGATTAGTCCAATATGAGGCTGAAAAGTTCTTGAGCAGTGCGGACAAGAGATGGAAGCCGCAATAAGTGTGGGATTAGCAGTACGATTCTTTATAGTCTGCCTCCTTTTCTCTGCCTGTGCAACCTCCGCTGCCTGGCAGGCCGATGCACCATGTCTGAATAACATACGCCATTCAGAACGGTCGAGCAGCAGCCTCCCACGTCGCTGTGATGATGCCAAAAGAATTGAGAGCAGTCTTCAGAGTGTCCATAAAGCGCTTTTTCTGTCCTACCTGGGACCTCTTCCCTTGTTGGAGCTCGCCAAAAATACAGAAAATTATATAAAAATTTTCTCTCGTGAACAATTTTTGTTTGTCTTCACGCATAATCGTAATCATGATTAACATCTACCCGGCAACAATCATCATCCTCATCATCAAATTGATAACCATCATCAGCGTGGTCGTTTTGGGTTTAATATGATAAACATCACCACCACAATGGTCATCATCATCGAAATGGTCATTTCGTATTTAATATCATCACCATCGTCTTCGACATTGACATAATCATCACTGTCATCATCGTCTTCGTCACTGACACCATGATCATGATATTTAGCATTATCATTGACATCATCGTTGTGAATAACTTTATCCTCTTTAATGTATGCAGCCTGATTTAACGACACAAAGTGACTCAATGAGCCGCTTTCCGGAAGCGAACTCAACAACTGCAAATCCCAGATATCTAGTTCAGTCATAAAATTATTTACTCTAGGGAACTCCCATGATGAGGAAGTCGTCTGCTGACCTATGGATGAGACTCGGGGCTTTTTCTGGCGGACGCAACGTTGTACAGTAACGGCACATTTTTTTTTGCATTTTCTTTTCCAGCAGTACTGTAGTAGACACAGCATGTCAGTACCAGCACCAGCGGTACTATAATTTTAGACGACCCTAATCAAAGGAAAACCTGGAATCCCTATTTCAATCAACTATTCTGGGCGGTGGGTGGGGGGGGGGGGTGGGTTGGTGGTATGTGTTGTGTAAGGAGTAGGTAGTAAGCACACACACACACACACACACACATACTGAGACTGATTACGTAAACTTTATTTAAAAAAAAAAACACTGAGATTTATACGGTCATAAACACTGACAACACATAGCACCCCTAGAATAGTGGACTGAACTGGGGAATACGAGTTTCCCTTTGTTTATGGGCATCTAAAATTATAGTACCCCAGCACCTTTTTTCACCTGGGGGGGGGGGGGGGTGGAATCAGCGGTGTAGATAATATAGAGTGTCTATCCATCTTAAAAAATGAAAATGTAAAATAGATAAATAAAATTAGTTATAAAATGTTAAGTGAAAATGCATTTTGAAAAAACAATTTATTAAAAATGAATATAACGAATAAAAAGCGAATGTCCAAATTAAAGTCAGCGGAGGATTAAATGTCCAACTACTTTGCCGATACATATTTATAAATGTATATTTAATGACGCATTTGTCTGTCTCAGTTTGAAAAATGAAAATGCAATATATGTATAAACAGCGAATATCATTAGCAAGTCCCAGTACTCTAACAACTAGAACGTATCATAAAGTAAGCAGCAAGATTACAGCCTACACTAATTACTTGCCCTAGTTCTGCAAAAAATTACCTTATCCCCTAGATCCGTGGAATCCTAAATGAGGCTGTCTTTTCCATTTGCCAGCATCTGAAATGACAGATTAATAATCTAAAGTTATATTTATGTTGAGCTTTTATTTTAATATATTGTTTTTATTTGCAAGATAAATGACAACAATTTTTAAATACGTAATTTTACGACCAGGGAGGTAAATGATGGCGGGAAAATTCGTGTGATTGGCGCTGCAGGCGGTGTAACCTTTAAATAAACGAGTTTGATAGAAGTATATGTGTGTCTTGTCTTGTCTTGTCCACAATTGCCTCACAGCGTAGTGGGGAGTCGCAGTTTTCTATCCTGGGCCAGGTGTGTTGCACGTGTTGTTGTTAGTCCGTGTTGCCTCAGGATCTCTGATATATTGTCTATCCATCGTACTCTCGGTCTGCCTCTTGCTCTAGGGCAGTAGTGCTGTTCGTTGTATGCTCGTAGAGGCAGTTGGTCGGTTTGCATTCGCATCAAGTGGCCAAACCACTCTATTTGTTGCTTCTTTATGTATTGCAGGCATGGTGTGGTTCCTACAATTGATCTAATGTTCTCGTTTCGAACTCTGTCTCTCCTTGTGACATTGGCAGCCTTACGTAAGCATCTCATTTCGCACGTCGTAATCTTTTTCTCCTGTGCTCTTGTTAGGGACCAGGTTTGGCATTGGTAGCAGAGGGTTGGTATAAACATGCAATTTATCAGTTGTCGCTTTAGTGCCATAGTGATGCTTGGGTGTTTAAGCAGTGGGGAGAGTTGGTAAGTTACTGCGTTCGCCTTTTGACATCTTGCCTCAAGTTCCCTATCAATTCTTCCATCACATGTGAAGATGCTCCCCAAGTATTTAAATTGCTGCACTTGTTTGAGTTGTTCGTTGTTAACTTGAATATAGTATATTAGGTGTTCTACTTATTTTCAGAATTTCTGTTTTGGTGATGCTGATCTTCATGTTATATTCGTTGCAGACTGTGTGTAGCGCATTTACGTGGATTTGAAGTTCTTTTTCGTTTTCATGTATTATGCATAAACATAAACATGCTATTAAGTACCGCAGATATGTGTGTAGTGCATGGAATAGTCTAGAATACACAAGAAGGAACAGAGCAAATTCAGAATAGAAAAAAAATGTGAAGATGATTTGGATAAGAAATAGAAACTCTTATTCAAATGAATGAAGTTGAAAATTAACTTTTATTGTCAGTTTTTGCTACTTTTTGGTCCAGACCCGGTTGCCGCAATCGTCACTTTGGCACCCTAATGATTACTGAACCATACATGCTCACTTGATTTTGACTTGACGTTTTACCCCACCGGGACACCACACCCAGCAATAAACACCCGGTGACACAAGTGCCACCATTCGGATGAGGATCACACGGGGACACGGTCCCAGAAACGCCGTTCAACCTATAGGTTTGATTATGTTATGGTCACAGGCAAGAGCCGGAGTAGGGTTTTAAAATAACGAAAAATTACGTCTCACATGGGAACATGTTTCTATCACATGGGAACGTGTTTCTATTATCCTAAAGAAGCTCACAAACCCACCCATACTGAACTGCAGGATACTTAGTAACCAGAGACCAGCTACTACTTTCCAGTTCGCTGCACATCAGCCTAATGTTATTGGGCGTCTGCGAGACAGGTCACGCAGAACACCGGGAAAGAAGAAAGCTATCTTTCAGCAGCCCCCGTGGTGGACACCTGAAGTCGCAAAAGCCTGGACAGAGAAACGAGGTGCCACCAAAGACTGGGAGAAATGCAGAAAGTCTTCGAATTTTACTGAGGCTCAGAAACAAGACATTAAACACAAAAATAACAGACTCACTGAACATTTTAAACAACTCGCTAAGGAGTCTAAGCACACAATGTGGGAACATTTTTGCGAAGAAATAGGTTATGAAAAATCACTCAAAAAATTCTGGCGGCTCCACCAAAAGATGAACGGAGGCAAATAAACCTCTGTTATGCCTGAGCTAAAGATGGACAACGGGGTGGTGTTAAAATCGGATAAAGACAAAGGCGAGGCTATCCTGCACAGATTTCTCCTGCAGACGGAAAAGAAAGATAGGAAAGAGAGGAAGCAGATGAGACAGAGTTTACATGATATCCAGATGGCTGAAATGGAGGAAGTCGATGATACAGTCTACATCTCAATGGACTGCATCAGAGCAACACTGAAGACCTGTCGAACACCGCTCCAGGGCCTGATGGCATTAGATACAGCGACTTCAAAAGCCTCGAGGCGACATATATTGATGAACTATCCACGATTTTTAACAACACCATAAAAACAGGCATTATTCCTGATGACTGGCTCCACAGCTACCTCAGACCGGTTCCTAAGCCAGAAAAAGACCACACCAGAATAAATGGCTACAGAATCATCACACTCCAGAACACTGTAGGAAAACTCATGGAAAAAATCGTTGCCAGAACGCTAACCCAAATATTGGAGTCGGGTGGCCTATTCCCCGCTACACTAGTTGAGTACCGACCAGGAAGAGATACATGGTGCAATGCTGCAGTATTTGCCTACGACACATATGAGGGTTTTCAGGAGGGAATGGAAACGGCTGCAGCGGCTATTGACTTAGAAGATGCGTACAACAGCGTCTCATACAACATGCTCATCAGACTGCTGTTGAATATGCAGATAGAAACAAATTTGGTCAACTGGATCGCAGCAGCGCTATTTGAAAGAACAGTGTCGCTTTGATGTGGTGAATGGGCATCCGAACCTCAACGCGTCCTAATAGGTCTGCCGCAGGGATCACCATTGTCGCCTGTGCTCTTCAATGTGTACACAGCAGCAGTCACGAGTGCACAACGCGTAGGCCTAGGCAGAACAATGTCGTATGCAGATGATATCCTTGTTTACCGTCGAGGTAAAGACAGGCAAGAAATTACAACCACACTACAACACGAACTAGAAAAACTTAGTGAGTGGTGCCAAGAATCAAGAGCTCAGGTGAACCCGTCCAAAGCCTCCTTAACATGGTTCTCTCTGAATACCCACATCGTTAGTACACCAACGCCAGTCGTAAGCATCTGTGGTGTGGACATCGAGAGAACGGACACCATGAAATACCTGAGCATGACATTTGACAGATGCTTGTCATACAAATGCCACGTAGATAACGTCATACTTAGAGCCAGGAAAGGTTTGACAGCACTCAAGGTGCTAGCAGCAGCTGATATTGAACAACGTCTACTTTTCCTTCTCTATTAAGGGCTTGTGTTTAGCGTCATTGACTATGGTCTTGGTCTCCTCACTGTCAGCAAAACCCAGCTAGAAAGACTGGACCGAGTACAGAATGAGGCCGAGAGACTCATACTCGGCTGCACAAAAGACACCTCCTGCAACGCCATGCGTTATGTCCTGGGTCTGCCGACTGTGTCTAGCAGATACAAAGTGGCACAGGTCAAGGCTTACATGAGGGAATCCGCAGACGTTAACCACCCATTACACAAAGCTATACACGACACAAAAGGAACGCGTCTCAAAAGAGGCCGCTCTTGGGTGGCAAAGGCTGAGGATTTAATCCAGCAGGTATGTTACCTAGACGTGATCAGTCACGGAAAAGAATGGACGAATACACCAGTAGACATGCATGGCATCTCTAAGGTTGTCATCACACTCGGAAGGTACTGCAGGGATCAAATTCCTGCGGCCGTAGACACAGAAGTAAGGGAACTGATAGATCAGCATTCAGACCCAGAAGATACCATCATCTACACAGATGGATCCGTGAAGCGCGGATCAAGGTCAGCATGGGCATACACAGCGCAAAGAAAGGGGAAAACAATACATGAGGACAGCGGCGCTTACTAGACAACCACGTCAAGCATGACCATGGAAATAGCCGCTGCTTCTAGAGCTTTAGCATGGGTATCCGAGCAAACCGCCACACAGGTAGTAATTGTCTCAGACTCAACGAATATGCTTCAGAAGATAGCAACAGGCAGTGTGCGTTCTGAATGGATAGAAAGCATTCGGAAATCGCTCTTAACCTCCGTAACCTGGATCTACACACCGGGTCATGCGGGTGTGAAGGGAAATGAGCGAGCAGACCAACTGGCAAGCACTGCACTAATGATTGCCGGGAAAAGTATGGTCAGAGCAGATATAGTCAACGCTGTACGAACTGGGCTAGTGGAGAATGAGGAATCCCTGACACTAACACGATTGCGTGACATGGGAGTTAAGCATGGTGATGCACGTCTTTGCCGTCTTCGAGGCCGAGAAAGGAGACAATATAACCAGCTTCTTATGGGGACAAGTAGTAGAAGTACTTTGGAGTGGCTGCTGCTTCGGAGAACTGAGCACGCATGGGTATGCCCAATGTGCAGTGACATCAATTGTGATAACAAAACATAAAATAACATCTTGTAGGGAGTCGGCAGTCCGAAACCCAAGTTCAAGGTGTCTCCTTCGTGCCAAAGAACTGCATGGCTGTTGGGTGAACAGTCGTAAACGATAGCAGGCAGGTCGTTGTAGGGGCGACGCCTGCTGGTGGATGTAATGTCCTAAGTCCCTTCCCCAGCTAATAATGAGGGTACTGCTGGGGTGACCGTTTATTAACCCTCATATAATGCTTCCGGTCAAAATGGACGCTAGGCACGGCAACTTTTTTTTTTTAAAGCAATGGCAAATATTTTTTTTTCTTCTGCCAGACGGTGGCCGTTGCATTTTTGCTCCATTTGTAGACCGGAAGGATGTAGTTTCGTCGTCCAGCTTCTAAGTTGAGTGCATGGCGTGACACTGTGAGCTGCGTTTGTTTTTCGTTGGCACAGGAGCGGAGCAGCTGTGGGGTGACCCGTTTGCTATGAAGCTGAACTAGGATCACCCAGATTACCAGATTACTTAGTAACCGTTGTATTGTGTCCCAAGATGAATGTAAGGGGCAAAAAAATTTACTACATTCAAAAACTGTTTCACCACCGTAATCCCTACGCCACCGGTGAAAGAACCAGTGTCGACACACGCAAATCTAATTGCATTTACCAATTTGAATGCACCTGAAGTGTTGCATATGTGGACAGAACTGATCGACGACTGGAGAAACGGGTTGCAGAACATATTCCACTATGGGTAATAAAAAAGCATTGAAAAACACTAAAATTTAACAACAAATCAGTTGACCGGTAGAAAAGAAAATCTCCCATCAGCCATTGCGTCTCATATTTGGTCTCTAGGCACATTGTAAAAAAGGAGAAAGCATTTCGAATTACTTACACGTCAGTCAACGGCAGCTTATTGAGATTTGTGGAAGCGACCGCGATAAACCGGTTTAGTCTAGAACTATGCAGACAGAAGTACATGATCTTCATCTTGCGTTTACCCTGGTGAAATAGACCGTTTTGGAATGTAGTGGATTTTGTGTTTCAGTTCGGAGAATTCATTCATTTGCTTTATTTTAGTCAATTGTTACTATAGTATGCACTTGACGAGATACAGCGAAATATGTCTGGCAATAAATTGTGCAATCTATTGTTTGTGTCTTCTTTGTTCAAAGACCTAGTTAAATAAAATTGCGGATCATCATATAACTACAATGCAAGCACTCCTAAACGAGAAAATATCCGGTTACATCAGAACTTTAAGTTTATTATCTTTTCTTTCCTTAGGTGTTAAAAAAATGCTTCTTGTTTTTAAATCTATTTATTAAAAAGATTGTTTTATGAAGTTGTTGTGCATTTTATCACCTTCTTTGTTGCTGCCATTTTTTAGAATATCAGTATTTAAAACGTGAACATTTTTTTTTTAAATTCCGTAATTTTAGCAGTGTCTTTATAATATTTATACGTGATCTTAATTTATCTTTTATATTTGGCAATTTAATGGGTTTTATTTTTCCTTAAGTTTCTTTTTTGGAATAACTGATGCTTTTTCTGGCCTGGCTTGTCAGACATTCATTTAAATTAGTTCATGCATTTAAAAAAAAAAAATATGTCCTTCCATTTTTACAATCTTTTTTTCATGAAAGGGATCCATTATAAATTGTTAACAATGATATGTGTTTTTATTTTTTAAATTTTGTAAAGGAAATAAATTGGGGAATTAGCAATAAAACTCACATCTAATGTATTTATCTTCGTTATGACCACTAACAGTCGGGATGTCGGGTTCGATCCCAGCTGCGGGCCACGCTCCTTGCGTTGGTTTCGACAGTGGTATCAAGAAAGCCGACCGTCCAGAGGCAATGGCAAACCACTGGACGTAAATGACTGTTGGGGTTAGTTCTGCAACGTCCTGTAAAGGATACGCAACTAACCCAACCTATGACAACTAACGGGAAAACTATACAAGGAAATAAACAATCAAACCGAGTCTTTAAATATTGGTTCTTTGTGCCACCTTTTTGATTTGGAAACTGGATGTTCTGTTTGTCTTATTTCTAATTAAAGTCCATGCCGTGTGGCTTGGCAGTCAGGTCTATCCACAACCTTCTGTCTCGTGTACTTTCAGTCAAATCTGACACAGGTTATCCTCCATGCCACGATGTCAAACCGTCTAGCATCTTGTCTCTGGGTCTCCCTCTGCCTCTCCTCCTCTCCAACTTTCCTACTGTCCCGATGTGCTCCAGTTTTCTGCTTCTCATCACACGACCAAAGAATGTAGATTGTATCTTTCTCATGTGGGCAATCAGTTCTCTTCATGAGTCAGTTTCTTTCAAAAAATCTTCATTACTATTTTATCCATCCAGTGTATTCTCATTATCAAAAGCATGTCGTAAGAGTCGACTAACTGGGGAGCTTCCTTTGAAGTCGGAGTGCATCTGCCTGAGAGGCAAGGAACCAGCAGTCTACATTCAATTGAATCAGATCTGTAAAACTGATGCACACGCAACACTCAGGTTCTGGAGCAGGACTGCAGTCCAGAAGTGGACGAACAACCAGAACTTTACGCCAGAGTGTACAGCTGGTGAACGCGAAGAAGAAGAAGATTTCCGTATATCAAGAAAGGGTTTATATAGTTTTTAAGAATTATCTTTCTCGTCTCAAATGACAAAGAAAGATTGCACAAAATATTCTTCGTTTTGTAAAATTCTACCTTTGCTTGAGCTATTCCACATTTAGCTTCTATGTTACATCTTCCATCTGATGTTTGGACTACAGATGAGGAAAAATAGTTTCATCGCGTCACAAAGATTCCCAAAGAAAACAAACGCAGTTATTTTACTATAGTCATGTTATTCTGAGAGCTTGCCTCTTCCCTGTAGCAACATACGCAGTTCTTAAGGAAGAGAAATAGAAGCGTTTGAGCTGAAATGCTATAGAAACATTATCAGAATATCAAAGACAAAGAAGAATAGAAACACCGACATACTAAAAATTTGAACATCAACGAAGATTGGCTAGTAAACGGCATATTGCTCGGAAACTGACACTTTTGGGCCATGTCAGGCACAATAACGGATTGGTGGGGGGGGGGGGAGGGGGTGGGGGAGGGGGGGGGGGGTAGCAGAAACCATGGTACCAGGAATAATGGTCAGGGGCTGACCAGCTCAAAGATGGGCACATGATTAAAGTGACACGTTGCGTAGGAAAGTGCACGAGACGGGGAAAGATGGCGAGAGACCGAGTTTCTTTAAGCAGACCGTGACGAGAGCGACGTTCTGCAAAAGACCTTCTTCTACATGAAGATGAATCCTATGTTCCCAGAAGGCAGTGATCAGACGGTTAATTACTTGCAGACGATTACTGGTCAAACCAAAGATCTTAGATTTGAATCCACACGAGGCAAATCTATTTATAATTGACACTGGCTCCTCAGTGGACACATCGGCGACCGGGTTGCACATTGGCTCGCTGGTGGACGACTTCGTAGCCGGTCGAGACAGTATTTGGATCTGTCTCCATTGATCGCATCGACACTGCAGGAGTCCTTTTCTGGCCTCTTAGTGGCGTGCAATACTAATAACCATTTTATATGGCGCAAATAACATGGTCACAATTATAACCTAAAACTCCCCCTTCGGGGATGCTGTTTGAACGTGACGATCCCCACCCCCCCCCCCTTTCTCTCTCCTGAGCTAAGCACCTACCAATCCCCTTCACGAGTGGGCCATCTTAAAACTGGTACCAGGAAAAATTCTGCGAAATAAATCCAGCCTATGTGACGTTGAACAAACTGGTTTATAAAAATGTGCTTCTAAACCGGCGCGAAAATGGCCTGAAAAATGTTTTTTTTTTTCTTTCTCAAACAGTATAAGGTTATAAATGGCAGAAATCTGCTACTTCTAAGGTGTTATCATGGATATCCTAGCAAACAGCCACACAGGCAGTAAATGTTTCACCCCTTGAACATGCTTCAGAAGATAGCAACTGCGCTCTGAATGGGTAGAAAGCATTGGAAAATCGCACTTAACCTCCCTCCCCTTGATCTACACATCAGGGTACGCGGGCGTAAAGGGTATTGAGTGAGCGTACCAACTGGCAAGCAATGCACCAACGCTTTTTGGGAAGAAGTCTGGACAGAGCAGACATCGTCAACGCTCA
Organism: Candidula unifasciata; assembly: GCA_905116865.2. Classification (NCBI taxonomy): domain Eukaryota; kingdom Metazoa; phylum Mollusca; class Gastropoda; order Stylommatophora; family Geomitridae; genus Candidula; species Candidula unifasciata. The sequence continues at coordinate 243,579 of CAJHNH020000124.1, read as the reverse complement.
ACGGACAGGGCTAGTGGATATAACGAATCTCTGACACTGACACGATTGCGTGACATGGGAGTAAAACATGGTGAAGCAAGTATATACCACCTTCGAGGTCGATATAGGAGACAATATAACCAACTTCTCATGGGAACATTAGTATAAGTACGTTGGAGCTGCTTCTGCATCGGGAGACTGAGCACGCATGGGAATAACCAATGAACAGTGACGTCGATTGTGAAAACATAACAGACTGACTGGTTTTGCACCACTGGGTGGTGAACTGGCATATGACAAGCTAGATGTTTTAAAAGGGCTTTTGGAGCGAGGAAACAGTGCAGAGGCAAAAACAGATCATCAAGTCTAAGGAGAATGTCACCACGAGGTGCCACTAGGGGGATCTGGCCAACGCTTAACATTTCAAGGAAAGGCGAGATGGTCATACAGTCAGTCTGTTACTGGCTCTAACGAAATTGGAACTCGGCGCTTGCTGCTGAAGAGGGGATCACAGCGCTTATGGGAATATCTCAAGTGCTGTGATGTCGATTCCTAATTCAACATTCAACATGATGTTTATGACGATGATGTTGATGAGGATGATCACCAACATCATCATGTTTGCTTAGAACAAGTTATTGCGGAATAAAGAACATTTAAAACTAAAGATGTAATGTCCTTCTGTGTGGAACCATACAGGCGGATTCATTTGAGTAGAATACAATGAAGCGTGCTGCATGACGGGAAAATGGCAGGAGGAGAACAAGTAGAGTAAAGAACCCCCTGTCTTCACCACCAGGGGCTGTGACTCCGTTGACTCACCAGAGCACAGTGTGACACTATCGTCTTGAAAGGATATAAAGATGTCAACATTTTGTGAGTCCAACAATTCTATTGAAGCACGAACAAGTACAGCGGCGTCTCCAAATATACGCCCCTATTAATGCCTCCAAAAGCGGGCAAAACTTACAATTTCCAACCTGTTCGCGGGCCACATAGAAAATAAAAATCCATTACAAAGCTAACACCCAGATTTCCTCTAACACGATATATTTGTCGGATAATCAAAGATTATAATCACATTGTTACACCTCTCTGCAGACACACTCATCCCCAGAAGCGCTTCTATATATTCCTAAATGTATCTGTTGAGAGAAAAAGAAAGGTCGTTGCTTTTTGTTTTGTTTTTTTGTTATTAAAGTCGGCCGACAGACATTGTCTCCTAATGTCTGAGTTTGTGGGTAACATGTATTTCGCTAGCAGGATCAACAGTTTGGCAACACCAGTTTTATAGTTGTCACTGCTTAGGTAATGATATTTTTTGTTTTTTGTTTTGGTGTTGTTGATATTTTGATCTTTTTTTCTGCATACGAACGGTATTCTGTGAGCTCCAGGGCCAGATTATATCGTAATTGCACACCAGCCTCGCGGTCCAGCAAAAACTGCTCAGCGGGCCAGTAAAAGACCCTTTATATATCAGTTGTGCATCGGGGCATGTTAGACTAGATTTAGTCGCCTTTACTTCCCAGGATTTTTACTGTACCAATTTTAGGCTGGGTCGACCTGTGAGCTGATGTTATTTTTTAAAGAAGAAAAAAAAAATCATCTAGGTGCGGAATCTAATCCAAGACATTCGGACCGTTATATTTACTTCTGCCACTGTCTCTCTCGGGCAGCGTTACACGCCAAACTGTTCAAGGAATGCCATGTTTGATTAGTCCATGACATTTACTGAGTCAACAGCAGTAACTACAGTAACCAAACTACTGCAGACTGACGCTGCTTCATAAATATTCCCCATCACACCTGGGAATCTCTTTAGATTAAATAGGAACTCGAGATTATTTACACATCCAGCCTGCTTTCTTCCGAGTACCTTTGAGATGCGTTTATCTCCGGCGAATTGTCCCGTAATACACACAATATGGAATTTACCCGATAATGTGAAACAGAATATAATGTGTGTATATTTGCTGTTTGACTGTTATTGAGAGAAAAATCGTTGGAGTTTCGGTAGCCGAGTGATTGGCGGGCCTAAATATGTGCCGGAAGCAAAGCGTAGCAAAGTCAGGTGCTACCCGGTGCGGAAAATTAAGTGTCAAACCTAGTGGTATTGTAAAGTCAGGTAGAAGCCGGTGCGGAAAATTTCATGTCACCCTTACACACCTCCCAAACACACCCATGCACATCTGCATGTTATAAACACATATTTTGGGCCATTTTCAAACTTTTCAAAACAGTCTTACAATGAAAGTTCAAACCCAACAAGACTTAGACAGGAGAGAAGGAAGAGTTAGAAGCGGCAATGAAATTCTTAATCAGTTTAAATCAAATCTACTGGCATCATGATGGCTAATTTACTAAAATACCAGAGACAAAGAGTCGAAACCTGAAAGAAGTTGAATGAAAAAAGACTACGAGACATACCAAGGCATGTGACGTTCAGCCCAACACCCGGTGACACAAAGTGCCACCATTCGGATGAGTATCACCCGGGCAAAAATCACAGAAACCCCGTTCAGCCGTTAAGTTATCTTAGGGCCCTCGACTACAGACGAGGTGGGGCTTTTAAGATAACGAAAAATGTCATCCCACAGTAGGACGGGAACCTAAATACCAAGGCATCTGTGGAGAAATAAAATACAGGCAGACCTACAAACAGAGTCACCAAGTGGAGAAGGTCCTTTTCCTACGTATTCAGGCGTATTGGGCAAATAGGGTTAGACCTATATTTCATAGGCGGCGTCCGTGGCTTAGGCGTTGCGAGTCCGACTCGTAATTCCAACGTACCGAGATCGAAACCCACTGCTTGCTGCGTGGATTTTTAATCATGGTATGGGGCGTCGCAGGTCGACCCAGCCTAAAATGGGTACCAGGATGGCTGTCCTGGGGAAGTAAAGACGGCCGGCGTAATGCTGACCACATTACCCACCTAGTGCCGATTGGTCTGTAAAAATATGGGACGCTCTTCCCATATAACCGATGCGCCTGAGGCGTGAAAAGGGGTCTTTACTTTACTTTATATTTTATAGACTAATCGGCACTCTCTGGCCACCTTTACTTCCCATCACTTTACCAGATACCCACTCAAGGCTAGGTCGACCTGAGATCCAAAGTGATTTTTGAAAGGAAACAAAAATCCAGTTCTACTTCTTCGGAACCTGAACCCAGGACCTTCCGATCCATAGGCGAGCATCTAGCCGCTACACCACGGCGGCTCACTACCAATTGAAAAGCGAAGTGAAGTTGTTTCGATGAATGAAAGCGGGTGGTATCTGCAACAATGAATCTCAAAGGCTTAGAATGAAGAAGAAGAAGAAGAATTATGATGGGATAAGTATTCTGCAAAAGAGATGATACATGATGATGATGATGAGTCGAACAAATCTTACCCTTGTAGTATCTGGCGAGGAGCAAAGATTCGAGTCCCGGAATAAACCGCTTGCCTCGACTACCCAAGAAACCGCTAGGTTTAAACCTCTTGTCCAGCTCGCCTGTCGAATGGGAGGCCTCGGCTAGCCACTGCCCGAGAAGGCGTGCCTCTTCTTGAAGCCTCGCTAGGCGAGCATCGTCCATGGTTCCAGGGAATCTGCTCCTCTCGTCTCCATCTTTGTCAGTCAGGTGTAAGTTTGAGGGCTGTGCAAAGAACAGTCATATGTTAACGTCAGTTGCCCGAGTGGGTTCCGGGTCCCATTGTGAGGAAAACAAGAACAGGCTCACTGCCTCCATAACAAGCATGTCGTAACAGTCGATCAATTAGGGGCTTCCTTTAAAGTCGGAGTGCGTCTGCTTGAGAGGCAAGAAACCAACAGTATGTATAGAAAAGCCGGACGGATATGCACGCAAAACTCAAGTTCTGGAGCAAGACTGAAGTCCAAAAGTGGACGAACAACCAGAACTTTCCGCCGGAGTTTACAGCCGGTCAACGCGAAGAAGATTAACGTCAATTGAATGGGTAAAGGCAGATGATCATCCTTATGCTAAAATGAATGATGACAATAAGGATTTTGTTGTTGGTGATGATATTAAGGGCTGTGATGTTGGTGGTGAGAATAAGGATTGTGATGTTTTGGATAATGATAAGTGTTGTGATGTTGGTGGTGAGAATAAGGATTGTGATGTTTTGGATAAGGATAAGTGTTGTGATGTTGGTGGTGAGAATAAGGATTGTGATGTTAGGGATAATGATAAGTGTTGTGATGTTGGTGGTGAGAATAAGGATTGTGATGTTAGGGATAATGATAAGTGTTGTTATGTTAGTGATGAAAATAAGGGTTGCGATGTTGGTGATGATGATGAGAGTTGCGATGTTGGTGATGATAATGAGGGTTGCGATGTTGGTGATGATAATAAGAGTTGTAATGTTGGTGATGATAATAAGGGTTATGATGTTAGTGATGATAATGAGGATTGTGATGTTGGTAATAATAGTTAGGATGTGGTGATACTAATGATTCTGACGACGACTTGCTTTCTTTTAATTCTTTCTTTCTTTCTTTCTTTCTTTCTTTGTTTCTTTCTTTCTTTCTTTCTTTCTTTCTTTCTTTCTTTCTTTCTTTCTTTCTTTCTTTCTTTCTTTCTTTCTTTCTTTCTTTCTTTCTTTCTTTCTTTCTTTCTTTCTTTCTTTCTTTCTTTCTTTCTTTCTTTCTTTCTTTCTTTCTTTCTTTCTTTCTTTCTTTCTTTCTTTCTTATCTCTCTTGACCTATTTAATCAAACATATGTCCTCAACTAACGCACGGCAAGTCGTCTCATCTTGTGTCCTCTCATGCAGCTCCCTAACTCAAATCCCCATCCCTAACTCTTCTCCTTTTTTGAACTCCCTATTTTTTGGTCGACTCTGAGCATCATCATCATCATGTACCCTGCCAACTGGTGTAGGCACCCGTGCATCTCCACAGATCACTATCCCTGGTTGCATATGGCTGATTCAGCAATCTCAGATTTTGTGTACATGTGGCTGCCAAGTCGATTGTGCCCTGTTCTAATGTGCAGAATTATAACTTGCTCTGATCTGTCTATAAAATGGTAATCATCTTGTGCCAGTTTTGGTGGCTTTCTAAATGATACGATACGACTAATATGCATAGCAAACTTGGGGAGAGGGTGGGGCGGGGGAGGGGGTAATGAAATATAACAAAAGACGATTAACTCGTTACCTGGTCGAGGTCATTGTCTTCTGATGTAATCAGAGCCTGACAAGCAATCAACAGCACCAGACCCAGACTAAGAATTTGCAAGATCTGATTCATCTTTCTTTGCCTGAAAGAAAGAAATGTATATTAATGATTATCTGCCCATTACCGGTTTTCTCCCTTTGCATAGAAAGTCAGACGATGAACTTTCCAGAAGAGATGCGTCAAGTACTGTCAAAGGTCACTACATACAATCGCCATAAACATGCATTATTAGATTTTCCAGCAAATAACAAGGGTCTGTTGAATGAAAGAAGCAAGTTCGAATTCACAAGGATCTGCGCTAGGTGACATTTCAAACACGGCTCAGCAAAAATGGATTGTATGTTCAGACTTGGCGTGAGATTTCAACCCGTTTCGACCACACCTCGATGTAAGAATTGATGTCTGTTCACCGGAAGTCAATATTTGATACTGTAAATATTACATTTTTTCGACTTTTTTTTTTTTTACATGCGAATCCATATTTATGGACGTAGGATAGAAACTATTTACAAAACAAATCTTCGACATGCATGTAGGGTTTGCGATTCCCCATTTCTGCAATTATTAGTAAGTAAAGTAAAGTAAAACAGATGCAAGATAAATTAAATATACTTAATGCGAGATCACAGCAGCTTGGTCCGAAAATCCATAAAGGAAAGACAAAGATAATGAGAATAAATCAGGCAAATAGTAATGTGGTTTCTCTTAATGGCACCCCACTCCAAGACGTGGAGTCGTACACCTATTTAGGCAGTAATGTAGATAAAGATGAAGGAACTGATAGAGATATTAAAATAAGAATACAAAAGGCTAGAGGGGCTTTCATGGCACTAGGGAATTTGTGGAGGTCAAAAGAAATTAAAAGAAATACTAAACTAAAATTTTTTAATTCTAATGTCAAATCAGTACTATTGTATGGGGCGTAACCATGGAGAACAACCAAGGCAATTACTAATAAATTACAGACATTCATTAACTGGTGCCTGCGCAGAATAGAGGGAATAAAATGGTATGATAGAATAACTAATGTAGAACTTTGGGAGAGAACTAAACAGGCTCCAGTGGATCAGGAAGTGAGGAAAAGACGCTGGCGTTGGATAGGGCACACACTGAGAAAACAGGAGAACAGCATTACTAGAATGTCTTTGCATTGGAACCCACAGGGGCATAGGAAAAAAGGAAGGCCAAAAAAACACACATGGAGAAGAGAGCTGGAGAACGAGGTTAGAAAGATTGGGAGGACATGGGGAGAGCTCCATGCAATGGCGAAGGATAGAACGACTTGGCGTGAGTTGGTTGAGGGCCTATGCTCCATTGGGGGATAGAAAGGCAGAAGAAGAAGAAAGTAAAGTAACAGTCAATAGGGCACCAGAAAAGAAAATAACTACATGTTTAATGCGCTGTCTCCGCGAGGTCACTAGCAACACTAGACCAGACAGGGTTACTAATACCAACATTACAGAGAAACCTGAAATAAGACCTTGTCTGGATTGTACTGACAGACAAAGAATGAAATGGTTTGGCCTTATTGTGAGAATGCAGCCAGACCTGACTGCATATGAGACTTTTACAGTAAAACATCTGAGAGAAATGTGAGAGGAACACCAAGAAATAGATGGATAAATGGTGAAGATGAAACCTGCAAAAAGTTGAACAAATCCATCACTCAAGCCACCTGAGAAACCCAAGACACATACAGAAAACCACAACACTGGGCTACAATCTGGAAACAGTGAGACGACAAAAAAAGAAGAAGAAAGTAAAGTAAAGAGCTGGCGTGGTGTAGCGGCTAGGCTCGCCTACGGATCCGAAGGTGGTGGGTTCAGTTCCAGACAGAGCCAAATTTTTTTTAAACGACTTGGTTTCAATGTCGACCCAGCCTTGAACGGGCACAAGATAAAGTCATGGGAAGTAAAGGCGACTGTTAAAACACGTCACCCATCGCATGCCAATAAAATATAGGTTCAGCCCAATATGCCCAATACGCATGAAGCAGTGGAAATTTTTTTAACGCCAATGGCATCTGGTAAATGATGCTTGACTCAAATGGTCTCTAGACCAATCGATGAGTGATGCGTTCAACAGTCGCCTTTACTTCCCAGGACTTTATCTGATACCCATTTAAGGCTGGGTCGACATTGAAGCGAGGGATTTGAACTCAAGTCCTTTGAATTCGCTAGCGAGCCTCTAGCCGCCTTACCACGACGGTTCCCTTTTGCAAGTATTTATTGAGGATTGCAGACGACTAAAGTTCTCGCCAGAAAATTCATCTATAATTTTTTAATCATGGATAATAAAAACCTGTGGCGCCTATAAAACAGGGTCTAATTAATCGACTTGCGTTGTCAAAAGTTTAAACTATTATTTGTATACGTGCCCGCCTCTCTACCGTAGTTGGCTAAACCTGACTGCGCGGTGACCGGGTGACGAACTCCTTGTGGTCCGGGTTCACTCCCGGGGGTAGGCAGAAAAGCCACATTTTCTCCCAGATTTACGGTACCTATCATGGAATCAAGGGTTGCGATATCCATAGTACTGAGCCAAAGGGTTAACAACTCATGGTTTCTGGATATTTAAAAAAAAATGTATATACGTTGAGACATTTCTAAGTTGAGTTGAGTTGAGTCAAGAACCGACATCACAGCACTCAAGGAATTCCCATGCGTGCTCCATCCTCATCTTCAGCAGCCAGCGCAGAGTTCCAATACCGATGGTACCGGTTACAATCTGGTTATATGTCCGTCTTGCCTTTGCTCCGAGTGCAGTGAGCCTGCCAGTCCCTCTGGTTACACCAGAGTGGCTCATTCTCTCTATGTCATAATAATCTTGTTTCTCTACTGATTCAGTTACTTGTTCCCAAAGGGCCTTGACCACATCTGCCTTGTCATGTATCAATTCACCACCCAGTGATGCAGATCCAGCCAATATGTCTGCCTGTTCACTACCCACTACGCCGTCATAGCCTGGAGAAAAAATCCAAAGTATGGTCACTTTCCTTGACCTTTCCAGTGAAGCTTGCCACTCTGCTCGAAGCATCCCTGTCTTCAACTTTCTCAGCATACTTTCAGAGTCTGTTACAATTACGACATGTGTACGTATCTTGTTCTCTAGCCATCGGATAGCTGTTTTTGCAGTTGCACCAGAGCCTTCACCTCCATGTCTTAAATATAAATAAAGTATTTTTCGTTTTTGTTTTGTTTATAATTATCCAGGAAGTTCCACACTTTTATTAGTTGCGGTATGAAACTGTAGATACATCTGTATAGAAAATTATTCACACTCTTATATCCGATAAACAACGTGACAAATTATTTTCTCCCATGTTTTAATGCATTAATTATGTGATGCGTTTTAAATAAAATATTATTGTTTAAAAATATTTTTAAGTTTTTGTTCTAATTTTTGCTGTTTATGATACGTTGCCATCATTTTGAAGGCCTTTTAAATAAATTTAGGATGCTCTTTCTGCCTGCCCAAGGAAAGTTTCACTGTTCTTCTGTGGCACCACTTCTCTAACACCTCAAAGAATCGATTAATTTATTCACTCACTGTCTTTGTTTGAATCAGCGTGTTAAAACTAGTTTTATGGAGTGCTTTGGGGAAAAATATGCAAATAGCCGCCTCTGCTGACAAAATAAACCAATTACATATATAATTTAAACACTTCATTTGCAGTTTCTTCTTCTTCTTCATCTTCTTCTTCTTCTTCTTCTCCTTCTTCTTCTTCTTTTTCTTTTTCTTCTTCTTCTTCTTCTTCTTCTTTTTCTTTTTCTTCTTCTTCTTCTTCTTCTTCTTCTTCTTCTTCTTCTTCTTCTTCTTCTTCTTCTTCTTCTTCTTCTTCTTCTTCTTCTTCTTCTTCTTCTTCTTCTTCTTCTTCTTCTTTCTTCTTTTCTTCTTCTCTTTTTCTTCTTCTTCTTCTTCTTCTTCTTCTTTTTCTTCTTCTTCTTCTTCTTCTTCTTCTTCTTCTTCTTCTTCTTCTTCTTCTTCTTCTTCTTCTTCTTCTTCTCTCTTCTTCTTCTTCTTCTTCTTCTTCTTCTTCTTCTTCTTCTTCTTCTTCTTCTTCTTCTTCTTCTTCTTCTTCTTCTTCTTCTTCTTCTTCTTCTTCTTCTTCTTCTTCTTCTTCTTCTTCTCTTCTTTCTTCTTCTTCTTCTTCTTCTTCTTCTTCTTCTTCTTCTTCTTCTTCTTCTTCTTCTTCTTCTTCTTCTTCTTCTTCTTCTTCTTCTTCTTCTTCTTCTTCTTCTTCTTCTTCTTCTTCTTCTTCTTCTTCTTCTTCTTCTTCTTCTTCTTCTCTTCTTCTTCTTCTTCTTCTTCTTCTTCTTCTTCTTCTTCTTCTTCTTCTTCTTCTTCTTCTTCTTCTTCTTCTTCTTCTTCTTCTTCTTCTTCTTCTTCTTCTTCTTCTTCTTCTTCTTCTTCTTCTTCTTCTTCTTCTTCTTCTTCTTCTTCTTCTTCTTCTTCTTCTTCTTCTTCTTCTTCATCTTCTTCTTTGTGTTCACCGGCTGTAAACTCCGGCGGAAAGTTCCGATTGTTCATTCATTTCTGGAATTTAGTCTTGCTTCAGAACTCAAGATCGCAGTCAGACAGCACTCCGACTTCAAAGGACACATCACTAATTTGTCACCTTTTATGACATGCTTGTTGGTTAATTGTTGCGAACGTGCTTCGTTATGCCGGAGTGCATGGTTCGATCCCAGCTGCCGACGATTTAACAGCAGATCGTCTTGCGTTGTCTTCAACTTTGGTACGGAGAGCTGACCGCTCATCAGGCAATGACAAACTACTGAACGTAAAATTTCTCCTTAAAAAACCCACATCAACCCAAAAATGCTGGGGTTGGTTCTGCAACGTCCCGTAAAGGATACGCAACTATCTTGTTTGTTAGGTAGAAGGCAGTACATCTATTCCATCTAACCCCACCCCCACCAACAACAGGCCCTTGGACCCCACAAGGAGAATTTGCAGTTTTACAAGCAATGCCTCTCAAAAACCTTAGCAAACATGTGATGATAACACAGGGGGGGGGGGGGGGGGGGGGTTGATAAATAGTATAGATAAGAACTTCAAGATGATGACGCGAACAAGTTCCTAAACAGCCAAGTGTAATATTATCAGTGAATAAAATAAAAATACTCCGTACACAGAAATTGAATCACGCAAAGTGACCTTCTTTTCGGAGACGCATCTATAGGTGTGCAAATACTGGGTACACTCGAGACCTAACATAACCACACAATGATCCAATGTAATAAAAACTGTTGGTTTATATGCAGGGCAGACACAGAACGAGATGCTAAAAAATTATGTCCCCAGAAAGGGAATACTTGTATTACGTAATCCTGATATCTGAAATCAATGTTCTTTAGTAAAATTCTCATGTTCTCAATATGCAGTTGAAAAAATGAAATATTTACCCACGTTTCCAATCCAACACTGGAGGTCATTTATTCCATATATGGTGTTTTGTGAACATTGGACTAGCCAATAGGTTAACAGGTTCTAGGGGCCGTTGCTACATAGACAATTATATGCAGTTAATTTATAATTCACAGGCTTCGGGTTCTATTCCAGCTGCGGGTTATTTCGTAGCAGACCACCTTGCGCTGATTTCGACACTGGTTTTGAGAGCCGATCATTTAGTAAGCAATGGCAAACTACTAAACGCAGAAATGCCTAGTAAAACCAAACAGGTAATAAAAGCTGGAGGAGTTGGTTCTGTAACGTCCTGTAAAGGATAGGCAACTAACAATGCAGATAGAGAAAGCAACCAATATAGGCAGCACAATTATACGGTCACACAAAAGTTCACATTACATTCCTAGTTAGGAATACTGAAGCGCAGATGTAACTAGGTTGTCTGTTCTCCATCTTCTACCCTTTGTTCCTAAATTGGAATTGAGGCTCTCAGCCAATTCACACCACGAACTCCTGTCCTTTGCTATTATTGCTCGCAGTTCAGCCTGTCCTTCAGAATGTTTTTCACTTTATTCTCTAGATCCATTGTCCGTTTGCATTTTAGTCTTATATTTTTTCATTTTACTCCGTGGGTTCCGATGAAAATACACTTTTTTAACGATATTATTATAAGGTTTTCTCAACGTGTGTCAAATTCAACGCTAGCGTCTGTTTTTTCATTTCTTAATTCACCGGAATGTGCTTAGTTCTTTACTTAAGATCCATATTAGAAAAAGGGATTTGGGAACTTCTCTGGTCCTGTTCTGCCTTTCAGCATTTGATTTCGAAGAGGTGTCAGGTGCCTTGGTGTGTGCTACATAGATGCTGATATTTACAGCCTCTGATATTCCATCTATCCATGTCTTGCGTGGTCTAGCTCTAGTTCGGTTTCCATTATGTCTGTGTGTCAGGGTTTCCTGGTGGTAGTCTCAACACAAGTCCAAACCATTTAAAATTTGATTGGTTGTCTCTTGGGTTAGCTTAGTACTGCTGGAAACCTCACTATCACGTAGAAGGTCATTGCAGAACGTCACTAACATCACGGCATGCCTGAAAGAAACTTGGTCTCTAGCTTTCCCGCTACTTGTACTTTCATATCCAAGGAATCACTTATATCCTGTATCCATCTTCGTGTTGGTCGGCCCCTGCACAGGAATTCACATACGTATGTTTTCTGATTGGTTCTATGAAGATGTTAAAAAAAAGATCAAAGCCCGATTTGTTTAAATAACCATTGAGCACTGGCATCATGAGAGCTAATAGACTGAAATAGTTGGGGCATATTGAAAGAATGTCAGATGACAGAGAAGTAAAATCTCTATACACGAGGGAAATGAATGGTCGTAGACCACGAGGCAGACCAAAAAGACGATGGAGAGATAATATCCAGACAGACCTACAAACACTTATTATCACCAACTGGAAAGATAAGGCCAACCAGAAAGATGAATGGAGGCGGATGATATCTGCAGCAATGACCCCCCCCCCCTCCCCCACCCCCACCCCCATTTCTGGGAACTTATCCTAAAATATTCCATAAAGACAACAGTGGAAACCCATAAAATCTGGGGAGATGCTACATGAAAACAATGTCTCGATTCACCTGATTGTCAGGGTTATTCAGCTGGCGACCCACACAGACCTATCAAGTGGTCAGCTGGTCAATGTCTGCTGACCTACTGTATTAAATTAGTGCTATTTCTACGCCGAGACCCCTAACCTTTCACCAGTAAAGCTGCTCCAGTTTCAACATTCGGACCCGTTTTGGGGAAAACCAGTATAAAGGTGCTATACGGCTATACGATTGAACCAGGTTTTTAGAGTTTGTAGCTGTTTGATTCTCATCCTTGAGATGTCAATCCTGCAGATAGCAATCATGGAGGGAAAGAATTAAACACACATATACACACGCATACACACATACGCATATGTGTGTGTGTGTGTGTGTGTGTGTGTTAGTTAGATAGTTAGTTAGTTAAATAATTAGTTATTTAGTTTGTTTGTTAGTTAATTAGTTAGTTAGTCAGTTAGTTAATTAGTTAGTTAGTTAGTTAGTTAGTTAGTTAGTTAGTTAGTCAGTCAGTCAGTTAGTTAGTTAGTTAGTTAGTTAGTTAGTTAGTTAGTTAGTTAGTTAGTTAGTTAGTTAGTTAGTTAGTTAGTTAGTTAGTTAGTTAGTTAGTTAGTTAGCTAGTCAGTTAGTTAGTTAGTCAGTCAGTTAGTTAGTTAGTTAGTCAGTCAGTTAGTTAGTTAGTTAGTTAGTTAGTTAGTTAGTTAGTTAGTTAGTTAGTCAGTTAGTTAGTTAGTCAGTCAGTTAGTTAGTTAGTTAGTTAGTCAGTCAGTTAGTTAGTTAGTTAGTTAGTTAGTTAGTTAGTTAGTTAGTTAGTTAGTTAGTTAGTTAGTTAGTTAGTTAGTTAGTTAGTTAGTTAGTTAGTTAGTTAGTTAGTTAGTTAGTTAGTTAGCTAGTTAGTTAGTTAGTTAGTTAGTTAGTTAGTTAGTTAGTTAGTTAGTTAGTTAGTTAGTTAGTTAGTTAGTTAGTTAGTTAGTTAGTTAGTTAGTTAGTTAGTTAGTTAGTTAGTTAGTTAGTTAGTTAGTTAGTTAGTTAGTCAGTCAGTTAGTTAGTTAGTTAGTTTCAGTATGAACCCCAGCGTCCGGTGGCTAATAAAACCAGTTTTATGCGGATTAACAAGTCCCCTAATGTGCCTGGTTTGCATCTCGTTTTTTGCTACGCCGATCTTAACTGGCAAGTCTGTCATTCTGACGAGTGATGTGGATTCACTGCCCCCAAAGTCCTCAACCCTTAACATTTCTCAGAGATAATATCAGTATGATCCATAGGTTGACCGTCGGTAGTGATAGCGGATTCAGCCAACATATCAGCTCTTTAATTTCCATACATATTTGTAGAGGTAAAGGTAAAGTCGGGAGATGTGAACCAGCGTCATTGCACACGGTTATAAACAATAAGTGCTCTGCCACCAGTACGGACAGCTGATAAGAAACTGTCCGCCTGTGTCGCCGTTCGCACGTAAATCTGTAGCTAGAGCGGCCTTCCTCCATTTACCCCGGAGTGTCAACTCTGGTACCCATTTCCTGGAGGCTGGGTGAACCCCGGGAACCGCCCGGTTTCGAACACCAACCGTGGCTGCAGCTAGTCGCAGCTGAATTGGAAAGCGAGCTCCCTATCGACTAGTCTAACGCTGCTCCCATTGTAAATGTATATATATTTATACTCACCTAATAGTGCTTAAGGTGTGGACAACGGTTCTTTACTGTACCTTTTCTATCTACCAACTGCACATGTTAAAAGTGGGCATGGGTGAAACAAGGTTAAAGACCTGCGACGGAGCGTAGGAAAGAACACATTTTCGTTTCGACAACATTTCAGTTAGGAAAATATTAGAGATTATACTGAGTGAGGATCTTCCTGTCGGTAGCAACTTAATTTGCTATTTGTATTCTGGCAACTTTGGCCCAAGTTCCACAGTAACGCAGTGCCGCCCAAACGAGTCATCTCCAGGGAGCTGTCGGCTCTAACCCCAAGTCAGGTTTAGTTGTCAGATACCGAGTGTCACAAATTCAATTAAAACAACGCCATTTCTTCCTTTTGGCTGGGGTCAGAGGTCAGGTTTCTGTTATGGCTGATTTTGCGGACTATACTTGACATTTCAGGGTAGGAGCCTGTTCTACCATCAGGGGCGTCCACCTGGGGGTGGAGGGTGGAGGTGACCTCTAGATATAAAGGTTAGCCGTGAGTATATTTAATAATCGGCCGTGGATCGACAAAGGCGGTGGTCTTTGGGAGGGTATCCATTATCTGGTGAGATAGCTAGCTCTGAGAAATTCCTCAGAACTCCATGACATGGTCATCGGTGGGTATCAGGCATCACAACAACTGCCCCCTCTGACTGACTTTCTACCCCACAAGCGATAAACACCCGATGACACAATGTGCCACCATGTGGGTGATGATCACCGTGGGGAGGTACCAGAAACCGCGTTCAGCCTTTAGACCATATTTATGGCCAGGCTATATTGCAGCACCTGGCAAGAGCCAGAGTAGGGCTTCAAGTAACGAAACATTCCATCCTAAAAAAGGACGGGAAATAGATACACATTTTGAACAATACCGCCCCCTCTCTCCCCCCCCCCACCCACTGCCTTATATGGTAGCTCTGTTTAGATAAAGATTAATAGAGTCAAATTAGATACAACCGGGCAGAAGTCAAGTGGAAACGACTTATGTATGTAAGTAAATACCCCTAATTACTCGCCTGTGATGACATGCTTTGTAGGGGAATATTGGGTGTCTTCTTTTTGGTAGCTCCAGAACCCACACGAGGGGAGGGGGAATGACGATGGTGAAGTTTGGCATAGCAAGTTAAGAGAAAGAAGGAAAGGCAACATGAAAATGTGTAATAAACTATGTAAAAAGAAATCAATAGTTCATGTTAACAATATTCTTGCTAACCGCGGACTAATTATAAAACATGTTGGGTGGGATCAAAATTGTGTTTATGTTAAGCAAGTGTTCCTTTTAAGCGAGTTCGTGTAAACGAGATTTTCTTGTGCTTGCAAACAAGTAAAGTAAAAAACGAGGTGGTTCCTGTTGCCTTGGAGTCGGATAAATATTTCTAATCAATAAGGTGCTAAGTTGACGTCTGCTGTGACAGACTCGGCACACAACGTTTTCGCTTCATTTGACGTTATCACTTTTTCACGTCTAGCAATTACCCAAAGAACCAACATGTAGCAATTAGATAGTTTATTACACATTTTCGTGTTGCCTTTCATTTTCTCCAAATCTGCTTGATATTAAATTTGCACTGTGTGGGGTTTTTTTTTCGCTCCTTTTCTTAAGTATTCAGTTTATTAGATTTAATGGGAGGTTTGTCGCGAAATTTGTTTTGCCTGACGAAAAAAGTTTGGGAAACGCGGCGTTAACGAATCATAACCCAGTTTGGTGACGTCAGCAGCATGGCACGTCAGCTGGAGCCGGTCTTGGCCGAACCCACCAAGCGTTACAAACTGGCAAGTCAACTTGAGTGCTGTTAGATTTTGCCAAAGCAAAGTTGCCAGGACTTCTGAGCGACCATTTGTCCAATGTTGCCACTTTAGACGTTTTACATCCAGATTTAGATGTTTTCCCTCGCATTTAGATGGCATTTTTGTCGTTTATATAGTAGATGTTTTTCTAGATGTTTTTTATTTGGAGTGAATTTATTAAATCTAACCTTAGAAACAGGATGAAATTTGACCTCTTAAATGCTGTCTTGACAATAAAATTCGCCATGATAAGAGTAGGAGAAGGCTGTTCCACTTATCAGCTCCCTGATTGGGTATTAAAAGAAATTAGAACAGCTAAAGCATACCAGAGTCATTTTGGATCTGAAGCTCAACTTCATCATCCAAGCTAAGTTTATCCTATGGATCTTACAAGGCAGACTTCAGTAAAGATGAGGACATGATTCTATAGGGTAAGTCATATCAATTGCTATGTAATTTGTGACTTTCCCTTTGGATGTTTTTTCTAGATGTTTTCCACTCAAATTTAGATGTTTTTAGATATTTTTTGACTCCGCTTTGGATGTTTTTGTCCCCCAGAAAAGTGGTAACACTGCATTTGTTTCACAGTTGCTCCAGGAGAGGACA
Organism: Candidula unifasciata; assembly: GCA_905116865.2. Lineage (NCBI taxonomy): Eukaryota > Metazoa > Mollusca > Gastropoda > Stylommatophora > Geomitridae > Candidula > Candidula unifasciata. Next base: position 227,326 of record CAJHNH020000124.1, on the reverse strand, counting down.
GTCGTGCAAAACAGGTTCTGGGTTTCTGTTTAACTCGAAGACAGTGTTGGAGAGCTGTTTGACTAATACCTAATTTATCTGAGTGTTTGTTGAGACATCAATTTTGAGTCATCAATGTGGAATCAGCAATGTTGAATCACATATGTTGAGTCAGCAGTGTTGAGTCAGCAATGTTGAGTCACCAATGTTGAATTAGCAATGTTGAGTCACTAATATTGAGTCAGCAATGTAGAGTCAGCAATGTCGACTCAGCAATGTTTAGTCAGCAATGTCGAGTCACCAGTGTTGAGTCAGCAATGTTGAATCTGCAATGTTGAGTCACCAGTGTTGAGTCTGTAGTGTTGAGTCGGCAATGTTGAGTCTGCAATGTAGAGTCTGTAATGTGGAGTCAGCAATTTTATTTAAAGTCTGCAATGTTGAGACTACAATGTTCAGTACCTGGGCATATGATGCTAGACTCAAATGTGTATATACCAGTTGAGCCAAGATGGGTGATAAGGTCAATATCGTACCGACCACCTTTACTTCCCATAATGTTTCCTGATTCCATTTTGGCTGGGTCGACCTGGCAGCCATAGGCATTCTTCTTCCAAAATCCGACAAATTCGACCCAAGGTCTTCGGGCGGCAGGCAAGTGTCAAGCAACTATACTTCTGCAACTCCGGACGTTAAAAACAAGAAAGAAGGAACGAACGAACAAAACTATTTTTGAAAGCTTAAATAAAAATAGGACATGCAGGTCCGTCTTAAATTCGGCCCTTCCAAACAGTAATCTTTCATACATTAAATGTATTTTCATCATTTTATACTCAAATAGCAAAAGATATAACATGTGTGTAGGGTAAAAGTTACAAAAGCATGTAAGGCAAGTAAACACATTCTTATATACAAACAAGCACACACACACACACACACATATATATATATATATACACATTGATATTTACACCCCAAAATTCATACTCCACATTCATTTACACACGCACACGTCCACTTGCACACACACACACACACACACACACACACACACACACACACACACACATACATTCATGTACACTCTTTTACATCCATACAATACACATCATCATAATACTTATGCACACACACACACATATATACACAAATGCATACGCATAAATATGCAAGTTTAAACACACATACACGCATATATGTACACAAACTTATACATTCACACAAACAACCACTCATACACAGACTTATACAAAAACATGCTGACACTCATACATACATATATATACAAACATACTCATATATGCGCATATTTACAAATTATATTTACAATGATATTTATATGTAAACATGCTCATATATGCACACACTAGTACTTATAAATACATACACCTGCAATCATACACATACACACAAGCACACACACTGGTGCCTACAAACACAAACACTCATACACACACTAAAACACACACACCTAAACACACCTAGTCATACACACTCACACTCATATTACATTCATTCTCATAAACACACACATACCTCACGCATGTACACACAATAATACAGACATAAACACTGTCTCGTATACATTGCTTCCCCCCCCCCCCCCCCCCCAGCGTAATTCTTCAAACCTCACAGGAGTAAACACTTCAAACGGGATGGTTTCTGCAATTAAAGATTTACTGATTTAAGAACTGACATCATAGCACACGCGGCTATAGAAGAGAGCAACGCTCTGATTGGGTAGAAAGCATTCGAAAATCGCACTTAACCACTCTTACCTGGATCTACTACCTGGTCATACGGGCATAGAGGGTAATGAGCGAACGGACCAACTGACAAGCAATGCACCGAACGCCGGTGTGTACTGTTGCGCAGGTAAAAAAAATATTTTGTCAGGTGGAAATCGAAAAAGAGTAGCCTAACGGGGCAAAATTTAGAGTGAAAAATCTACCTAAAGTATTTCAGGATCCTCGTCGGTGCAACGGAGTTCATACACTGCGCTGAGATTCTTTAGACTCAGGCGCTTGAGTTAGAAGTATAAAGCAGCACTCCTGGGTTATTTACTAATCATTTGCCCTGATGTTGATCCGTTAAATTAAAATAAACTCCTAATTCTAGGTTTAAACATTCTTACACGTGTCATCACATCTACCCTACTGTTCTACAGAAACAGCAACCACGACAACGACAAGAATATTAGAACCATAAACATATACGTATATAAATACAGAGCCCAGGATAAAACAAGCGACCCACACGACACTTTCCTTCTTTTTTTTTCTCAAAAGCAGTTAGATCCTGGATAAGATTAACGAGCTGACGAAAGACGATTTTTTTTGGCTTGCAAGCAGATTTTTGGATCACTAAAAACAAATGTACACAACAAAGAAGCATTTTCGCGAAGCTAAAATCTATACAGAAAACATGAATTTAATTATAAATTACCATCCAAATAAATAAATAAATATATAAAGGAACTAATTTACAGCGTTGACATTTTTGTACTCGTATGTAAAAAGAGGAATATGTGTTTTATATATATATATATATATATAACCGTCAAAAGAGGGAGTCCGGACCCCCTTTTAGGGTAAAATTTAGATCTTCTGTCCTCTGCCCTCTAACAAGCATGCCGTAAAATGCAAACGATTAGAGATTTTTCTTTAAGTTTTGGTGGATCAGACTGATAAGCGAGGAAATAACAGTCTGCATAGCAAGTAGCCCAGATTTGTAAAACGGATGTGCGGACAAAATGTCAAGTTATGGAATAAGTCAGAAGTGGCCACAACAAGAACTGTTAGCTAGTGTTTATAGTCGGTGAACTGTAAGAAGAAGGAGTATATATAACTGCAATGTTCGATGTTTACCAATATTCGATTCTGGCGAGAGAAAAGGGGTGAGGGGCAGTTTAGGGAAAAAAAAACCTTTTCTAAATGTTCACGTGGAAGAGATTGGGGCCTCACTATTCAGCAGTGGATACATTACAGCCAACTTGCAATGTGGAGACAGCGTTAGCGCAGTCGATAAGAGGCTCGCTTACAAATCCAGCTGCGACTCGCTGCAGCCCACGGTCGGTGTTCGAAACCAGGTTGTTCCCGGGGTTCACCCAGCCTCTAGGAAATGGGCACCAGAGTTGACACTGGGGTAAATGGAGGAACGTCGCTGTAGCTACAGTTACGTGTGGATGGCGACACAGGCGGACACATTTTTATCAGCTGTCCGTACTGGTGGCAGAGTACTTATGGTTTATAACCGTGTGCAATGACGCTGGTTCACATCTCCCGACTTTGCTTTACTTTACTTTACACAGTGTTTCTCCCTAGTTGCCTCCAAGGTTAAAAGGTCATGAACAACTTCCGTGCACTACTGTGTACTAGAAGCGACGAGAAGAAAAGTAACAGTTCAATCTACGATGACGTAAGAGGAGACTAAGGAGAAATATTGTGAGACAGACCAGCTTTTTCTGTAGTTCCCATTACAACAAAATTGCCTGGCTCACTTGCGTAGTTGGCTAAACCGGATTGCGCGGTGACCGAGTGACGAACTCCTTGTGGTCCGGGTTCACTCCAAGGTGTAGGCATAAAAAGTCACATTTCTCCCAGATTTACAGTATTTACAATGGAATCAAGGCCGAAAGGTTGCGATATCCACAATACCGAGCCTAAGGGTTAACCACTCATGGCTTCTGGATACTACAACAAACAAACCAACAAAGTTAATCAGATACTGAGATACTAGAGATACTGGAAAATGTGCGGCATTTGGAAGGAAACAATGGGTGAATGCTGTCATTGTTATCAAGTCATACCCTGACACGTCACACAGAACTCGCAGTCTAGTTCTCCAGCCAGTCGTTCTTCCCTGTTAAATCCTTTATATTCCTATTATCCGAGTTCATGTAAGTTAGTTGCGTATCCTTTACAAGACGTTGCAGAACCAACCCCGGGATTTTTATTTTTAACTGTTGTGGTTTTTCTGGGCAAATTTACATCCAGTAGTTTGCCATTGCTTTTTAAACGCTCAGCTCTCGGTACCACTATCGAAACCAACGCAAGGCAAACTGCCCGCTGCTGGGATCGAACCCGGCAGCCCGGCATTACGAAGCGCGTTCGCCACAAGCTACATACCACAAACATGGCGAAATGATCACATCCTTAACGTCACGATCCAGCTGCTCCCACTCTTCCCAACCCTCCCCACCTACAAAGTCTATAAATTAGAATTCACACAAATCCTTCCCCTCTTTCACTTTACCCAACTATAACAAGGTCTATAAATTAGAATTCACCCCCTCAATCCAGATTATCAAGAGGCCGTTTGGTCCTAAAATAGGTTGACAAGAGGGAAATCAACTGGTTATTCTCCAATCACAAACAGACACGGGAGCGATACCTCGTGGGAGAAAGACATGAAGACAGCTCTAATATGAGATGATGTTCCCGCCAACTCCAGACAAATAATTTATTCATTTCCCAGCTAAACGCGACTGGAGCATGAGCGCGCAAGAGGAGCGATCCATTAAAACGACTTCCGCGTCCTTTATCGCAGCCTGTTCAACTTGTGACACTAGAAGGCTCATTCGTTAGCGGATGTTTCTTGCGCATGTTTCATTCACCGGAAACCCGACCTGGCGCGTGCGTGGCTCTCGTGTCAGATATGTTCTTCTTCATATAAAAAAACATTTATTTTTACATACATATTGCTTAGTTAAGGATGACCCCCCTCGCTAAGGATTGCAGCATACGATTTTTCTTGATTGTTGCTAAAGACGCTGATACTGACTTCGGTCGAAGCGTCAGGTTGCATATGTGTGGCCCTAACTTTCTCTCTTTCTTCTCTCCCGCTCTCACGCCCCTCTCAACACTCTCCTATTTTTTCTCCTCTACCTCTTTCTCTCTTTTATGGAGGGGGACATTTTGAGGCCCCTGCAAATTGTGAAGCCCTAAATGCAGCTTAGTTAGCTTGTGCCTAATTCGAACAGCAGCTACGATTGCCATGCTTCTATGAAGCATAATATAAAGCTAAACTGGTTAGTTAATCGGCCGATCTTCCTCATCTCACATCGGACAAGTCCATAATCGCTCTGATCCCATCTTTAGTATCTCCATCAACGTATGGTGACTGACAACACTAAGTCTATGTTGGTTTACTATTCTTCCTCGGCTATACATCTAGTGTTCATGTTTAGAGACACTTCTTTTGACACTAGTTCTTGTAAAGTAGGCTATCCTCCGAATAACGGTCCTAAATTATCCACGCGGAAAATATACCCTAACAGGGCCTCAGTCAGTTGTCAATTGCGCACTTCCGTCGTCTTACATTGCGCGCTTCCGGCGACTTCCGCCACCGCCGAGTGTATTCCAAACGCCGCTCACGCGGCATAGATTGGGGCCAAACTAGATGGCTAAGACTCACGAGCAGCAGCTACCGCATCTCCTGCAGCTTCCTTCATTTTATTTGCTCGTGAATCCTAGACATCTAGTTTAGCCCCAATCAACGCCGCGTGAGCGGTGTGAGGAATACTCTCGGCGGTGGCGGAAGTTGCCGGAAGTGCGCAATTGACACGTGACTGAGGCCCTGTTAGGGTATATTTTCCGCCTTGATAATTTACGACCGTTATTCGGAGGATAGCCGTAAAGTATTTATACCTTTTCACGCCTTTAGGCCAATCAGGCATATGGGAAGAGCACCCAAATTTTTACAGACCAATCGGCACTAGGTTGGTAGGGTGGTCAGCATTACGCCGACCGCCTTTACTTCCCCAGGACATCCATCCTGATATCCAATTTAGGCTGGGTCGACCTGCGACGCCCTATTCCATGATAAAAATCCACGCAGCCAGCAGCGGGTTTCGATCGCGTTACATTGGAATTAAGAGTCGGACTCGCAACGCCTAAGCCACGGACGCCGCGCAGTTTATTTAACTTGCGCCCAAATGTAGCACTGTATATTACAGATTTACTATGTGACTTCACAGAAAACAAGATTGGCGTACTAAACACAGTTTTGTCATGAATAATCAATCAGTCTTGGGATAATGTATAAATGTTTTATCATAACCTTCTTCTATTAATTTTTGCCAGCAATCGGTGTAGAGAGGAATCCTGTGTCATCCTGCCCTGTCTGTGTTACTTTGTTTATGTTTTAAAGTTTTTAAACAACGGACTAACATCATGGCACAAGGGTAGTAAACCCATAAGTGCTTCGTTCTACTTCTAACTTAAGCCTGAGTCCTAGGAATCTCAGCGCAGTGCACGAGCTCCGAAGCACAGGCGAGGATCCTGAAATACTTTGGGTAGATTTTTAACTCAAAATTTGGCCCGGGCAGCGCCGTTAAGCTACTCTTTCCGATTTCCAACTGCCAAGGTATTTTTTTTACGTAGGCAACAATACACACGGGCGTCTGATCTTACTGCCCAGAGACCCGGGGAAATTACTAGAAGTCCATGTGGAAAAATCCCAGCCTTCAGAAGGGCCCGAACCCGGGACCTCCAGAACTCGAAGCGGACGCCATGTGTCACTGTGTCATGTGTTGTCAGTTCATCTCTTTCAGAGCGTGCGTGTTCTCAATCCTGACCTTAAATGTGCCATCAGTTTTTGCATATGTGTGTGTGTGTGTGTGTGTGTGTGTGTGTGTGTGTGTGTGTGCGTGTGTGTGAATGTGTGAGTTTGTGTGTTGTTCAACCCTACTTGTGTTTAATACGCCAATACTGTTTTATGTGAAGTCACATAGTAAATCTGTAATATACAATGCTACATTTAGGCGCAAGTAAAAGAAGTAAAGACGACCGGCGTAATGCTGACAACATTACCCACCTAGTGCCGATTGGTCTGTAAAAATGTGGGTGCTCTTCCTATATGCCCGATGTGCCTAAAGGCGTGAAAAGGGATCTTTACTTTACTTAAATAAACTGAAGTTTAGGGCCTAACAATTTCCAGGGGCCTCAGTAAATCCTATTTTATTCATAGACAGCACACTTCACCAGTGTACATTTTTTTTGTTTCTGTGTTCTATTCATTGTCCATACTTGTCATCAATAGCACAAAGTGGGGATGAAGATGTTTTTATTGATTTTTTATTATTATTATTATAATGGAAGGGAGATCCTTGGGTGGTTTAGCAGTAAGGCTAACTGGTAACATAACCTGTCTTCTGGTCCCAGATTTTTATCTCATATCTCTAATGATTTTAAAAGTGCGCTAAAATCGGAAAAGTTTAATGAATTTTATAGAAGTATCCTCCCTTATTAGATACATTCAGTTCACAAGCCGTAGTTTGGAATTTTGTGATAACATTTTTGTTGTCTTGCTAAAAGTAAACACATTTTAGTTACATTGTTCTCTCTTCTTGTCAGCGTGTGCTTTTCTAAGGCCAACTTCTTTTATTCACTTCTCGATTCAGGTGAATGTCTTTAATTGTCTCCCAAACCTTCACATTAGTGATTCTATCACACCATTTGATTCCCTTTATTCAGAGAAAGCCCGAATTCGTAGTCTATTAGTCACTGTTTAAGGTGTTCTTTTTGTTTCCCCTAAACACAGCAGTAGAATATGACAATTAACGCTACTGTTATAACTGACATTGCCGGTCCCAAGCTTGGATCATCAAGGAGGAGGGAGGGCTAGGTGTGGGATTAGTTCCCCGAACCTATATTTTTTGTTTAATAATTTAAAAAAAAGAGTCCCATTCTGGCCAACAAACGAGTCAAGCGGTGTGTAATGCATAGAGTACAGTTATGACATTGCGGAAGCACTGAATCGGGAAACAGGCTGCGCAGTAGGAAAAAAATAAAACCAGTAGGTTTAATCTCTATTCACAATATCACAGTTCGTAGACAATTACTATATTTATCAACTCTACGAAAAAGATAAATAACTGGAAAACTTGGCCGCATTAATGGCTGATTGCATGCAATCTAACTAGTTTTAAAAAGTTAAAATTGGATGACATACACATAGAGAAACTGAAAAGGAAAATAAATTTAAACACTACATTAGTGGAAACGTGACTTACAGTCCAACTAGAGAGCATTAGAAAAAAACAAAACACTAATAATTAATTAGTATGGCTTATACAATCCATAGGCATATATATTCTCATGTTCTTATAATGCGTTAGTTCCTCAATGATTAATGATAATAATAAATTCTACAATATTTGTTTGCGGGGAATGGGAAACGCGGGGGGGGGGGGGGGTGGGGGGGAGAAAAGGGAGGGAGGGCGTGTAAAATGACCTGTTTTGGTGTCCCGTCTCAGATCACAATATTTATGTAATAACCCACCGTTCTCAGCTCAAGATACGATAGTCCCCCTAAGGTAGCGGTTATTTTATACTGTTGTGCGTTTGAAAACTCACGCCATCACATGTTAACAAACATCTCGAAAACTCATGTAGGAATCAACATGAATTTTCACACATAGCCTTAGATTTCTCCTGTTTTTATGATTCTATAGTTTACAAGTGCGCAGATGCGGTATAAGTAACGTCGATCTTTCCCACCCCGCCCATATAAAATAGGTCACTCTGATTGTAGTTCCTGAGCCCCAAAACCCTTCGCACAGGGTCACAGAGGTGTTCCATGATACCGTTGGTATCGCGTGTTGTAAATTTAAAAACGCTCTAAAAACATGGAGCAACTGGTCCTAACACAACCCCCTAGAGAGTGCTGTGACCTATATCTCTGACATGCTCTTTCTTGGAATGAAAACGTAAAGGCAAGACACCACAGAAATCCAACAACAGTGCTTGACACACCCGTAACCTTCAGGAAAGTCGACCAGCCCAACAAACTTGTGAATGACCTACTTTGTTTGGGGAACTTTCCGTGAACCTGACAAGCAGATGTTGCTGTTTTCTTAAAGCGGCGAATTTCCTTGATCTTTGTTTGGCTAATAATTTAAGTACCCTAAACAAACACCAAAAAAAAAGTAATTGACACACACGTGGACATTGTTTGGAAATCAGTTCACATGTGCAGAGATGCGGGGTGATTATTTTGATAGACTGTTCCAACTCAATGAAAAATCAGCAGCTCACCGGAGGCACCTGCTGGCGATGACCACTCGAGAGTGACTTGCTCATGAAATGCGTGCAATTTGGTTTTTTTTAAAAGTCCCACTTACTCTATTTACTCAAGTTATTGTAAACAATGTGATTGTTTGCTTTGAATTTGTGTTTGTTACTTTTCATGTACCGCAAATAAGGCCAAATGAAAACTAGATATTTGTTTACCTAAAAATAATTCTTACAATGACATGATTGCTACCAGACTGCATGCCACTTTCAACAAGCTAAACCGAGCTGCAAAAATTATGGAGATCCCAAAACATTTCATGCAAAACTAAGATTCGATGGCTCAGAGCACTGGCTATTAATATATTTACATATGGTTGTGAAACGTGAACCTTAGCTGAACCTAAGATTTAACGACCTTTGAAAAACAATACTGAAGAGCTTAGTAGAGGGAAAAAAGAGAAAAGGTGGACCAAGAAAGACCTGGTTACAGAACCTGACTGACTGGACAGGCCTCAGTCATGCAGTCATGAAGTCCATTGCAGCTGACCGCCAAAGGTGGAGAGAGCTGACCAGACAATCAACAAAAACTGGTGACCCAACGACACGTAGTGTTACGGGATGATGATGATGATGTTGATAAAACCGAACTATTACTGAGTTACAGATTTTTAAAACTCGGCATGACTTTTGGGACGGACTATAAGCCAGTCTATCTTGGTTTGTGTCTATTAAAATAAAGAGTTACCAGGGAATATAAAAAGTCAAACAACAGCTTCATGAAACAATGTAACAACTCGATACAGTTGAGGGGGGGGGGGGGGTCAGTATGGTCCACCTTACCTATGACCCACTCTAGGCTAATTGTTCCTATGGCGGTACGCTTTCATCGACCAGGTGACCCATTTGAGATTGGCTGGGCTACCAAAAACATTCATTCGCCGCAAGGCAATCATTTTTCCAGTCCAGAATGCAGAGGGCATCTGGCTGGCACAGAGCCCGAAAACTGGCCGCATCATAGGCAATATTTTCATGTTAATGACCAAACTCACTCGCGAGATGGGGAGACTGCGGATCGTTTAGTTTGTGCTGGGATGAATGGTAATAAGATTGCGACGAACAATATGCAGAGAGGGAAAATACTAGACAGTCTTGCATTATGATGTACAGGGGCGTAACTAGAAGGGTGCAGCCGGGTGCACACTCGGTATTTTTATGCTTCCATTGTTATTATGTACTAAAAAAAAATATTGTGTGAGAAAGTTCACAATTACTGGTTTTCGGAATATCAAATTTTGTTGTTGTTGCAGCGATGTATACGATGTGCCTATGGTCGAACAGTGTGCCTATGGTCGAGGCGGCCAGAGGAGCTAGAGACAGAACCTTATATCTCCCTCGACATCCACAACGGTAAAAGAGGAAGTGAAGAAGAAGAAGAAGATGTATACGCGCTTCGTAATGCCGGGGTGCCGGGTTCGGTCCCAGCTGCGGGCCTTGGCCTTGTGTTGGTTTCGACAGCGATTTGAGCGAGTTAAATTACTGGACGTAAATTTGTCTAGAAAAACCACAACAGCCAAAAAATGCTACGGTTGCTCCTGCAATGTCGTATAAACGATACGCAACTAACTTTTACCGAAAATGTGGTGTCATGAGCAGGAGGCAGATTCCACCCGCTTTGAAATCACCACAGTCTTTATTCTAGTTTGATAATATTGACTGGTTGGTTGGCACCTTTTTGTTTTTCCAGACGATTGTGTTATACTGGGCTATCAGGAGCCGTGGGGCTCACAGTCCATGGCGATGGCGAGTATGACCAACAAGACCCGCCCGCGTTAAGAAAACTCATACAGTTAGAGCATATGATTCCAGGACGGTTGTTGACATCACATGCATTTGGTGTCTTCCTTCTCAGACGCCCAGCTCTCATCCTTTCTGTAATCATTTCCGCCTTTATTCTAATTTCCTTTCCGATTTGTCCCATCCATGACACCCGGTCCATGACATTTTGTTCTCACGAATCTGCCTCAATACCTGTATCATTTATGTCCCGCTTGTAAACATATTTATGGCGCAGTAGAAGCCGGCCTCGACATCTTCTACCCATCTGTAACTCAACACAGAGGATATCCTTAGGGACTCGACCATCCTCCATTTTCCAGGTGTGACCCAACCATTAGAGAGGGGCAAAAAGACCAACCACAGGATAAAACCAGACGTTTAAAGTTACATCGACTAGCACCATCATTATATGAACTCTTTGTTGGATAGTGAGAAAAAAAAGAAAGAAAGAAAAAGAAAGAGATCGTATGAGAAGATCCCCGAGTGCAATGGCGTTAATTCATTCTTCATTTGTTTTCATTCTGTATTATATTGTAGTCCTTAAGAAAGAGAATGGGGGCTTTTGAGCTGAAATGATATAGAAAGATTCTCAGAATATCTTAGACAAAGAAGAGGACAAATACTGACATCTTGAAAGATCTGAACATCAAGGAAGATTGGCTAATAAACAACTTCGGATCATATCAAACCCCACGACGGATTGGAAACAATTATAGCAGAAGGCATGGTACCAGGAAGGAGGGGCAGAGGCCGACCAACACGAAGATGGGCATAGGATATAAGTGACTCTTTGAGTACAAAAGTACATGTGGCGGGAGAGCTGGCGAGAGACCTAGTTTCTTTCAGGCAGACCGTGGCGAGAGCAACGTTCTTCAAGGGCCCTGCTACATAATAATGATGATGATGTATTGTTAGTGTTACCCATCTAATATTACCATCACCACTGCCGCGCCCTTAAAAAGAAATAACGCTCAGAAAATGAGTTTCTCCAACAAATGCTATATGTCTAAGCATCACTTTCACGACAATGCTCACTATTCACAAACACACTTGTATCAGTTTAGACCACACACAAAAAGCGCTCTGTAACTCAACCCTCTTACCAACTTCATGCTACCAAAGCTAGATTTGGACGATGAGAGAGAGAGAGAGAGAGAGAGAGAGAGAGAAAGAGAGAGAGAGAAAGAGAGAGAGAGAGAGAGAGAGAGAGAGAGAGAGAGAGAGAGAGAGAGAGAGAGTTGAATGTTGAATTAAGAATCGACATCATAGCACTCGGGACACCCCCATAAGCGCTCCGTCCCCATCTTCAGCAGCAAGCAAATAGTTAAAATTCTGATGGTACCAGTAACTATCTGATTGTATATCCCTCTCGCCTTTTCCCTGAGTGTCGAGCGTTGGCCAGATCCCCTTTGTATCTCCTCGCAGTGCCATTCTTCTCAGTCATGAGGGAGAGAGAAAGAGAAAGAGAGAGAGAGAGAGAGAGAGAGAGAGAGAGAGAGAGAGAGGGAGAGAGAGAGAGAGAGAGATTATAACTGAGATTAGATTTATGAGAAGAGCTCTTAACTCACCGAGAAGCGAGAAGATAAAAAATAGTTAGATTCGAAAGAATGTGGGAGGACGGGGGTGGGGGGGGGGGGGGCTTATTAGCAGCAATATATTTGATTAGAAAGGAACAAGTTAAAATGGTTCAGTCATTTAACCCGGTGGTCGACTGAGGGTGTTCCACAACGATGTACATCCTGGTGAGAACCGAAAGTGAAGCTAGTTATTGAAACAATCTTGGAGAAAAGCCCGCTACTCGCAAAAGGGCAAGCATCGCGTCAGAGGCGTGAAAAAGGATCTTTACTTACTTTTACTTGAATCTTTTCTCCTGGACATCCAGGTATGTGCAGAAATGAAAAGGCAGACGACTGTGCTGCACGACTGGACGGTGAAGTGGTTCATGACAAGCTTGAATCAGTCAAGGTCTTTTGGCAGAAAGTGAAATATGGGGAAGTGCGACGACAAGATCATTACGGTGGGAGATAAAATGGAGCTCCGTGAAATGACAAAGGGATTTTGCCAACACTCAATATTCAGAGAAAGGGCAAGAAGGACATATAGGTATAATGCGACTGATACTAGTACTTTTAGAAACTGAACTCTTTGCTTGCTGCTGAAGGTGGGGGACAAAGCATTTACGGGTATGTCCCGAGTGCTGTGCTGTTGGTTGTTAACTCACCTCAACTCAGTGTTGGACAAAGGGAATAATACATGTGTTCTGGAAGCACAAAGCATATACACAGGCACTTTGCCGAACTTTATACTTTAGCTCAGCCACTGAGTTAAACTGAGCTGTTTAGTAAGTTTTGGTCATGTAATGAAAAGGAGAATACTGGAGTACATCGTGAAAGTATGTAAGCTGGAGGGAAGGAGAGGCAGAGGGAAACGGAAAGAAACGATGATGGACAATTTAACATCTTGGCGTGGAGAATCCTGTGTGTCAGAGTTGATGGAAAGTACACGAGACAGAAAGTTGTGGATAGACATGACTACCAACGCCGCACAGCAAGGACTTGAAGAAGAATAAGAGTTAAGCACCGATATCATAGTACTCGGGCGTTTCCATAAATGCAGTTTTCTTTTTGAGTATCAGTTGCGATGGTACGAGGAGCAGTTGGATCGTTTGCCAATCTTGCCTTTTCCGTGAGTGTTAAGAGTCGGACAGATTCCCTGTTCAATCTTGTTTGCACCATTCTTTCTAGCTGGCTGGCTGGCTTCTTGTAAAAGAAAAAGATAATTCGATCTCGTTCAGACATTTTCAGCTGTGTAGCTGATGCCTATATTTGCGATCTTTATTGAGTATCATTTGTTTGAATATGGTTTCCTTCGGTTCCATCTTGTTATGTTGTTCTAAACGGTTTAACTGATGTTGCTTCTTCCTTGTATAGAGATGTTTTATACCTGATGTTGTTGTAATCGGAGGCAAGGGTCTTCTATTTCTTAATTGTGCCTCTTTGTTTCGTTCCTGATTATGTTAGGACACATCTGAATATTGCATTTTGGTTCTTTCCTATCCTCTCGTCGTCTTGTGGTTCCTATTTTCTGATTAGTTGTTTCTGGCTTCTGTTCTTCCTGTCACGTTTTTCCGCTCTGTCCTGGCTTCTAGGATGTAATAATGCTTAGTCCTTACAAGGACTTTATGTAATTTTGTCTTTCCATCTTTGCTGGTGTTTTTCTCCTTTTCATCTTTGTCTGGCGTCCTCTGTGTTGTTTGACGTTTTGGGTCTGGCTGGTAGGTGTCTGTGGATGTTGTCCTCTCTGTCGTCTCTCTCATCTCTTCTCTCAGTCTCTTTCCGTATTGAGCTTGTTTTCTTCGGTCTTCTTTGGTTTTGATGCTTCCTGAAAACCTTCTGTTCATTTCTGCATTGTGTCTGTCTTCAAGTTCTTGCTGCTTGCCAGTAGACTCTTTCATCGATGTTTCTTTTGGTTTATCGTCTATTGGCTTTTCGCTGTTGTCTTGATCTATTTGGGGTTCTTTCTAGAACTTGGCCAACTATTTAAGCATTCGCGTTCCTCAATAGTTACAAGAAAGCCTCGACCCTTTTCTCAGGGGATCAAGTCGAAATGGATTAAATGATCCTGGTGTAGGTTCAAAGACCCTACTGTTTGGAAAGGGGGGGGGGGAGAGGGTTGGAGGGAAAAAAGAATAAACCCATTTCCTTTCCCAAAAAGCATTTCGTAGTAGTCGACTTATTGGGGACATCCTTCGAAGTCGGACTACATCTGCTTGAGTGGCAAGGATTCAAGAGTATGCATACAAGTAGGACAGATCTGTGAAACGGATGTACACGCAACATTTTGGTTCTGGGAAAAGACTTACGTCCGGAGGTTGATGATATCCAAAACCTTCCACTGAAGTTTACAGCAAGTGAACGTTAAGAAGAAGAAGAAGAAGAAGAAGAAGAAGAAGAAGAAGAAGAAGAAGAAGAAGAAGAAGAAGAAGAAGAAGAAGAAGAAGAAGAAGAAGAAGAAGAAGAAGAGAAGAAGAAGAAGAAGAAGAAGAAGAAGAAGAAGAAGAAGAAGAAGAAGAAGAAGAAGAAGAAGAAGAAGAAGAAGAAGAAGAAGAAGAAGAAGAAGAAGAAGAAGAAGAAGAAGAAGAAGAAGAAGAAGAAGAAGAAGAAGAAGAAGAAGAAGAAGAAGAAGAAGAAGAAGAGAAGAAGAAAAAGAAGAAAAAGAAGAAGAAGAAGAAGAAGAAGAAGAAGAAGAAGAAGAAGAAGAAGAGAAGAAGAAGAAGAAGAAGAAGAAGAAAGAAGAATAGAAGAAGAAGAAGAAGAAAAGAAGAAAGAGAAGAAAAAGAAGAAGAAGAAAAAAAGAAGAAAAAGAAGAAGAAGAAGAAGAAGAAGAAGAAGAAGAAGAAGAAGAAGAAGAAGAAGATGAAGAAGAGAAGAAGAAGAAGAAGAAGAAGAAGAAGAAGAAGAAGAAGAAGAAGAAGAAGAAGAAGAAGAAGAAGAAGAAGAAGAAGAAGAAGAAGAAGAAGAAGAAGAAGAAGAAGAAGAAGAAGAAGAAAAGAAGAAAAAGAAGAAAAAGAAGAAGAAAAAAAAAAAAAAAAGAAAAAGAAGAAGAAGAAGAAGAAGAAGAAGAAGAAGAAGAAGAAGAAGAAGAAGAAGAAGAAGAAGAAGAAGAAGAAGAAGAAGAAGAAGAAGAAGAAGAAGAAGAAGAAGAAGAAGAAGAAGAAGAAGAAGAAGAAGAAGAAGAAGAAGAAGAAGAAGAAAAAGAAGGAGAAGAAGAAGAAGAAAAAGAAGAAGAAAAATTAGATGAGACAAACAGTAGTAGTAATTTAAACAACGATATCATGTTCATTCTATATTTGTTGTAATCGTAACATAAAGTTTTATTATTTTAAATTACTGATTCGAAATAAAATATTTCTGCTTGTCATTAGATTCTTTAACATTTTTTTCTCACCTAGAGAAAATGCTTTGCAAAGCCGTGCCGCAAAAAGAAAGACAAGTAGGGGGTAGACATTAAGCAATACATAGACAAAGAACAAGATGAAAGACAACATAAATTAAATTTAACAACAGCACATTTCCAGTGTTTGAGGAGACCAGAAAAGCAAAAAACAGAACCTCAAGTTTCCCTTGACACCCGAAGCGGTAAACAGAAGTAACGCAGAAGAAGGAACCAAATCACTGTTGGTTAAAAAAAAAAATGCATACATTAAATATTATTTGTAACAAATTGTTGAGTTGAATTCGTTTACAATTTAAATCGGCTTTTTTTTTTTTTTGCATTTACCGATCGTAAACTCCGACATAAAATGTTGGTTGTTTGTCAACTCCAAGATTGAATTTAACATGCACATCCGATTTACTGATCTGGCTTATTTGTATGCAGACTGTTGGTTCATCACCTCTCCGGCAGATGCCCCCCAACTCCTAACTAGTCACCTTTTACGAGATCAGTGGATCTATTTTTTTTTTCTTTCTCAAAATGGAGCGACGAAACCCACACAAGGAAGGGTTTAGACCACTGTGATAATCAAACTGTGTAATTTATGTTAGGGAATACTTAATGATCTGGAATACCAATATTGTGTCTTAAGATATAACTCTTCATAAACAATCCTTTGTTCTTGTACTATAGTTTCATTCTTTCCGCAGCTCTCTAGAACTAGCTAACCCCAGCAATCTTTCCTTTGTGCAGCGGATCATGTTTGTTAAGGTGAGCCCTGTAGAGTTCTTAGTTCTTGCAGTATCGGTAATGGTGTTCAATATTTTTATGTTTTTTGATCCAGAAAAGCAAAACGCCTTTCATCACAAAAGTAGATCGTTTGTTCAAAAATGTGCACAATTACATATCTTTTACATTTCCAGACTTTCATAAAAACTTGCGCGAAGAATGAATACATATACTATGAACGTGAAATCATTCTTCAGTGCTCACCCGTGCCGACTTTGCAGGTATACACGTTGTTACCTAAAATAAACATAATTTAAAAGCAGGACTATTGAAGGAACTTTTCTCTATAGTGTTGTGGAATTGAATGCAGCAAACACAAAAAACTCACAGTGGACGACCACTTCGATGTTTGTCATTGTCCCAATGATTCACAAGAAATAGAAAAAAACATGTTTACTGGTTTGTACAAAGGGGTATTTTGTGAAAGATTCAATATTTCAACGCTGGGTTAATTAACTTGAGCTTACTTATGGTGGCCATGCAAATTCAGCATCGGTTGGTCACATAATATTTGGGTACGTTTCTGAGCTGTCTGTCTGTCTGTCTGTCTGTCTGTCTGCCTGCCTGCCTGCCTGCCTGTCTGTCTGCCTGCCTGCCTGTCTGTCTGCCTGCCTGCCTGCCTGCCTGTTGTCTGTCTGTCTGTCTGTCTGTCTGTCTGTCTGTCTGTCTGTCTGTCTGTCTGTCTGTCTGTCTGTCTGTCTGTCTGTCTGTCTGTCTGTCTGTCTGTCTGTCTGTCTGTCTGTCTGTCTGTCTGTCTGTCTGTTTGTCTGTCTGTCTGTCTGTCTGTCTGATGGCATTCACAGCCTCGGGTAATCCTTTCATCCATCGCCAGCGTAGGCGACCTGCAACTCTGCTTCGTGCGACATGCGACAAGTGCCAACTCTTTCACGCCCAAACCAAGTAGCTATGCCCTCAGACTGTCAGCCATTCCAGACTTTTATGACATTTTTTTCTTCAACATTTCAAATGGAAAAGATACAAAAGATGAATATAATATGCGTTAACTGAATCAGACATAGACAGCTAAAAGTTTCTCTATATATTGTACATCACAAATAAAACACGATGATGGATCGCTATTCGTTGCTTTTCTTTGCTACCGCTTTTTAACGTTCATCTGCGTTTTCATCGTCTTTGTACCCACCGGAAATAGATAATGGTTTGGTCATATTAAATGCTACACTAGATCAGACAATAAAGGAATAATAATAATAATAATAACAACAACAATAATAACAACAACAGCAATAATACTGTGCTGAATGACAAATACATATAAAAATGTATTTGAAATTGTACGAAATCTATGAATATATATATATATATATACTTTAAAAACTAACTTCATGTAATTACTGTTTAGCGTTATTTCGACAACTGTATATGCTTTGATCTTGTATAGAGCATCGACAAACTTCTAATAGCCCATGCCGTGTGGCGTTGGTAGTCATGTCTATCCACAACTATCTATCTCGGGTAGTTTCGATCAATTCTGACAAGGTTTATCCTCCACGCAATGTTTTCAGACTGCCCAGCATCTTCTCTTTCTCCCTCCAACTTTCCCACTGTCACGATGTACTTCAGTTTTGTCCCTTTTTATAGCATGACCAAAGAATCTAGATTTTCTCTATCCGATGTGGGGAATCAGTTCTCTTCGTGAGTCTCTTCGTGAGTCACTTTCTTTGAAGACAGGTTCGTTATTCTTTTTATCACATGACCAAAGAATGTAGATTTTCTCTTTCTGATGTTGGCAATCAGTTCTCTTCGTGAGTCTCTTCGTGAGTCACTTTCTTTGAAGACGGGTTTGTTATTCTTTTTAACACAGGACCAAAGAATGTAGATTTGCTCTTTCTGATGTTGGCAATCAGTTCTCTTCGTGAGTCACTTTCTTTGAAGACAGGTTAGTTATTCTTTTATCACATAAACAAAGAATGTAGATTTTCTCTTTCTGATGTTGGCAATCAGTTCTCTTCGTGAGTCACTTTCTTTGAAGACAGGTTAGTTATTCTTTAATCACATAAACAAAGAATGTAGATTTTCTCTTTCTGATGTTGGCAATCAGTTCTCTTCGTGAGTCTCTTTCTTTGAGGACAGGTTCGTTATTCTTTTTATCTGTCCAGGGTGTTTTCATCATTTGTTTTTAAAAACCACAATCTCAATGCTTTCACATAATGTTATATTGATTTCCCAACTGCAATGATTCACTTCCTTATATCAGCATAAGATTTATTTAGCTTTTGAGAAATATCTTCTTCACCTCAGTTGACAAAGAAAGATTGAATAGAATATACCCCATTCTGTGAAATGCAGTCTTTGCTTAGGCTGTTCTACATTTAATTTCTTTAGTTCCTCTTCCAGCTGCTGTAATCATGACACACTACTAAATGTTTTTTTTTTCCAAGTAAAATTATAAATTAGCCAACAAATGTTGGGGTTGGTTTAAGAGTATTTTTTTCAATTATTATTAACATAGCATTAATGAGTATGCAATTTGAAACTGTAAAATTGTTTAAAACATGGTGTAAAATGAGTAGGAGGCAGGCGCGTTTGGGGATCTGTAAAATTGTTTATAACATGGTGTAAATGAGTAGGAGGCGGGCGCGTTTGGGGATAAAGGAAACAGTATATATAGGTTTGAGGTTTGATGTTTGAACAACGCATCAATATCATGGCGTGCGGGTAGTAACCCATAAGTGCTCCATTCTTCTTCTAACTCAAGTCTGAGTCCGAAAAAGCTCAGCACAGTGGACAGGCTCTGTAGCACCGGCGAGGATCCTGAAATACTTTGGGTAGATTTTTAACTCCAAATTTTGCCCGGGCAACGCCGTTAGGCTACTCTTGTCTCCAACTGCCTAGGGATTTTTTTCGTGCACAACAATGCACACGGGCGTCCGATCTCACTACCCAGAGACCAGGGTGGAATTACTAGAAGTCTAAGTCCAAGTGAAGAAATCCCAGCTCTTACCAAGGATTGAACCCAAATTCTCTAGCACTCGAGGCGGACACCATGTCGAGACCATGCAGCCCCCCCCCCCCTCCAGTATATATAGGAAATACTCTAGTGTCTTCAGTCAAAGTCACATGTAGCGGCTAGACGTTCGCCCGCAGATCCGAAGGTCGTGAGTTCAGGTCCTGACCGAGCTGGACTCCTCTTAGAAAAAACACTGTCTTCCAGGGCGATCTAGCCTTAAGTGAGTACCAGGTACAGTCCCGGAAAGTAAGGCGGACGGTGGAATGCGGATCACATCACACATCGACTGCCGGTTGGTTTATAAAATACAGGTCTAGCCCTACATGCCTAGTACGTCTGGAGGCGTGGAAAAGGGTCCTTTTCTTTAGTCTGTTTAGTACTCCAACGGAGTAAAAAGAAGACAGTGCTGGGTGTTTATTCATTCGATAGAAGATCTTGAGTATCATTTGTACACGATACAGTGCTGTATGTTGGAAAGAAGAAATAAGGTATGTACAGAAGACAGTGCTGTATATTGAATCACTGGATAGAAGAAATACAGTATGTATAGGAGACAGTGCTGTATGTTGAATCACTGGAAAGAAGAAATGAAGTATGTACAGGAGATAGTGCCGTATGTTGAATCATCGAGTAGAAAGCCTCAATTATGTACAGGATATAGAGCTGTATGTTGAATCATTGAGTGGAAAGTCTCAGTTATGTACAAGATACTGTTGTGGCTGGTGAATCATTTGAGTAGAAGGCGTTAAGCTTGAACATGAGACTTCAGAGCCTGTTCAGTCGTTAAATAGAAGGAGGTGAATATGGTTAAAAGGAGTGCCTGTTTTCGCATCATGTTTTCTTTCTTTCTTTCTTTCTTTCTTTCTTTCTTTGTTTCTTCCTTTCTTTCTTTCTTTCTTTCTTTCTTTCTTTCTTTCTTTCTTTCTTTCTTTCTTTCTTTCTTTCTTTCTTTCTTTCTTTCTTTCTTTCTTTCTTTCTTTCTTTCTTTCTTTCTTTCTTTCTTTCTTTCTTTCTTTCTTTCTTTCTTTCTTTCTTTCTTTCTTTCTTTCTTTCTTTCTTTCTTTCTTTCTTTCTTTCTTTCTTTCTTTCTTTCTTTCTTTCTTTCTTTCTTTCTTTCTTCCTTTGTTTGTTTCTTTATTTTCTTTCCTTTTTTCCAGCGTTTTTTTGTTTGTTTTCTTTCTTGTTTTTTCTTATATTTTCTCCACCCCCCCCCCCTCACCTTTCGCTTTTCTCATCTTCTATTGTTTCATTATCTTTCTGTCATCAACACCTAAGCACTAACACAAAACTATCCGACTTCCTCTCTTCTTGCACCCTAAAGCCGACCCGCCAGAGAGAGAGAGAGAGAGAGGGGGGGGGGGGGGGGAAATCCGCTGGATCCCTGTATAAAAACATGACTGACACAGGAAGACAGCATCAAAGGATAGAAGGACAGAAGCCGGCTGTGTCATTGTGACCAGATACATACCGAATGCTAGAGATCCATGATAGCCGACCTCAGGTTTGTAGATGTCAACTGATCTGACCTGACTTGTCCGTCACAAGTCTTAACATTCTTTCGCTACTCCCTTGACATTGTTAACACTCCCCAGTTTTGTGTCTTCGACAGGTGCTGATATCTTGTTTAGACACACCTCGTGCAGTTCAATATCACCGTTTTTTTAGTGAACGTAAATCAAATCAAACGAAAAGATGCGCTCTGACTCTGAGAGAAACACACCCCTTCCCCCTAACTAGTCGCCTTGTACTCGGTGGGGGATGTACCCCTTCCCCGCCCATTTGGGAAGGGGAGGGGGTAAGGCCCCAATAGTTCTAAAACCTCACCCCTTAAAACTTTGCAGGGAAGCTAAAGAGCCCCGCTAACCATTATACTTTTGAAGTATTTGTTTGACTAATTCATTTTATGTGTGTGTGTGTGTGTGTGTGTGTGTGTGTGTGTGTGTGTGTGTGTGTGTGTGTGCTTTTCGGTACAGTAGAAATAATAATTATGATTATTACGCACTTAAGCAAGCTTGGTGAACTCCTTAAACTCCGCCACTCTAGAAAATAAAGCAGGTTTCGGCCATACCCTCACACACCCCGCCCTACCCCCTCCCCTTTTCTTAAACAACCTTGTGCCAATTGTTTGCTTTAAAGCCCCCACCCCGGCTGATGTCTGGGGCTCTAATACAACCTATCGGCTGAACCGGTTTTATGGGACTTGTACCCGGGTGATTCTCATCCGAATGGTGTCACTTCGTGTCACCTTGTGTTTAACGCTCATTGTACGGTCCTGATGCTTTTAAACGTCACTCCACCCCCCCCCCCTTTTTCATTCCCCTTCCCTTCCCTTCTTTTTCACCTAAACATTTCTTGGTGACCTCGCGCCTGCATCTGCTGCACATTCATCTTGTAATAATTCCAATTTCTAATAATTCCAATTTCTTTACAGATGTTATTGTTAAACATTTTAGTACAACTGTCTCAAATCAAAGAGTACTTAAGTTTGATCCGTTATTTTATTTTGCTCATTGAAATAACAGTTCTATTGTTGTGTCTTTGATTCAGATTTATTGCCTCTTTTATGTCGGTGATAACTGAAAAATGAACGATAACAACTGTGTATTAAAACAATGCCGATGATAATTATTTCCTGTGTTGCAATGAATAGACTAATAACAACTGGATATGATGGAAAATGGTCTCCCAAACAAATCTAGTTAAACGGATTTATAATGCCCAAGCAACGTAATTTTTTTACACTTCAAAATGTAATTCCTAACCTTACTGTATGGCACAGAGACATGGACAATGAACAAACAACTGGAAAATCGTATCAATTCTTTGGAGATGTGGATATACAGAAGATTAGGTCGTATTGCATGGAAACAAAAGCTATCAAATACAGAGGTACTGAGGAAATTGGAAATGAAAAGAGAGTTGCTAGGTGAAATAAAAAAGAGACAAGTGAAATATTTTGGCCACATTAAAAGACATAACAGTATTGTAAAAATCAACCTAGAGGGAAAGGTTCAAGGTAGGCGATCAAAAGGCAGACAGCGTTACAAGTGGGAGGATAACATCAAGAGATGGACGAACAGCAGTATGAGTGAGTGTACATCAAGGGCAAGAGACAGGGCTTGTTAGAGATCCATTGCAGCCAACCTTCATTGTGGAGACGGCACTTGATTGATTGATTGAACCTCTTTTACGAATAAAGTAGTTTGATAACACACAATTGTTTCATTGACGTTTCTGCTTTCTCCGTGCTAATTAATCATCACCATTGTCCTTTTGTCCATTACCTCCCGCCACACACGTCTATGTAAAATTATCAAACATTTTCTGAAAGGAGACTAATGAAACACTTCAAGTCACAAACCAAAAAAACTCTAGACAGTATAATAACCAAGAGAAGATGGAAATGGCTTGGCCACGTCACAAGAATAAATCATGATATACCTGCCAAAACAGCTCTCGCTTGGACACCAGAAGGAAAGAGAAAACAGGAGCACCCCAAAACAACATGGAGACGAACGATGGAAAGTGACCTGAGTGTGGCATCTCACATGGAAAGCTACATTAAAGATTGCACAGGAAAGCATGGAAAGTCCTCTCTAGAGCCTCATGCGCCACTAGGCATGAAGAGGACTGAAATAATAAAAAAATTGTCTATTTGTGCAACTATTTGTCATATAGGGCTCACAAACTCTTCTTCCATTCCGTTCTTCTTCTTCTTCTTTCTTCTTCTTCTTCCTCTTCTTCTTCTTCTTCTTCTTCTTCTTCTTCTTCTTCTTCTTCTTCTTCTTCTTCTTCTTCTTCTTCTTCTTCTTCTTCTTCTTCTTCTTCTTCTTTCTTCTTCTTCTTCTTCTTCTTCTTCTTCTTCATCTTCTTCTTCTTCTTCTTCTTCTTCTTCTTCTTCTTCTTCTTCTTCTTCTTCTTCTTCTTCTTCTTCTTCTTCTTCTTCTTCTTCTTCTTCTTCTTCTTCTTCTTCTTCTTCTTTTCTTCTTCTTCTTTTTCTTCTTTCTTCTTCTTCTTCTTCTTCTTCTTCTTCTTCTTCTTCTTCTTCTTCTTCTTCTTCTTCTTCTTCTTCTTCTTCTTCTTCTTCTTCTTCTTCTTCTTCTTCTTCTTCGCGTTCACCAGCTGTAAACTCCGGCGGAAAGTTCTAGTTGTTCGTCCACTTGTGGACTGCAGTCCTGCTCCAGAACCTAATTGTTGAGTGGCACCAGTTTTACAGATCTGATTCAATTAAATGGAGGCTGTTAGTTTCTTGCCCCTCAGCCAGATGTACTCCGACTTCAAAGAAAGCTCCCAATTAGTTGACTCTTACGACATGCTTTTGGGTAGGCAGTGGGTCTATTCTTGTTTTCCTCCACAATAGGGCCCCGGAACCCACATGGACATCCATTCCGTTCAATCTTATACAAACGTCTCGACATCGTAGATGGAATCAGTCCACAACCTCTGGCCTCTCTCATCAATGTGTTTTTTTTAATGGTTTCTTTTATAAGTCCTCACTTCTTCGATCCTTTTGTGTTCCCCTTATTGTGCCTGTTTAATAATTTTCTACTCGTTTCTTCTCAGTTTTTGTGTGTGTAGTATAGCATCCTCTTGTGTGTCTTGTAACTGTTATTACCGGTGTCTGTCATATTTCTAAGCGGGCAAATCAATTGCTTGATTAAGATGTAATGGACTTCATATCCTTCTTCTTCAGTATTCCAAGTCATAGAGGTTCATTTCTGCAGACAACAGCCGCTTCCATTCATCTCTGTGATTGCCCTTCTCTTTCCAGTTGGTGACTCCATGTGTTTGTAGAGCTTCCTGAAGATTATCTCTCCAGTCTCTTCTTGGTCTGCCTTGTAGTCTACTCCCATTCAACGTTTTTGCATACACAGCTGATGCCTTTATGCTATTTTATTATTCTCTCTATAAGACTAAACCATTCAAACCAACTACCCCTAGTAATGTAACTCTTTATTTGGATTTCAAATGATTGTTCGTTGTTGGGGATCACCATCATCAAGTGCCTTGCCGACTGGCGTGGGTGAAAATGCCTCTCAACTACCCGCGATCTGCAACTGCGTGTATCAGTTCGTGTGTTGACACACCTCCATGACACGACAAAAGACTATCAAGAATCTTCCCATGCTGTCTTCCTCTGTCTCTCTTTCCACAGATCTTTTCAGTAATTACAGCATGTACCATTTTCCCTCTTCTCATAACATGACTACAAAATGATGACTGTCTCTCTATCTGATGTTTGTGATAAGCAGTCTTCCAGCATTAGCTTCTTTTTTAAACATCTGGGTTGCTCTTCTGAGTTATCCAAGGAATTCTAAGGATTCTTAAAATTGTTGTTGGGGATACAATGTATAAAAGATGAAAACCTGTAATAAAAGAAAAGCAGATTTTAAATTGACTGGGAACGTGTTAAAACCAAGACTGTAATCTTCTTGTCACACAGACTTGCGCAGTTCGCACGTTCGCAGTTCAGGCAGCAAAGGTCGGGGAAAATTGTAATTGTTTCGTTGTAGTTAAAATTCAATACACCATGAGTTGTTTAAAATATAATACGTTGTGAATGGCAAATGTCAGAGAAAATCTATGCGTGTGAAGAAAAAAAAAACGAAACAAACATTATAGTCGAATTGAAAGTTTCTCGACAAATAAATATATAAAACAGAAGAGAAAGGACTGTGGAAAAAGTAATTTCAATACGAAATGTCAGAGTGACTTTTTTAAACGAAAAAATGAAATGGGAAATTGTGTGGCACAATTGTTTGTTTCCAAAATCTATTTAAAACAATAGGAGGCAGTTTAAAGTTTGAACAACGGATCAGCATCATGTCACAAGGGTAGTAACCCATAAGTGCTCCGTTCTACTTCTAAAGTAGCTCAGCGCAGTGCACGGGTTCCGTAGCACCGGTGAGTATCCTGAAATATTTTGGGCAGATTTTAAATTCCAAATTTTGCCCGGGCAGGACCGTTAGGCTACTCTTTTCGAATTTTTACGTGCGCAGTAATACACTCGAGCGTCAGATTTCACTACCCAGAAACCAAGTGAAATTACTAGAAGTCCACGTGAACAGAAACATTCCAACCCTTAACCGGGACCTGAATCTCTAGCACTCGAGGCGGACACCATACCTGGAGACCAAGCAGCCCGCTAGCAAGAGAAAATTAGAATGGTAACATAATTCCCCGTACTGTTGTGTTATTAGTGTTTCGCCAATGTAGGAGAGGACAGCACTTCACGTTGGCAGCTATCTGCAATGTGCTGTTGTATTTAGCCTATTGGGAAATGATTCAGGGTATTTGGCTTACTAATACGGTAACTATATGCTCCACTGTCAGGGAGACAATCCGGTTTTTTTTTATATCTACCCCGACGGCCGCTTCCTGGCAGAGCCAGACATTTTTTTTTAAATCACCCTGACTGTCAGGTCGACCCAGCCTTGAGTGGGTACCGGGTGCAGTCCTAGGAAGTAAAGGCGGCCGGTGTGATGCTGACCACATGACCTATCTTGTGCCGATTAGTCTATAAAAACATAGGTCTAGCCCTATATGCCCTATACGCCTAAAGGCATGGAAAATGCTCCTTTTCTACACAGACGGCCCTTTCGGTATTCCAAAAACAGCATTAGTTGTCGCCAGTTAATTAGTTAGTTAGTCGACAGATTATCCTCATTGCACATGGGACATGTCCATAGGCGTTCGGATCCCATCTTCAGTATATCCCTCGGCGTGTGGCGACTGATAACACCAGTTCTGTGTTGGTTTGCTGTTATTCTTTGACTACCTGTATAATGCTCAGTTTTGGCGATACCTCTTTTGACCTGAAGTTCATGTAGTCTTTTAAGTGTTGCACCAGATGTCCCGTTTTGTATAACTCTAGGAGTACGCTTTAGAATAGAACATACACAAACGGTTACATCTATAGACCTTATTAGATTTCATAGTTTTAGATACTTGTAATACCTGAAAAATGTTGATGAGAATTTTCATTGTAGAAGGTTTGTTTTCACTGGAGCTAAAGGGCATATTTTGTCATGTATTTCTTGGCGCGACAATGGTTCTACCAAGATGGCGGCGTAAACAGTGTGTACATTTTTCGAGGATGTGTTTTTCAATTATGAAAAAGCATGGATAATGTTTGGGGAAACCTTCGTGAACTTTGTGTCAAATCTAACTATTTTGTATTTTAAAGTTGAAGCAAAAATAAGAGACGATTCCTTTCAACCATGCGAATATATAAATAATAATCCAGGACAACTTATGGTGAGGAATAATGATTGGCAGCATTCCGTGTTTCCAGGCGATAGTGTTAATTTGTGCTATGAGGAGTCGTGCGACTGACAGCCCATGGCGATGGCGAGTGTGATTAGCAAGAATTACCTGCGTTAAGAGGAGTTTTCCACAATTATAGCATGGGGTTTCAAGGCCGTTGTTGTCAATATTTGTGTTTATTGTGTTTCTTCACAGGTGCTCGGCTCTCATCCTTTCTACAATAATTTCTTCCTTCATTTTTATTCACTTCCTCGGGTACCCCATCTAGGCAACCCAAAAGAAGATAAGATCAGAGAGAGGTGAAAATAATATTTTTAAGCTATTGAACATTTTCGTGGAGTCGGCACCATTCACTCCCAGATATGCACACGAGAACGACTCTCAGATTCTTGTACAAGAGGTCGGAAGTGCTGTAATATTAACTCCAATGAATAAAGCCGCTGGTATTGATGAAATAACAGCTGGACCGATAGAGACATGTGGAGAAACTGTAGTTATCCAGTTACTCTACGTATTAAAGAAAAGTTGGAAAGAAAGAAATGTACCAAATGATTTGCAAGAGACATCGTCGTGCTAACATGGAAGAGAAAAGGAAATTAAGCGAGACTGTAACCCTTACCAAGGTATCTCTCTCCTAAGTCAAGTTGGTAAAATGTTTGCCATAATTCTGGAGCAACGAATAAGATCCATCTTGGAACCGAATCTGAGTCTTTCTAATTATAGTCATCTCTTTTTGTTATTTTGAAGACCCTGGCTCTGACAAGGGGCCGCAACATAGCCCGGTCATAAATATGGTCTAATGGCTAAACGGGGTTTCCGGGACAGCTCCACGGATATCCTAATCCGTATGGTGGCACTTTGTGTCATCGGGTGTTTATCGCTTGTGTGATGTACTGGTGGGATACAATGTACTACTACTACTACTACTTCTACTACTACTACTACTACTACTACTACTACTTCTACTACTACTACTACTACTACTACTACTACTACTACTACTACTACTACTACTACTACTACTACTACTACTACTACTACTACTACTACTACTACTACTACTACTACTACTACTACTACTACGAATCTGAGTCCAGCACAGGTTGGATTTAGAAAAGGAAGGGGATGTACTGGTGCTGTGTTTGCCCTAAGTCAAATCATTAAAAAAGAAAAAAAAAAAGACAATACAACACAGACCCAAATTGAATGTTGACTTCATAGATCAAGAGAAGGCTTAGATATTGTAGACAATTACTTTTGGTTCTTTTCGCCGATGACCAATGAATTTTCCACATTAAGGTTAATCTGCTTTGGGACCATATGAACCAATTACACGACAGCTGTCTCACACATAATATCAAAATAACATTTAAAAAAAAAAAACAGAACCCATTGTATAGAAAGGAAGCATGAAACAATCGATTACAGAAAATCAAAGTTTAAAACAAGTTCAACACTTTAAATACTTAGGGAATATTTTTACATGTGAAGGCAGAATAGCTAGAGAAAGGCTGTGAACAAACTTAGAAGAGATCATGTGAGAAACAAAGATATTACAAGTACTGCATGAACCCACTGAAGAGCGGCTTGCCGAGCTGTTACAAAATCGGGCTTTCATGCGGAAGACCCAAGTTCGATCCCCGAATATAGTTTGTTTTTTGCCCGGGGCAATAACAACCAAAAATATCCTAACCTTCACAATCCATGGCAACAGCATTAACCACGCGGCCCTAAATCTCCAGGCTCATGACTCTACTGTCTACACTACCCCAGTTTTGTACAACACCTATAATTAAATTCATTGCGAAACAAAGACTGAAATGGTTTGGCCATTTGAATGAATTCCATCATGACAATAATGAGATTTTACAAGATCAAAGTGGAAACACCAGATGTAGAGGACGACCAAAACAGAATATGGATTGAAGGAGTCACTGATACCTTAAGAATCCACAACATCACAGCATACCGGGCAACCGAGCGTACCGAGGTTCCGGTTTCAATCCCCGGTAAGGGCTGGGATTTTTTCCCCCGTGGACTTGGACTTAAGTAGTTTCCCCCTGGTCTCTGGGTAGTGAGATCAGACGCCCGTGTGCATTGTTGCGCACGTAAAAAAAAAATTCCTAGGAAATCGAAAAGAGTAGCCTAACGGCGCTGTCAGGCCAAATTTGGAGTTAAAAATCTACCCAAAGTAAGTCAGAATCCTGTGCTACAAAGCCTGTGCACTGTGCTGAGGTTTTTCAAATTCAGACTTGAGTTAGAAGAAGAACGGAGCACTTATGTGTTACTACCCGTGTTCCCTGGTGGTGATTTGTTGTTCAAACCTCAAACATAAAAAATTTATAGGTGCAAGATGCAGCCATTCATACACAGGGTTGGCTGAGGCCTTGACAGCAGTAATAATTAAGAAGAAGAAAAAGAAGAAGAAGAAGAAGAAGAAGAAGAAGAAGAAGAAGAAGAAGAAGAAGAAGAAGAAGAAGAAGAAGAAGAAGAAGAAGGAGAAGAAGAAGACACACAACAGCAACAACAACAAAAAACAACAATATTGCCAACAGTAATAACAACAAAAGCCGATTTTCTACATATTAGAGAATGTAAACGAGAAATAAAATCATAATACAACTTATTGTACCTGAAGTAGCGGACAACACTTAACGAAGGAACGGCTATTTTACCACATGATACAAATTATGCATGTCATTGTCTTATGTCTGCAAACAGTTTATAAATAAGAACAAATCCGTTTTCTATGACGCAAACACTAAATTCAATTAATGATGTTCTTAAAGAGATTTTTCTGCTGCCTTAGCTTCTGTACAACAAATAACAAAATATGGCTTCTATAAAGTCGGAATACAATGTTCACACCCATTCTAGAGGGTACGGGTGCCAACATAAAGACAACTGATGAAGGGTATTAATACCTTATAATTGTCTAGAGACAGGGTAGTGCTCAAGGCCTTATGCTTGTTTAAGTGCGTAAAATAAAAATTACACTAATTTTTATTATCATTATGCACCAGATCGTAAATAAGTAGAATAATATATTTGATCTAACATGACAAATATAAACAAATACTTAGAAAAACATATTATTCAAGGGGCGCCTAAGACCACCCGAGAACAAATACTTGTTGAAGTTATGAAGAAAAATAGGAACATCCGTTCCCCTCGGGGTCAGCTCTGCCCATTTACACACAGCGCAACTTTTCATTCATACTTGATCGGACCAGTAAACTTAGGTCAAGGTCAGACGGGTGTGCAGGTGTACTTTGGTATTCACACAGCATTCTGCGATACGTGTAATTTCTTATTCAGGGAGTAGCGGCTGCCGACATCGTGTATTCGCTCGTAGGCAGTAGTAGTGATTGTTGGTGTAACAAAGTGTTAGGAAGTCTGAAGCCACGGCACGTAGAATGCACTGTCCCGTCGGACCTAGGTTCAGTGTCTCAGGAACCGGGGTTTGGGGGTAGGGTCAGTTGTAAATGATATGCGGTCGTTAAAGGAGCTTACATGTGTCTTCGTTCGTAGGAGGTTAAGGTGGAGATTAAACGTCCAATCACCGTGTCCTGAACAGTGTCCTGACCTGACTCCGTCAATCATAAATGTGTAGGTGGGCGGAGCTGATCCCCATGGGTCCGGAAACATGAGATGTACCGGAAAATAAATGGTTTCGGGTGGCCACAACATAAGGGCACTGTATTAAGGGGTCGCATCATTAGGAAGGTTGAGAGTCACTGTGATAGAGACAGCATTGCAGGCACAAATACTCTATTTCAGGCGAACGAAAGAAAAACAAGAACTTAGAACCACATTTATACATGGTTATGGGGAGCATTTAACCCCACTGCAAAAATTTTCTCGTGGTTCGGCTTAGCCCCTAGTATGTTTTGGGGGTTTAAAAAAGGTGGAAAAGGGGGGGGGGGGGAACCTCAATGAGCTTTGGCTCCCAGCTAACAGCGCGTCTGTTAGAGGGGAAGGTGAAAAGTGAAACTGATAATGAAGTCCATGAAGTGGTTTCTGAGCTACTGTAAATTTGTGGCTCCATGGAGTAAATCAACAAACAAAAACGATCCACTTCGTAACGCCTGGAGTGCAGGTTTCGATCCCAGCTGTGGGCCTTGCGCCTTGCTTTGGTTTTAAACAGTGGTATCGGGAAGCCGACCCTCCAGAAAGCAATGGCAAACTACTAAATTTGTCTTTAAAAAACCACAACAGCCAAAAACTGTGGTTGGTCCTGCAAAGTCCTGTTAAGAATTCGCAACTTACTCTACAACTTGTCGTCTTTACAGGAAAAAGAGAATCAAAGAATGTTAAGACTAGAAATAATTCATAAGCGTGTAAAACAAAGTATCAATTAATAGGATTGCAAAAGCAAACCAGAAGGTTACTTGGCGTTATAAACGTTTGTGTTAGAGACGTCTAAATCCTGCTGCATAAAAATAATTGTGTCATGAGCTCCATATTAATCAGTTGAGAAAAACGGACGCTGTAACTCATCATCATCATCCTGTCGTTATACTCACGAGCGGCTCACAGTCTAATTCCCCATTCGGCTCTATCCTGTGCAAACCTTTCGATATCATGGATCAGTCCAGTAACTTTGACCTCTCGCAGTTAGAACAGTGAAATACGAAATGCTTCCAACGCTTGGGGGTGACCGGGTGAGAGGTCAAGGTTAACGGGTAAGTAAAGTAAAGATCAATTTTCACGCCTTTAGGCGCATCGGGCATATGGGAAAAACACCCATATTTTTACAGATCAAAAGACACTAGGTGGGTAAAGTGGCGAGCATTACGCCGGCCGTCTTTACTTTCCCAGGACATACATCCTGGTACCCATTTTAGGCTGGGTCGACCTACGATGTCCCATACCATGATACAAATCCACGCAGCCAGCAGTGGTTTTCGATCGCAGTACGTTGGAATTACGAGTCGGACTCGCAACGCCTAAGCCTCTGACGCCACAGGTTAACGGGTGCAGAATCATTTATACAGGAAGCACGAGTGCGATGGACGTAAAACAAGTTTGGGAGGGCATAAACAAACAGGAATTTTGGTTGAACGAGGTGATGAAAAAATAACATTATAATAGTGTTAGATGAAATTGCGTTGGCGTGCGGCGAAAAGCAAGACTGTCTCCCAGCATTCTTTCATGAAATTGGCCAGTTTTAAAACCAACCACCTTATGACATAAGCCACTTGATTTGCACTGTTAAAATTTATAAATATGATTTCTTATTGCCTGTAGGTACCACTGTATAGAGAAGCGACCGTGGTGTAGCGGCAAGCTGCTCGCCTACGGATCCGAAGGTAGTGGGTTCAAATCCGAAAGAAGCTAGAGTTTTTATACCTGACCGTTGCTCCCACGTTGACCCAGCCTCAAATGGGTATCGGGTAAAGTCCTGGGAAGTAAGGACGGCCGGTGTGACGCTGACCATATCATCCATCAAATGCCAATTGGTCTATAAAATATAGATCCAGTACTTTGTGATCAATAAGCCTGAAGGTGGGGGAAAAGGGTAAATAAAGCAGTGCAGGACAGGGATAGCGGGGGTGGGGGGGGGGTGTCAAAGAACCTGACGATTTAGTGCCCTGTGCTGGTGCAACCACCCATCCCCCACCCTCAACCTCTGCAGGTTAGGATTGTATAATGCCCCCGACAGAAGAAAAAATTCCACCACTCTACCGAGGCTCCGAACCTGGACCTCCCGAATGAAAACGCTTCAACTCAACCGCTGGACAGCTTCTCCTCCTAAAATTTATGGATAGCACTTTTTTTTAAATTTGGAGTAAGTAAGAGAAACATCGGGGATCCACCGTGGTAAAGTGGCTAGACGTTCGCCTGCGAATGCGAAGGTCGTGGGTTCGGGCTCTGGCGGAGCCTGACTACTTCCTTCTTCAAAAATGACCATGGCTTTCAGGTCGAACAGTCTTACATGGGTACCAGGTACAACCATGCAAAGAAAAAGTGGTCGGCGTGATATTGACCAAACCACCCACCGAGTGCTGATTGGTCTGTAAAAAAATAGGTCTCGCCCTATATGCCCAAATAAGCCTAAAGGCGTGAGAAAAAGGACCTTAATTTTTAATAGAAACATTGGAACCGTAGTAGCTTTGAGTGTCCGACTCGATTGTGGACAATCTGTGACAGAAGTTACGCCGCTTTGAAACTTCCTCCTCCGTACTGGAACTTTATTCTCCCATGAATTTCTGTGTTCCACCCCTTAATGTTGGTGCATGCCAAAAGTGAGACGACCATCTTTGAATTGTTATTATAACGTCATCATTTTATTCTGCGCGGCGATATCACGTGCTTAACACTCTTGACCTCCTTGACAACAATTTTGACAGGTTACAAGGCAATGATATGGCTGGTATAATTTCTCATACACTCTTTAGGTTTTTATTTGAAACCCCCCAGTATCTACTTTCTTCACATTATTATTATTATTATTTCTATTATTCGAAACTTTTGTGTTTCTAGATGATAATGTTATGATATCACATTTGACGTCACTGCACAGTAGGCATTCCCATGCGTGATCAGTCCTCCGATGCAGCAGCTACTCTAAGATATTTCTACTAATTGCTCCCATGAGAGGTTGGTTACAATGTAGTCTACCTCGACCTCGAAGGCGGCATAGACGTTCTTCACCATGCTTTACTCCCATGCCACGCAATCGTGTTAGTGTCAGAGATTGGTCCTTATCCACTAGCCCAGTCCGTAAAGCTTTGATGATATTGTTATACTGTACTATAGGAAGCATAAGAATCACAGCTGAAAGTTATGACGAGTGTGTTTATTAAGACCCGCTTACCTTCTGAAGTATTTTCCACAATGCGTGCGTTGCATTTTAGAACCACTACCGCCATCATATACCATCATCCTTATCATCAAGTGCCTTGCAAGCTGAGGTAGGTGTTAAGGCATATCTCCACAAATCTCGCTCTTTAGTGTTCTGGATAAATTCTACTGATGACACTCCTTCATGCCACTGTCTTAGGCCATCCACCAACATTTATCTTGGCTGCCTCTGCATCTTCTGCCAGTGACTTTCCAGTCGTCTTATTGTTGTATATAACGTTCTGTTTTTTTCACCAGCCATTTCCAGGCAATCATTATTAGTTATTCTGGCAGTCCAAGGTATTCGCAAAATACACATCTCAGTCGCCTCTAAACTCTTCTTAATTTGTTTGTTCACATTTAAAGTTTTACTACCATAAAACAAAACAGGCTAGATGTAACATTTCAGTAATGTATTTCACACATTTAAAGTTTTACTACCATAAAACAGAACAGGCTAGATGTAACATTTCAGTAATGTATTTCACACATTTAAAGTTTTACTACCATACAACATAACAGGCTAGATGTAACATTTCAGTAATGTATTTCACATGTTTCTTATCATAAGTTCGGAGCGTAACTTGTCTGCAATCCTATTCCTCTTATAGTTTCGGGTAGTTAGCGCTCTTCTGATATATTCTAAAGGAAATGTGTGTAAACCTGGAAACGAACAGGCAGTGGCTGGTTCTTCTATGACAAGCTAGTTGATATCAAGGCCTTTTGGGAGCAAGTGAACAGACCGGACGTACAAATACGCCACGACCTAAAGAGGATAGTGAGGGGTAGTTACCAGGCGATCTGGCCGACAGTCAACACGAACGAAGGCAAGACGAACATACAGCCCCATCAAGATTAGAATTCTGCGATGGCTGCCGAAGATGGAAACTGAGCGCTCATGGGCATATCTAGTGTGCTATGGTGTGGGGTTTTAATTGCTTAACTCAGTCAACTCCCTAAAAAGAGACAGCACCGCAAGACTATCCTCTCCTTGTCCGTGTGTCTGTCGCCGCCCCTGGTGTACACTGTATTTCTCTACATGCAGGCGTCTGTGGCTTAGGCGTTCCGAAGGCGCATCGTAATGCCGAGGTGCCGGGTTCGATCCCAGCTGCAGGAGATGTTGCAGCTGAGCGCCTTACGTTGGTTTCGATAGTCCGTATTAAGAGCCCCTTGTCTAGGAACAATGGCAAACAACTGAACATCAATTTGTTCAGAAAAACCACAACAGGCAAATAAAGCTGGTGTTGGTTCTGCAGCGCCCATTCAACTAACTTAATTTTACTCAGGACAGAAATGCAATGCATATATACTTTCACTGTGTGCAAACAAAAGCCGCGGGGTGTAGCAGCTAGACGCTTGCCTCGGGTTCGAAGGTTGTTTGTTCAAATTCACATCGAGCTGGATTTGTTTTAAATGACCATGGTTCCCAGGTCGACCTAGCCTAAAATGGGTTCTGGGAAAAGTTCTGGGAAGTAAAGGTGACCAGTGGGATGTTAACCACATCACCCACAGTGTGCCGATTGGTGTAAAAAAAAAAGGTCTAGCTTTATATGCCCAATACGCCCAGTGATGAGGAAAAGGGTCCTTGACTTAACTGTTGCAAACAAAAGATATATAGATCCTAAAAATCTATGCAGAACAAATACACCATTGAACTGGGCAAATATTTACAGTCTGTGTGTCAGAAATATATAGAATTAGTTAGTTAGTTAGTTAGTTAGTTAGTTGGGTTATCCTCATTGCACTTCGGACATGTCCATAGGTGCTCAGATCCTCCCCTCAGTATGAACCCCAACGTCCGATGGCTAATAGTACCAGTTCTATGTTGATTAACAAGTCTTCTGGCGTAGCTGGTGTGCGTCTCGTTTTTTGCTGTGCCGATCTTAATTCCCAAGTCTGCCATTCTGGCGAGTGATGTGGATTCACTGCCACCAAAGTCCTCTATTCTTCCCATTTCTCTGAGGGCATTGATAATATCAGCATGATCCATAGGCTGACCGTCGGTAGTGATAGCGGATCCAGCCAACCTGTCAGCTCTTTCATTTCCATCGACGCCTGCGTGTCCCGGAACAAAAATAAAGGTGACTCCACGAACAGTGGACTTCTGTAATAATAGAATATAGAGGGAAAACGTTGGCGTGTGTGGCTTAGCTTGATTGTATAATGTTATCTCGTCATCCCCTTGTTAGATGCCAATTTTAGCTATTTTGAAGCCCCACCCTGGCTTTTGCCGGGGACCCTAAATATAGCGGGGCCTGAAATATGGCCTAACGCGGGACCTCTCCACGGGTAATCCTCATCCGCATGGTGGCACTTTGTATCAGTAGGTGTTGATTGCTTGTTTGATGTACTGGTGAGGTACAACCTTAGCTTGATTTGAAGACCGAGTGCTTTCGTTAGTTACGTATCCCTTACATCAGGGCTTTCCAGCAGGGGTCGAAGTAAGTCCTTTAATTGTAGATGGCCCCATCTCATCGGCTTCAAGATTTGCTTCGTCGTTTTGAAGTCTGAAGTTTGAACAACGGATCAGCATCATGGCACACGGGTAGTAACCCATATGTGCTACGTTCTTTCTTTTAGCTCAAATCTTAGTCCAAAGAAGCTGAACACAGTGCACAGGCTCTGTAGCTACTTTGGGTAGTTTTTTAACTCAAATTTTGCCCGGGAGCGCCGTTAGGCTACTCTTTTCAATTTCCAACTGCCAAGGAATTCTTTTTACGTGCGCAGCAATGCACACGGGCGTCCGATCTCCCTACCCAGAGACCAGGGGATTTACTAGAAATCCAAGTCCACGTAAAAAAAAAAAAAAAAAATCCCAGCCCTTACTGGGAATTGAACCCGGAACCTCAATTTCGTTCTGAAAAACCCAGTTAAATTGCCATGATTGCCTGCATTGACTACTTTTGTTGTGTAGGCGAGAGAGGGAGGATCTTTGAGCCTAAGAGTTTAAGGCCGGATCGCTAGAGCTGTGGCCACTGTTAGGATCTGATTTTTGCCCCGGACAATGGCAAACTACAGAAAGAAAAATGCCTAGTAAGACAAGTAACAGCCACACAAACACAATGCTGCTTTTGATTATGCAACGTCCTGTACAGGATACACAACACATTTTTAATTAAAGAAAACAAATCTTGTATTCGTCAACACAAATAACTATCGTGTAATCATTTCTGTCATTAGGCAAAATAAGCATACAAAAGTACCCTTTCCCACAACTTTCAGGCGTATTGGGTATATAGGGCAAGACCTATATTTTATAGACCAAACGGCACTTGGTGGGTAATGTGGTCAGCATCACGCCGGCCGCCTTTACGTTCCCAGAACTGTACCTGGTACCCACTCAAGCTGGGTCGACCTGGGAGCCAAGGTCATTTTATAAAAATAATCCGACCGTCGTCAGGAACGGAACCCACGACCTTCCGATTTGTAGCCGAGCGTCTAGCCGCTAGACCACGCCCCCCCCCCCCCCCCCCAATATATACAACATTAACTTATTTATCCCCACATGCAACAAACAAACTCTTTAAATTCCTTCTTCTCCACAAGCAATGAAACAATACATAATAACTTACCTTTTTATAAAAGCTTACCTATTATCTGTAGTCTTTGAATTGTCTTGTCAAGTAGAAATTTGTTCAGTGTATATTTGCAGGGACTTTGACGGCGATGTTGCGGTAAAAATGTTTAAAATTCGTTTTTAAAAATGACAAAAGTTATAGTACTTTAAATTTATGTTTTCAGAATCTCGAAGTCCCTTCAAAACTTTTCTTGTTTCTCTTCTTTATAGGAGTGGCTTTTGCAAAAGCGCAAGAGGCGTTTTTGTGTGAGGATCACGCGCGTGATTCCTTGACGACATAGAAGGGCGTGAGTCGTTGACAGTTGCTAAGGACGCAGCGCTTGCCCGCGGGTACGTTTGATGGAGAGAGAAAAATTCTCAGGGGTCGTAAGTGTCATCCAATGGCGACGGCTTTGAGTTAATGAATATAAGTGCCCATCATTTTTCTCGTAAACGTATTTTCTATTCGCGTAGATGTAATTTCCTTCTTCGTCTTCTCGTCCTCCTTTGTCTTCTCTTCCTCCTCCTCATACTACTGTGCTTATTCTTCTTCTTTTTCTTTTTTAATTCTTCTTCTATTTGTTCTTCTTCTACTGCTGTTACTGTGCTTTTGTAACAACTACTGCTTCTTCTTTTTCTTTTATTGCTACTGCTACAAACTATCATCACAGCTACTACTACTGCTGCTGCTGCTGCTGCTGCTGCTGCTGCTGCTACTACTACTACTACTACTACTACTACTACTACTACTTCCTCTTCAGCTGCTGCTGTGTTGTTTCTTCTTCTTCTTCTTTTTCTTTTTCTTCTTCTTCTTCTTCTTCTTCTTCTTCTTCTTCTTCTTCTTCTTCTTCTTCTTCTTCTTCTTCTTCTTCTTCTTCTTCTTCTCCTCCTCCTCCTTCTTCTTCTTCTTCTTCTTCTTCTTCTTCTTCTTCTTCTTCTTCTTCTTCTTCTTCTTCTTCTTCTTCTTCTTCTTCTTCTTCTTCTTCTTCTTCTTCTTCTTCTTCTTCTTCTTCTTCTTCTTCTTCTTCTTCTTTCATGTTCTTCTTCTTTTTCTTTTTCTCGTAAACTTATTTTCTATTTCCGTAGATGTAATTTTCATTCTAAGTTCTTCTACTCCTCCTACTCCTCTTCTTCCTTCTTCGTCTTCTCGTCCTCTTTCGTCTTCTCTTTCTCCTCCTTATACTACTGTGCTTCTTCTTCTTCTTCTTCTTCTTCTTCTTCTTCTTCTTCTTCTTCTTCTTCTTCTTCTTCTTCTTCTTCTTCTTCTTCTTCTTCTTCTTCTTCTTCTTCTTCTTCTTCTTCTTCTTCTTCTTCTTCTTCTTCTTCTTCTTCTTTGTCTTCTTCTTCTTCTTCTTCTTCTTCTTCTTCTTCTTCTTCTTCTTCTTCTTCTTCTTCTTCTTCTTCTTCTTCTTCTTCTTCTCCTCCTCCCCCTACTTTATCTTCTTCTTCTTCTTCTTCTTCTTCTTCTTCTTCTTCTTCTTCTTCTTCTTCTTCTTCTTCTTCTTCTTCTTCTTCGCGCTAAAGTGTACTTTTATTACCACGCCCGTTGAATTGATGTTTAAGCAGTTTACATTAACGTTTTTAATGTTGGCAGTTTAGGAAAGGGAGACCGACGTCAGTTATGCCACTGGTCTTGTAATTTCCCAGTCTTGTTAAGAAAGAACATTAAACACAAATAAATAAAGAATAGAGGGAACTAATAATGCTAGATAAACCACTCAATGCTGGTGGGGAGAAAAATTTGCAGAAGAAAATCACTTTCCATTTGTATTAAAATATATGCTTAGTCTATTGACCCTAACTTATTCCTCTGCAGCTGTAGACATAGTTTTAAGATTTAACAAATCGCTCTTCTTTGAAGACTTGAAAAATAAATGTATTACTGGTATCGAAGATATTGCTCCAGGATATTACCAGCACCAACTGGAAGCCGTCAGTGGTTATGTATGTCATTTTTGATTATACTGGTGTCACCACCCTGACTGGTACTGCCTGGTACTACCTGCAGTGGTCTGATGTGTCACGAATATATTTTTTTAAGGGAGTGGTCATATGATGGTCTTTTAAGTGGCATCTTGTGGTGTATATTCATGAAATACCTTGGTATAATATTTGACAGATGCTTAGCGTTCAAAAAAACACGTAGACCACATTATAACCAAAGCCAAGAAAGGTCTCTCCGCAATCAAAGTTATGGAAGCTGCAGACTTTGAGCAACGGCTACTTGTAATGTCGTGCATTAGTTCTCTCCACATTTGAATATGCCTTGGCCATCATGACAATCAGCGCCACACAGATGAACAAACTGGAAAAAATTGAAAACGAAACAATGCGTATTATTCTTGGATGTACCAGAGACACCTCATGTAAATCCATGCGATACCTCTTAGATTTCCTCACAATGGATAACAGAATCAAGCTATCCATGGCTGTTGATTTCCTCTAAATGAAGTCAGACCATCGACACCCACTTTATACAGAATTATTCAAGCAAAAAAAGAGAAGACTCAAACGAGGCAAATCCTGGATGGGTCAGGCTGAGGATACCATCGAACGTTCGCCGTCCTACTGACATTAATTTTGGAAATAAATGGATAAGTATGCCTCCATCTCCAAACATAATTATTACAGTCCATATCAGACTTGATGGAAGCTGTAGAGAGCAGATTCCTGGCATTTTTGACACTTTAGTCAGAACACTGATTGACGAAAACAAAGATGAAGGTGATGCTATAGTTTACACAGATGGGTCAGTAATTAGGGGCAAGCGAAGTGCATGGGCCTTCACAGTTAGCTCAAGGGGGGGGGGGACACTCAAGGA
The DNA here is from genome assembly GCA_905116865.2 of Candidula unifasciata. Lineage (NCBI taxonomy): Eukaryota > Metazoa > Mollusca > Gastropoda > Stylommatophora > Geomitridae > Candidula > Candidula unifasciata. The sequence continues at coordinate 187,313 of CAJHNH020000124.1, read as the reverse complement.
GATGAATGGCGCCTTTGCTGTTACAACTAGTAGTCTTACAATGGAAACTATGGCTGTAACAAGGGCTTTAGCATGGCTTGGTACTCAAAAGTTCACACACGTATGCTTTCTTAGTGACTCGATGAATATGCTTAAATAAAATCCAAGCTGCATTTATCAGGCAAGAATGGATTGAAACACTAAGCACTTCACAAATAGCTGCCCTAAACTTCATCTTTGAGCCAGGTTATGCAGGTGTTCAAGGGAACGAGCGTGCAGACTATCTTGCTGACAAGGCAATTGCTATGGCTGGCCCAGTACTGGACAGAAGTGATGTTATCAATGCCATGCGCTGCTCTTACCGTACCGAGGAGTAGGCCAAAGGACATGACTCCATAACCCTGTCTAGACTGATGGACATGGGGGTGCAGCCTGGAGCTGCAAGAAATGAACATTTCACTAAGGGAACAAGACGTTTCATTAACCAACACAGAACATGCATCAGTCGTTTTACACTTATGGAGCTTTTGAGGAGGAGATCGGAGCACCTGTGGATCTGTCCGGAGTGCTGTGATGATAGTCCTTTCGAATCACTAATTATTAATTACTAATTGCCTTTGTTCCCTTGCACTCCTGCATTTCTAGACAGTTGTTCGTCCATCGCGAGTGATGAAGACCACTTTCATCCAAAGTGATAGCTGGATGTGATGACCCTGCTTTGCATGGTCTCCACGATTACATTGTGGCAAGTAGAAAGTCCGTGCAACAAGATACTTGTGGCTAGTCGAGTAAGCGAGGGGAAGCCCGAGCTAGACTCGTGGTCAGTTGATCAACAGAAGTCGAGGAAGACGGTTGCATTTGGTTGAAGATGTCGTTTTTATGTCGCGCGAATGGTTAGTGTTCGAATATGTCGCGAGTGATAGAAGTGTGAATAATTATTGAAGCATGGGGAATAAATGCAACTGAATAAACTGACAGCTTGTACAAAGGAGCTGAGTGGAGTTTTTGTTTTCAACCCTAGATGTTAAAGTCGGTGTAAACCAAGAATCATTTCACTGGATGAAAATGACTTGTGCAAGGACTTTGACTGAAGTGAGGAAGAGTTGCGCAATTCGTCGATCTCACCCTCTCGAATGTGTCCATCTTGATCTAATGGCAGGACAATGTCGAGGCGATTGGAAATGGACTTAGATGCAGTGGATCACAAGGCGTATAAAGTGCCCTGCCTTGCTTAAAGCTCTCGTAAGACTGCATGCAGTTGTGGGACGTAGGCCGAGGCTTTGGGGTAGGGGAGTTGGGATCATGGACAGTTCTACATGTTTTGGGACCGTTAAAAGCGTTGACATCGTGGAATATAGAACACGCGATATCGCTGGGCGGTGACAACAACGAGTAAAATTCTACATGTTGGTGGTGGGTCACTATGGTGACACCCCGCAACATAAGACAGGCCCTGCAACACGACGTGACATGTATGGGAAGGGAAGACACTCACTATCTGGGCCGGAAAACGTTACTATAACCGTAGTTTGAATTGTACAGTATAACGGTTAATGTGTGTTACTCATAGTACCTAAAAAAAAAAAAAAAAGTTCTTCAGCGTTCACCTTTAACAGGGCGGTTGGCATGTTGTGTTAAAGTTTACAATTAGGCTGCTATATATTCGCAAATCCATAATTAATCGCATTTTGCGGCATGCTTGCTGGGGAGACAGTTTCTCGCCTCGCCTCCCATTCTCCGATGAAACCCCTGAACCCACAATGAATGACTGATTAAGTATAACTATGGGGGGGGGGGGGGGTGGAAGGAAACATAGTAATGCGCGTTATTCTCGGGTGCACTAAGGACACTTCCTACTAATCGATGCGATGCGATACCTGTTAGACTTTCCCCAGGACGAACAACAGAATCAAACTTTCCAGAGTCAATGCTCCACTCAAGGTAAAATGAGATCAGCGACACCCGCTTCACGGTGAGGAATTCAAGACCGACTTAGAAGTGCCAAATCGTGGGTGGGTTTATAACGCCTAAGCCACAGACGCCTACAGACATTAATCTAGGAAACGAATATGTGCATTTACCTACTACTTTAAAAACCAGCCTCGCAGTCCATATCACCCTTGACAGAAACTGCAGAGAACAAATCCCTGGAGTAGTGGACACTTTAGTCCAAACGCTGATTGATGAGAACACTAATGGCAACGATGCCGTGGCTTGCCCTGATGAATCGGTCACCAGAGGCACATGAAGTGCATGTGCGTTCACTGTGAGCACAAAAGCTACAACCATAAGGGCACTAACTCAAGAATTCACACAAGCCTCCATACTGAGCTATTCACTATATATGCCGGCCGGCGTCATCAGACAATAATGGATTCTCTCATTAAATGCATCACGAATAACTCGCCTAACATTTTTTTTTCGCGGGCAATGCGGGTGTTCAAGGCACCGAGAGTGCAGATTACCTGGCTGACAAGGTGATTCCCACAACTGGTCCAGCACTGGACAGGACTGATGTTATTTTGATACTAGATACATATCTCGAAGAGGGTCACTGGAACAAACAGCTCTCAGTATCCTTGTCCAGGCTGGTGGACATGAGGGTGCAACCTAGAGCAACCAGACATAGACATTTCACCAAGGGTAGGTCTGATTAATCAACACAGAACGGACATCATCAGACTTTTTACTCTTGTGGGGCTACCGAGGAGGAGATCGGTGCACTTATGGATTTGTCCGGAGTGCTGTAATGACAGTTCTCATTAATCAATAATCACAAATGATGTTTAATACCTTACATTTCTAAAAGTTTAAGGGACCCGTACTCTTTCAAAACTCTTGTGAAAATAACTACGGTAGATTACTTCTCTTGTTTTAACAACAGGATTGGACAGATATTACTGGAATATTTTTGTTGACAATCATTAGTAACCATCATTGACGTCAGTAAGAAATGTACCTACTCTAGTATGTATAAGAATTATAAGCTACAGACACATTAACTTGTTATTATAACATTTATCTATCCATCCATTTGACGTTTTAAGCATGTGGCGCTAGTGAGATGGAAAGCGAAGCTCCTCTCCGCCCCAGGGTGCTATAATAATAATCATCACCTCCGTAAACACTACCATCCATCCACATTCTCCGCCTCATCCTTCTTCTTCGTATTCTTCTTTTCTTCTTCTTCTTCTTCTTCTTCTTCTTCTTCTTCTTCTTCTTCTTCTTCTTCTTCTTCTTCTTCTTCTTCTTCTTCTTCTTCTTCTTCTTCTTCTTCTTCTTCTTCTTCTTCTTCTTCTTCTCCTCCTCCTCCTCCTCCTCGTTCTTCTTCTTCTTCTTCTTCTTCTTCTTCTTCTTCTTCTTCTTCTTCTTCTTCTTCTTCTCTTCTTCTTCTTCTTCTTCTTCTTCTTCTTCTTCTTCTTCTTCTTCTTCTTCTTCTTCTTCTTCTTCTTCTTCTTCTTCTTCTTCTTCTTCTTCTTCTTCTTCTTCTTTGTTTCTTTCGCTGCCTTTTCTTCCTGACTCATAAAAACAAGTACCAGATAATTTACAGCATTATTTTTGAATTATCTGAAACAAAAGGTGGAGTATACAAGGGCTGACACTTCCTACAATATAAGACAAAGACTGAACCAGGCTCGCGTTGCCGTTAGGCACTTCTTTAGAGGTTGAACGCGATGTATGGGATTCGTCCTGTTGGTTTGCCATCTAGGATGATATTCTTGAAGTGTCATAGGTGGTCGAATCTACATGTATCTATAATAACCCAGGCCATCCTTAGCGGACAGCAGGTTACTTCACGACCGTCTGGCCCTCCAGTATAACTGTGTTGAATGGTTAAACCCAAACGATTTCTTGATGCCTCGGAGATGTGGTTATGCAGAAGAATCCTCACAATTCCTTGGCCAGGGAAAAAAAAGCAACCCGGATGACTGACTGACTTTCTACCCCACCAGGACATCACACAAGCGATAAACACCCGATGACACAAAGTGCCACCATGTGGATGAGGATCACCGTGGAGAGGTAACAGAAACTGCGTTCAGCCACTAGGCTAAATTTATGAACTGGCTATATTGCGCCCCCTGGCAAAAGCCAGAGTAGGGCTTCAAATAACGAAACATTTTATCCTGGATGTTTTAAAAGAGGCTCGAAGGTTACTTATCTCACGTCAGAAAGTGACAGTCATAATTTTTAGTCATGTTATGAGAGAAAGAAAAAAAAAAAAAGAAAAGAAACGGAAGCATGTTGTAACCATTGGAAAGATCTGTGGAAACGGAAACAGGGGGAGACAACGCGAGAAGATTCCTCTCCGACCAAGTGCTAATGTAGTGGGGAAAAGCTTTATCTGCTCTATGTCCATTGCAGCCATAATCTTTAGTGCATCGCGTCCCTTTTAGCATCTTATCACAATCGTCTCCACATCGTTCATGAAAGACAGGCCCCTGTAAAATTTTATTCCCAAATACTTCAATGTGCTCTCTCTGTTGACATTTCTACCATCTATCGTTAGGCTTGAAACATGAGCTCTAACATCCCTGTTGCCCAGAGAACACCACAAAACAGACGCCTTGTCTGGATGGACGACAGCATCCATTTCTGTACACCTGTCAATCACTTTTTTTTTTGGGTCGCCTGTAGTTCCTCGGCTGTTAATTTCCTATCTCTCCCATGCCTAAAGCCGATATCATCTGCAAATGCCAGTCCCCCCCCCCCCCACCCCGGCCCCTCAATAAGGCTTCTAAGCTTACAATCTTGCTCGTTACACGTTAAAAAGCATAGGTGAGATTGCAGATCCCTGTGGCAATCCCTGGGTATACTGAGTGGTTCTGAGTTCCATGAACCCAGACCGAGGGCAACCCGACGAGAATAAACGACAGCCACTATCCAGTCCTCCCCCTTCTTCGTCAATGCGGTCATCACAATATAATATCTAACTCTATTATACGCATCTCGAGATCACGCGCTGTCACCATCGTTTCCTATTTGTTCTGGAACCCTTCACAAACATCGGGGGCAAAAGTGGCTGCATTTGACCAGGTATCTCTTCCTGGCCTCTTGGGAAAGGCTTCTCTCTTTCCAAAAGTTCTGACACCTTGACAGCGTCTATCTTCGCCAAGACTTCCCAAAATGTATTTTGTAAGGTGATGATTCTCAAGCCACTAAGCTTTGTATGATCCTTGCATGGTTTTCAAAGTGGGATTAAATAGCTGTGCACCCAGTCCTGCGGTAGGAATGCTGTCCTAACGCTTTGGTTGAAAAGCAATCGGTCATATCCCTAATATCTTCATCGCTCAATGACTTCATGCTGCAGTACCTAACTCCCTCAGGTCCTGGTGCAGTATCTTTTGCCTTTTTAAAAAATATGTTTAATATTGTGTTGTGGTTGTTGCTCATGTTGAACATTCAGTTACACAGAAATAACTGAATTTTTTTTATAACTGACATTTCAACTTTCAGGTAAAGATCCAAGAAAGGGGACACCATTTTACCTTGATCTCGTGACCTGGTGTGACAGACAGCACAAAGTAATCTACCCACCAGCAGACGTGATTGAACATGGGTCGATCTTACTGTGTTGACAATTCTCTTCTCACTGTTGTAGTTATAAAAGCTGCTATTTGTGGTTTCTGTAATATTTTGCCTTAATTTTTTTTTTAAAGTAATTGTTGTGAAGCTGTAGGTTTCTGTTTTTCAAACATTTTTTTCTCCACGAATTTGTTCGTTCGTTGTTGGAAAGTCTTTTAAAAGTTTGCAAGGTGAGTGATGTGTAGTTGTAGTTTGTTAAGTTTGGTAAGTTAGTTACTCACTGAGTACAGACACTGACAAATTGATATTTAACCAGTTTTTTTCTTTATGAGTCTGACTAAAATTTTCAAGCAGTGAAAATTAATTGTTAACTTGTTTGCAGTTTGCCTAGTTTTACCATTAACCCATTTATATATTTGCCCTCAGTCGACTCGCCGTATCGGCGATTCGAGAGTAATTAAATTAATTAATCGGTAGTTCTTTAACTTTCACAGACCATAGATTAGATAGAGCTACTGAAATTGGAGAAGCAACGGCAGTTATAAAAGAATACGTATGTGTGTAACTGAATGTCCAACACGAGCAAATACACAAATAAAGAAACAATATTCAATATTAGGTGTATGAGTGTATGACAACAACCATTTGTGTCTTAAGTGTCTACATACAGCTGAAACTGGGTACTGACAGAACCACTCAGACACTGCTGTTTTATCTCTCTACTCGGCCCCACGTGGTATGTAATTTTTAGTTATTTTAGTTATTTCGAAGCCCCAGCCTGGCTTTTGCCCAGGGCCCTAAATATAGCGGGCCATAAATATGGCCTAACGACTAACGGGGTTTCCGGGACCTCTCCACTGGTGATCCTCATCCGCATGGTGGCACTTTGTGTCACCGGGTGTTTATCACTCTTTGTGATGTCCTGATGGGGTACAGCTCACATACATACTGCTGTTTAAAAATTACTGTCATAATTTATCACCTGTATCCCGATGTAAACATGTAAGGAAGTGTATAACTTAAAATGGAAAGTACATTATGTATTAGTAGTAGCGTGCTAGCATACAAGTAGGTTATTGTAACTATTTCTGCTTACTTACACACTGTCTTTACTGTGTATGCAGAGCCGCTGTGGTGTAGAGACTAGACGCTCACCTGCGGATTCAAAGATTGTGGGTTCAGATCCGAAAGGACCTTGGCTCCAGGGTTGACCCAGCCTTAAATGGGTATCAGGTAAAGACTTGGGAAGTAGAGGTGACCAACAAGATCATCATGATGAGACCACATCACCTACCGAGTGCCAACACTTCTATAAAATATCCGTCAAGCACTATATGCCCAATATGCCTAATGGCGTAGAAAAAGGTTTTTTTTTTTTTAACTTGCTTTACTGTCTGTATTTTACTGGCTCATAAGAAAGTCACTCTTTCAGTACCAGACTTTCATTACTTGAACTCCTTCTGTCCTCAATTCTAGTTTGCCATAGCCAGTGTTTTAATGCAGACAAGTTAAAATGCACACTGCAGGACAGAAGTAGGTAAACCAATTGTTTAGATTAATGAGTACCAGCTGACTGCAACAATGAATTGAGTTGATTTGATTCAAGAAGCACTCTCTCTTGACATTCCTGTAAGCGCTCTGTCCCTATCTTCAGCAGCCAGTAGAGAGTTCCGATACTAATGGTGCCAGTAGCATTCTGATTAAACGTCCGTCTTGCTTTTCCTCTGAGCCTCAAACATCTGCCAGAACCTCTTGTCACTCTCCCCCACCCCCCCTGCATCGATCTCACTAGACTGTGGTGGTGACCCATCTTCTCCGAACTGTACACGTTCTCCTACAAGGTACTAACCACGTCCGCCTTATCATGTATCAGTATTCCACCAAGTTGTGCACAGCCAGTCTGTCCGCCTGTTGTTTTCTTAACACACCGGCATTCCAGGAGAAAAAGTCCAGACAATACTCCTCACCTGTGTCCTCCTCAGTGAAGCATGCTATTCTGCACGAAGCATGCCTGTCCTGACCTTCCTCAGCATGCTTTCTGAGTCAGTTCTGCAACAATGAAAAAACCAGAATGTTCGCTGACTTGGGACTAACTAATGAATGTACGTTGAGTTGCATGGTACTGAAATAATTAAGAGAAATGTGCAGTGTCACTTAAAACCAGAGTATGTATGGTTTGTTTCTTTGTACTGATTGAGTTAAAAATAAGCATTCTTTCTTGGTCCACCTCTTGCTTTGTAGCATGTTCTCATGTATTACGCTCTATCTACTAGATGATTTTGTTCCAAATTGACCACTTGACCAAACCATTTGATTCTTTGATGTTCTATGAAATCCTTTACTGGTAATGTGCCTACTATTGTTCTTAGTTCCTTATTGGTGCTCTGTGCTATTATATTTTTAATGACTGGAAGTATACAATAAACATAGGGTGGTGAAATAAGTTTTTATGTTTGTTTTTTAAATATAAAACATATTTTAGAAACACATTTTTGCCATTTTTGCCCCATCCCCAGTTATGACCCCCATGGCGGCTGCACCCTGCTTCCTATGCCGCTAACCGGAACCCACAGAAGGTCACTAAAACAGCTTAATTCTATTCTTTCTATTGAAACATTAACACAGGGAAGATGCTGATGAGCATAGATGTTTGCCTGGAAAGTACTAAATGTTGCCCAAAGGATAGTGTCACTGCCGTGGTTACTACAAGCTGTGTGCTGAATGTCTGCTGAAGTGTCTGGGATAGCCCCATCTATCATGTCTGTGAACACAGTAAGTATTCAGACTTTTGGCATGTGTTTACTTCTACGTGTAGATTAGTGGTTTTTAATTTTTTAGGTGGCGCCCAATAAGTAAAAGGTAAAGTCAGGAGATATGAACCAGCGTAATTGCACACAGTAATAAACCATATAGTAATCCAGATGTGTAATCTGAAATTTTGGAGCAAACTGGAGGCAAAAATGGAGATGGCCTAAAAGTGCCAAAAATTGAGATTTTCCAGGTGTGCGTCTGTCGAGTTTTTCCAGCCAAAAACTGACATTTTGCAAAAGTTAAAATGTTTGTCTCAGACTATCATTTCACACTTCAACAGATACTTTAGACTAGTAGCTGGGCATTTTGGAGCAAATTGGTGACATAAAAGGAGATAGGCAAATGAGGAAATACAGATTTTACTAAGAAATTTCCCCAACAACCTTTGGTGTCCTACCACTTCACCTTGAGTCCCAGACAATTGTTTTACACATGAATGGACACTGTAGATATAGAGTTTTGGAGCAAACTAGATGCCATCCCTGAAAACTGAAATCCCATGCTCTGACTGTGGGAGATTTTCTCAGCATGAGATGTTTCCTACTGGTCATACTGGCTATCACTGTTGACTATGATTCCCATGCCATCTTGTAGCACAGTAAAACATTCTCATCTGCAGAGATGGAAAGGTGCCAGCAGCACTACACAAATGAAACACTTTCCATCCAGAGTTATATGTGCTTTGTCAGTGAGGCTGCCCCTTGGATCCCAGCCATTATGTATTGCATACTTTTACTTTCAATATTTTGTAAATTCATCTGAAGAAATCAGGCCTCCCACTCATGAGCTGTTGTAGTGGCTATTTCCTTATTAGGCATCTTGACTGCAGTTGTCACAACTTGGTGTGGTTCTCTTATCCTTCTGGATAAACTCAGCCCCTCATCATCTTTGGTACCACACTGTCATATGGGTCATGACCCTCTGTTGACCAATGAAATGCTTGATCATCCTAGTTCTAAAATTCTCCTTCCTTTATTCCATTTTCCCCTCAGTAGCTCCCGCCTGAAGGGTCGACTACCCTGAGATTACAAAATCTCAATCTGAATGGTAAGCCAGCATTAAAAAAAGTGATAATTAGGCTGTCCATAATGCCTACTACACCAGGGCTTGTATGAGCAAGGATGTTGTTATAACAATTCCCAAGGGCTCTTCCCGAGAAAGGGTCCTCAGCCAGTCAAGATTTAAAATTACCACGTGCAAACTATAATGTGCTACTGTTAATGTTTGTTTTAGTATCCAGAAGCCATGAGCTGTTAACCCTTAGGCTCGGTATTATGGATATCGCAACCTTTCGGCCTTGATTCCATTGTAAATACCGTTAATCTGGGAGAAAATGTGGCTTTCCTGCCTACCCCCGGGATTTAACCCGGACCACAAGGAGTATGTCACCCGGTCTCCGCGAAATCCGGTTTAGCCAATTCCGCTAGAGAGCCGGGCTGGTACTGTTAATAACCACATACTGTCATTTATATGCACAGCACTTGAATTGACTTCAATTTTTCCCCTTAAGAGAGCAGTTGGCATTTTGTATTGTAGTTTACAGCTAGGCTGCGGTGTATTGCCTTTCAACACATGAAATCCAATTTCAGCAAAGTCTTCATTAATCACGTCCAAGACATGCTTTCTAGAGATCATTGGATCTGTTTGTTTTTTCTCTCACTCCCCCACCCCAAATAAACAAAAAGAATGGGGCTCTGGTACCCACACAGAGAGTGCATGTGAATATATACTAGGTCATAGCTTTTTGCGTAAGGATGTGCATTTCTCTTCCTCATCACATTCCCTTTTCCACTTTAAAGGATGGACATGTTCTTGTTTTATGTCTGTTCATTATACCATGCATCTTAACAGATTGTCTACCTTATCCATCTGGGAGAGAAAGAGAAAAGAAAGAAAGAAGAAGAAGAGTGAGGGATAGAGAAGATGTGGAAGAAAAGAAAGAGTGAGAGAGAGAGAGGAGGAGAAGAAGATAGAAGGAGAAGAGAGAAAGTTTGATAATCATTTGTAACAGGGTTGCCGAAGTCTGCATGCTCAAGCATCTTGAGCCCACCCCCACCACACCTTTCCCATTTTATTTTAACGGGCCAAGTCCCCTAACCATGTATATAATTTTTTGTTCAAGTTGTTTTGTTTATACATTGTGCATTCCTTGTTATTCTAAATTTACTATTTTGTTTTAATTACCAACTTTCCGCCAGAGTGTACAGCTGGTGAACACGAAGAAGAAGAAGAAAGAATTACCATTCTGCACATAATAATAATTATTATTAAGCACTTTAAAAAGATGTAAGCCACTTGGGAAACCACACTTTGTGTATGTGAGTGAGTGAGAGAGAGAGACAATGAGTAAATAGGTGTGTGTGTATGTGTGAGAGAGTTGGTGAGTTAGTGAGTGGGCGTGGCAGTGTGTGTTCACACATGCATTTACCATCCATGTTTTTTTGTTTTCCCCCCTTGATATTCATATTATGCATATTGTTATGTGAACATAACATACTTTAATGATAAAATACAATTGCTGTGTGAAAGATGAATGTTTGAAAGGGCTGAATATGTGACCATTTTAAAATAAAGTTAGTTCTTTCGTTCGTACATCTGTCCCTAGAACATTTATAAGAAGACTGAATCCCCAGCTCACAACGCACAGCATTTTCTTTATGGTATACATGTTAGCCTCTATTCTCTTTCTTATCTGTGTGTACATATGGTATAGCTATCTGTCATTGCTTTGATATACAACAAACTTTTTGTATCAAATAGTATACACCATGTAGCTTTTTGCTTGTGGTAGAATTCATGAATCATCAATTCTCTGTATGCCTGGTGGCACATGAGGCTTCAGGGAGGGCTTTAAATGCTTTCCAGTCCTGTGCAATCTTCAGTGCAGTTTTCCATGTCAGAGATGCCACACTCAGATCACTTTCCATCGTTTGTCTCTATGTTGTTTTTGGGCTCCCCTTTTTTGTCTTTCCCTCTGGTATCCATGTGAAAGCTGTTTTGGCAGGTATATCAGTATTCATTCTCATAATGTGACCAAGCCATTTTCATTTTCTCTTGGTTATCACACTGTCTAGAGTTTCTTGTGTGGTAGAATTGGCAGTACCTAATGGAAATAAGACATAAAATACAGAAGTTCTAGTAGACCAGCGGTTCTCAACCTGTGGGTCATGACCACTTTGGGGGTCTAATGACCCTTTCACATTCTGAGAAGTTGATATTGATACCAGTTTTGAAGTCAACATAAAACGGTTTGCTGCCTGATCACCTTCAACTGAATCAGTATGTCAGCATTATGGTACTTCATTCATAACCACTGAGCCAAGGAAGCCAACTGGAAATGAGACGAGAGTTTACATAATAAGCCGAGCAATATATTGTACAATTACTGCAAGCATACTTACTGCACTTACCTCATCAGAAGTTCTGCTACACAATTTACATCAACATTTAATTAATCTTCTTATTTTCTGCCCAACCCGCCATTCCCCCCCTCCCCCCTATACATTTTCAGCTTCCTGTCATAACCTGTGCTTAGTAAATAACATTTTTGACAACGGACGCCCTCACTCTCTCTCTCTCTCTCTCTCTCTCTCTCTCTCTCTCTCTCTCTCTCTCTCTCTCTCTCTCTCTCTCTCTCTCGGTCTCTTTCTTTATATATATTTATATATATATATATATATATATGTGTATGCTAACCAGTATAGAACTGAAACTATTAACCACGTGATGCTGATGAATATCTTGAAGAGGGAATCTAACCACTGATGTATGTGTCCGGAGTAGTGTTATGAAGATTATTCAGCTCATAACTCACTCGCACACACGCACATTAAAGTTAGTTGCGTATCCTTTACAGGACGTTGCAGAGCCAACCCCAGCATTTATTAGCTGTTGTGGTTTTTCCAGGCAAGTTTTAAGTTCAGTAGTTTGCCATTGCTACTGAAATGTCAGCTCTCGGTACCACAGTCGAAACCAGCGCAAGACAAATCGTCTGCAGCAGGGATCGAACCCGGCAACATGGCACTACAAAGCGCGTTTGCAGCGCCTAAGCCACAGACGGCGACACACACACACACATACACATATATATATATAAATATATACATACATACATATATATATATGTATATATATATATATATATATATATATATATATATATATATATATATATATATATATATATATATATATATATATATACATGTATATATATGTGTATATATATATGTATATATATATGTATACATATATGTATATATATATATATATGTATATATATATATATATATATATATATATATATATATATATATATATATATATATATATATATAAAATGTTGGATGGTCCCGTGACGTCATTTTGGGGAAAGATATTAATAGAGAACCGATTTTGCTTTTAATTTCAATATTCCTCTGTAGAAACGATTCGGATGATTCGGGCGGCTTCTATGGACGATGCAGTGAGTGCATCACAGATAAAAGATAAGACAGATGCTTCAAAACTGGTCAAGAATCTGTTAAATATGTTCTGCTTGCTGCAGGCCTTTCTGTCATGAGAGTACATTCAACAGATTCTCGACCATCTTCGAAGTGTCGACACAGATCGTCTACTGCACAGCGAGAGTTGCGGGGGAAAGGGTGACAGATTAAAGAGAGGAAGGTATTAATGGTTCATAAACTTGGGAGTTCATTCTTTATGCGACGGTGCGCTGGCAGTCCGTCGCCCTTAGAAGAGATCAAACCATATAGGATAACACCTTTTTCAATATTGAAGAACCAAAATGTTCGTTTTGGGAAGGTCACAAGTGACTATCGTCTGTGAACTGTTTCTTGCCGATCCCCAAGGTCATATTCCATGAGGGGTGAGAGGATCTATATACAGAAGTAAGGTTAAGTAGTCTTGTAGAGGGTGTAACGATTCTAGTTTATTTGATTATTCTCTTCTTCTGTTGATAAGAGACTAGTACATCGGTTTTTCTTCAGTTGCGCCTTCTGTAGCTAGTTTATCAGCTCTTTCATTTCCGGAAATATCCGATAAGTTCGGATGTGTCAGCTGATAGGCACAAATATCGCAACTATACTTTAAACATGTACAACACAGTTACAACACTCAGACGAACGATGATTAAGAAGAAGAAAACACTATTTTGCAGTATAATTGATCACCTCTCCTCTACACATTTCTCAAAGACATTTAATCAAGTCTCCTCTATAATAAAAGCGAATCTTTATCTTAATTGTTAAATGTGTTGTAAGAGACTCCGTCCTATAGATAACATATTTTGGTATGGTCTGTGTTTAATTTGTGATTCATTGCCTCCAGTTATAGATAATTCTTATGAGTGTAGTATCATATGATGTAGGCTGTTACTTATTTTTCCACTTAACACGCTCCTTAAATTGAGGTCATTGACATACGAGAATTTTACTTTTAAAGGTTTGCTTGACCACCTTATACGTTGACAGTGGTGTGGTCGATAAATAAATGCACGTAGTTCCATTGCGTTTTGCAGACTGCATCATAACGACTTGAAATAATAGTAACTACTTTAGGCTACACAGTATTTTGTCAATGTTGTTAACATCCCTTTACTACTACCACAACCAACACCACTGCTGTTGCTGCTACTAGTATGCAGGTACTAATCTGTTATCGTTCGTACTCTTCACTGTAATCAAATATACCGATTATGCAGCAAAGCTGCAAGAGAATCACGCCAGTTACCTGCGATGGTTTTAGACTAGTGTTCAAGAAAGCTACTAGCTATGTTTAATAAAGTTCCCAAGGTCTTTGTTACTGTCGTGCAATTTGTTTAAAAACCACGACAACGGTCTTTTTTAGTGTCGAGGATGTTATCGTGAAACGATTTCACTAACCTCTCAACCACAGAGCCGTTAATACTGACTCTCCATTATCGTCCTGACTTCAAACACTGGGTTTCTGTTACTAGTTGGTCATGCGTCTTAGTGCACTTGTTTCCATAGCAAGGTGCATCCGTTGTTTGGAGGTGACAGGTTCGATTCCCGGCACGATTTTTATAGCTTTCGTACTTGACGTTGTCTAGTGTGTGCTTCTGTCGTTCTGTTTCTTTCGGTGAGTGCCGATAAATACATTGTCTGTTTGTTTATTTTACATAATGGTAGCAAAGAGAGAAACTGCAATTGTTGTCTGTGTATTGTCTAGGAATGGAACTAACGCTGTGATATGGCCTGTACTGTAAGACAATCAGAAGGATAGGACACAATGAGTTACGCAATTGTTTGATCAGATTAAGTGACCGGACTTCGATAGCGGATTACAAACTAAAGCCACTTGTATGAGATATAAAACCACTTTCAACCGATATAATACTTTTTTTTTAGATCAAATAATAGACACAGAACTAACATACGTTTTCTATCTATCGTCCAAGACATCCACCGATGATATGAGATAGTCCGTACTTGGTAATTATCAGCATGTATATAGTTATAGTTCGTATGTCTGTGTTGCAGTAGATTTATCTGTGTCTGGAGCGTGTTTTACACAGTGTTACCCTGATAAAAACCTGCTTTTTCTACACACTTGGTTTGTGGGATGGTATAGGCGCTGTGTTGTTTAAATCAAACCGACAGTCGTGGTTATAAAATGGATGATATACTTTATTCCCCACACAGCGGATAGAATATTTATTTCCACGAAAAGTAGTTAGTAGACTGTATTACCCTCATAAAGGTTGGTATACTTTTTTCCCCGCACGGCTGTTAGTATATACATATATTACTTGTTAGTATATTTACTATCCACACCATGGCTGATTTATCAATTACCCTCACAACAGTTCACATACGTTATCATTGCACAGTGGCTGGTTTATTTGTTACCCACACAACAGTTAATATACGTTGCCTCGTGCACCTTGATACCAGTATATCATGTGCCCATCTTCGGGTTGTTCGGCCCCTACCCCTCCTTCCATGTACCATGCCTTCTGGGTTTCCTCCAAAACTGCGATGGCGCTTGATGTGGCCAAAATATATCGACTTCCTTGGCAAGATGTTGTGTATTAGCCACTCTTCACTGATGTTCAGATCTGTTAGAATGTCAGTCTTCTTCTTTTTCTGCTTTTTCTTCGCGTTCACCAGCCGTACACTCTGGTGGAAAGTTATGGTTGCTCGTCCACTACTAAACTGCAGTCCTGCTCCAGAACCTGCAGTCCTGCTCCAGAACCTGAGTGTTGCGTGTGCATCAGTTTCACAGATCTCATTCTCTTGAATACAGACTGTTGGTTCCTTGCCTCTCCGGCAGATGCACTCCGACTTTAAAGGAAGCTCCCCAATTAGTCGACTCTTACGACATGCTTTTGGAGAGGCAATGGGTCTATTCTTGTTTTCCACACAATGGGGCCCCGGAACCCACACGGGGGGTGAATGTCAGTTTTTCTTCTCTTCCTTGTCCGTGGTATTATGAGAATCTCTGTATGGCATTTCAGCTCAAGAGCTCCTATTTTCTTCCTTAAGGGCCAAGAGATAGTCCACCACTCACATCCGTATGTTGCTACAGGGAAGATGCATTCTCTCTCTCTCACAGCACATAGACGCACAGAATAAATACATAAACGAATGTATAAGAGACGTTGACAAACTAATAAACAATTAAAGCCAGTGAAATGACGTAAAGGACCACTCTACACACCTTCAGGCTTATTGGGCATATAAGGCATGATCTATATTTTATAGACCAGTCGGTACTGTGGGGGCGATATGGTCAGCATCACACCGGTCGCCTTTACTTCCCAGGACCTTACGCGGTACGTGGCGATCAGAAAGGCAAGATAGTTTTTGAAAAATAACAAATCAGGCTCAGTCAGGACCCGATCCCAGGGCATTAAAGTTAGTATTAATATAAAAACAGTCACAGTTTTGAAGGCGGCACGACATTGCCGATTGTTCTGTTTAACGCCTCACGTTCGTTCAGTACATCTTCACCCCGCAGCTGACACACTAATGTATCGTGACACATTGTTTGGACAGTGCGGAGGCGCAGGTGGAGCATTACGCTCTAAGAAGAATGGCGCTGCGAGAGGTACCAGGGTATCTGGCCGACGTTCAACACTCAAAGGAAGGATGAGACAGATATACAAACAGACGGTTACTGGTACTATCGGAATTGGAACTCTTCGCTTGCTGCTAAAGATGGGGACTGAGCACTTATGGGAGTGTCCCGAGTGCTGTGATGTCGATTCTTAATTGAACATTCAACAGTTTTGAAAGCTCTGCTGTGTTGCTTTCTGGACGCCTCACAGTCTATTCTTTTCCCAAGGTTTAATAAATGGAGCGCGTTGAATGGAACAGGGCCAAGCCATATAGACTCGCCAAGCTGCCGGTACTTAGTACTGATGCTTATCATTCCATGATGTTGAACAGAACAACGAGAAACCAACCGTATCAAGTTAGTAGCCGTCGTTCTTGTAACACCAGTAATTTGTGTTTCTTCATCTTCTTTTTCGTCTTGGGTGTTTTGAGTGTTGAGCTAAAAACCTGACATCACGGCGCTAGAGAATTTCCCATAAGCGCTCCATCCACATCTTCAACAGTCACCAAAAGAGTTCTTTCTTCTTTTTCTTCTTCTTCTTCTTAATCTTCTTCTTCTTCTTCTTTGCGTTTGCCAGCTGTAAACTTCTGTAAAGTTCTGGTTGTTCGTTCACTTCTGGACTGCAGTCTTGTTCCAGAACCTGAGTGTTGCGTGTGCTTCCGTTTGACAGATCTGGCATATTCTTGTGCAGACTGTTGGTTCCTTGCCGCTCAGGCAGACGCACTGCGACTTCGAAGGAAGCTCCCAGTTAGTCGACTCTTACGACATGCTTTTGGGCAGGCAGTGGGTCTATTCTTGTTTTCCCTATAATAGGGCCCCAGAACCCACACGGGGTTACCGAAGAGTTCTAATTCCGATGATACCGGTAGTAGGTTCATCAAATGCCCGTCTTGCCTTTCCTCTGTAATGATCGGTTCCTGCTTCCGTGTTGTTCACTTGTTGCAAACAGGCCTTGCTTTATCGTTGTGTGTGATCGTATCACGCAGTTACACCGACATAGTTCTGTGGCGAATGTGTCAAGCCATTTTGGTGTGTGCTTCAGTTGGTGGGTCACTGGTCACTGACAGCGTCGTTTTGTTCACGAGCGCAGTTTTTGTGGAGATCCATCCGGATCGTTACTCCTGCTATGGAGTTCCTGCTTTGTGCGAGAATCTTGACGGGCAGCTGGTCCTTCTGCAGATAGACAGACATATAGATAGATAGCAGCCAGCAAGCTAGGCAGATATATATATATATATATATTAGATAGATAGAAAGATAGATAGATAGATAGATAGATAGATAGATAGATAGATAGATAGATAGATAGATAGATAGATAGATAGATAGATAGATAGATAGATAGACAGATAGATAGATAGATAGATAGATAGATAGATAGATAGATAGACAGACAGACAGACAGACAGACAGATAGATAGATAGATAGATAGATAGATAGATAGATAGATAGATAGATAGATAGATAGATAGATAGATAGATAGATAGATAGATAGATAGATAGATAGAAAGATAGATAGATAGATAGAAAGATAGATAGATAGACGGAGACAGACAGATGGACATATAGAACGAACGAACCTATTTTACGTCGTCCTCATGTTTCTAGTTCACTTCTCTGTGTGTTTTCCGTTACCCGCTTCTCAGCCACCAGTTCTCTAATTCACTTCTTGGTGTATTTTACGTCGCATTCTCCTCCACCATCTCTTGTCTTTTTCTCTGCAGGTTTTTTCCCCCCGCTTGTCCTCAACCACCAAGTCTCGGCGTTCACCCCTCTGGTGTGTTTTACGTTGCCTTGTCCTCAGCGATCCTGTCTCTAATTCTCTTCTTTGTGTGTGATTTAGTCGCCCTCTTCTCAGTCATCACGTCTCCTATTCTCACTGTCTCTTGTCGTCTTATAATTCTATTCTTCGTCTGTTTGCTAGAGAAAGAACTTTTGAAGGCTGGGATTTTTTTTTTTCACGTGGACTTGTAGTAATTGTCCTTTGTCTTTGGGCTGTAAGACCGGACGACCGTATGTATTGTTGCGCACGTTAAAAAAAAAACCTAGGCCGTTCGGAATTCGAAAAGAGTAGCCTAACAGCGCTGCCCAGGCAAAATTTCGAATTAAAAATCTACCCAAAGTATTTCAGGATCCTCGCCGGTGCAACGGAGTTCGTGCACTACGCTGGGATTCTTCAGACTCAGGCTTGCGTTAGAAGTAGAACGGAGCACTTATGGGTTACATCCGTGTGTCAAGATGTTGATCCGTTGAAAACACGTAAAACAAAAAAAACATGTTAGTTTCTCTGCCTATGTTCCACATAATATCTGGGAACAGTCATTTCATCAGATGGAAAATATGTGACAGAGATTAAAAACAGAATAGGTCAAACGAAAGCTGCATTTCAGAAAAGGAAAAATATCTTATGCTATAAATCGCTCGCATCTAATGTCAGAAAGAGGGTGCTAAAATGTTACATAGAACCTGTTCTGCTGTATGGCAACGACTCTTGGAATGTCACTGAACACATTAAGAAGAATTTGAAAGCAACAGAGATGTGGTTTCTGAGACGAATATTACGAATACCTTGGACGGCCAGAGTAACTAACAACGATTGTTTGAAAGAAGCTAATGAAAGTAGATCTCTATATCCAACAATAAGAGAGAGAGACAAACACTGTTCTTTGGCCACATAATGAGAAGATAGACATTCGAGAACATCGTGACAACTGGAAAGATCAGAGGGGTGAAAAGGGGTAGTGTCAGACTGATAGAGGTGATGCTAGATGGGCTGAAATGATGGCGTGGAAGGTGGCGGTATAGTCGCCGGAAAGAGGTCCGCAATTTGCCGTTCGGGTATGTCCAGACGACAGGTGGAATTTCGACACCGGCAAACGGTCGCGTGTCTTTCCGAAAGCGATAATACACCATCTATCTGATGGTTGTTTCTGCAACGTCTCGTTCTGTGCAAAATGCCTTCCTGTCTCCTAGTCTGGTACAGATGCTACTAATTGTAGAAAATTCATGGCTGGAACGAACGGCAAACAAAGATGTAAACTGCTGCAACCAGACGCGGCAAAGATGGAGACTGCTGACGCGCAGTAAACACACGTTATAAGAGGCGCCAACATAACATGCGTGCGCTTTTGCGATGCAGTCTAGAAGGGGAAAATCTCCATAACCTTACCACCCTGGAAATTTTTTGACTGTCTCCCGTGACATCATCGTGACGTCATGGGTTAAGGCAACCAGGGAGCGTGATCTGTGGAGATGCATGAGTGCCTACGCCAGTTAGCAGGGCACATGATGACGATGATGACACTCCGCATTAGCGATGATAACATTATTAAGCCCTTTTTCTTCACAGGCAAATGTTAATTTAATGTTTCTAGTTTGTTATTAGTAATTGTCTGAGTTGTTCTCGATAACTTTAATACTTTGAAACTTACCTTAACTGCTTCGAATAATGAACTACTGCTTGTTTGCCAAGTGTTATTATTATAGAGCAAACAACTTAAACCGGAAGAGTTACAAGTAGAGCAGTTGCACACTAAGAGATATGGCATGTAAGTCGGTGGAATGATTAAGGGTCGTTTTGTAAATGGGATCTGGAACTTAGTTTGTCCCTGGGCAAGGAAAGGGGAAGGGCACTTTTCGTTTAGTTTACCCCATCTCTGGAACTCCGAGATTTCGTGTGATGTTCTCGGGAAAGTCTAATATTATGACAGGGAGGTGGGAGGTTCAGGGTTAGTGTTAGTCGGTATTCATTTCACACCCTAACACCCCTATACTATTGGACTTTCTTATGAACTCTTCGCGAAATCTCGGATTCCCCGAGATGGGGGGTCTTAAAAGAAGAAGCCATTTAGAGGCTGTTATCATTATGTTAATTACAGTCGTAAGTCGTCCACACTCGAAGACGCCGTATTGCTTTTCTTGTGTTTATTGTACATCCCTGGGGTATAGTTCTGCCTAACTGCTGTGCCTAGTCTGTTTGATAATTAGCTAGTAGGATTGATAATTAGGTTGGTAGCTGGAGCAATTGGTAATTTGTTAGCAGAATAAATAAAAAGAGTCGGCGTCTGTGGCTTAGGCGTTACGAACGCGCTTCGTAATGCCGGGTTCGATCCCAGCTGCGGGCCCTGCCCCTTGCGCTAGCTTTGACAGTGGTATAAAGAAGCCGATCGTCCAGAAAACAATGGCAAACTACTGGACATAAAATTGCCTAGAAAAGCAACAACAGCCAACAAATGCTGGGGTTGGTTATGCAACGTCATGTAAAGGATATGCAACTTAAAACAAATAGAGAAAGAAAAACAATTATTTGGGTATTTGATAGTATAGGTAGCTGCCGGTTTGGATGGGTGGATAATTAAGCAGAAAATTATAATAATTGGCTAGTAAGAAAAGCATACCAGTAGACCAGGACTAGGGTCAGTGACTTGGCTGAGAATGTCTTCAATTTGACATAGTTTGGTCGGAAATCACCCAACGGTTAACCCTTTATTGCATTGTTTAGTACACCAACAGTGAACACAGATAAGGCCGCGAACTCACAAATCACATTCATTACAACACATAGTGTGGGTAATTACAGTCATTATTATCATAAACAACAATCATTTGTTGATTTTTTTTTTAAATCCAAACCGAGCTGCCAGGTCGATCCAGTCTAAAATTGATATAAGAAAATGTGGGGAGTAAAAGCGGTCGGCGTGATATTTACCACATTAGCCATCTAGTGCCGTTAGTCAATACAAATGTTGTTAAAAGTTAGTTACGATTCCTTTTCAATACGTTCCACGCAAACCCGATATTTGTTGTCTGCCGTTTATGGTTTTGCTGGGTAATTTGACATGGAGTGGTTTGCCATTGCTGTGAACGGTCGGCGCTCCATATCATTGTCCTAAATAAACGTAAATATGGCGCTAGCATCATATAGCCAATGAGAGGTACGGCGTGGCAAAGAGTCCTTTACTTACAATCAGTGTGATGATTGGTTGATGGGGTGTCGCGAAGTAGAACACTTGGAGGTTCATTTTCTAACGTTCCAGTTTTATTTGCGCCTATATTGCTGATAAGTGCAGACATGTTTGTTATCTGAAAACAATCATCAGATTCTGCCTCTGTCTCTGATACAGTGTCAGTGTGATGTATGTTATAGACGTGTTTGTGTATTAGTGCGCAGTCTACGGTTATTGTTTTTAAAGTGTTGCAGCGACAACTGGGGTAGACATAAAAAGACTTTCCGGACATTCCAAAAACCATCTGCAGGGTTCACTACAAAGAAAGAGGGCACTAGGCAGGTCATACAAGACCTGGATCCACAATTTGGCAGACTGGGCGGGCCTCAGGAAAATGCGACCATCACATCTGATCGCCAGAAGTGGCAACAACTGATCTAACAACAGTCAACAGTAGCTTCTTGGCCCATCAAAACAGTACTACAAGACTGAAGATGCGTTTATAGATAGTCAGGATTTGTCCTGTAAATTGGAAGGTTACTTATATTCTATTGTGTCGATGGTAAACACACGATATCAAGGACATCCTGGGCTTAAATGTTCAATAGACCGCACGGTTGGCACTAGACCGAGTCGGCTTTCCGGTGTGCTCTGATAAGAGTGATATTCCACGAGGGACACGCTACATGATATTTTCCGTTCCACCGATTTTTTGTGTATGATTTTAAATAGGACAGGCTATACTAAAGATACGCTGTCTTTCAGTTGGAACCAAGCTTTAGTAACTTAAACAGGCTTTGGCTAACGCGATAAAGTAAATTCACAGAAATGGAACAGTACTGATAGAAGAAATAAAACGAAGCAGAGATAAATGGACACCCTAAGGCGATAACAAAAATACAAGTTATCCGCATGCCTGGAATTGAACCTATCTTCTTTAAGTAAAGAAGCGCCAAGCCTGAAGGAACGATTGTAATCTGACACATGGCCAGATTGATACCCTGAAAGGTGATCGTCTAAAAACAAAATACACTGTTGCCCTGACCTTATGCCATCATCGTTGTGTCGATCAGCTATACCAGGAACCGTTATCAAGCTTACTTTCGCTCATGAAGTTGTAAACATTGCAGGCTGTTTCTCCTTAGTCTGGACTTGTTAGAATTACTTAACTTTATATATGTTACTTGAACTTGGTGTACTTAAGATTCACCGTTAGATAAGGCAAACGATCTAATTACTTTCAGAAAAGGCAGACAGTCATATTTATCGTGTGGCAGTATACTATCATATTTACTGTTGGATAATTCAGACGATCAGATTTCCCGCCGGACAGGGCACCGGTCACATCAACCTTTGGACAGGGTCGACGATCATGCTTTTGAATAAGGAAGACGGTTAGATAACCGCTGAATAAGGCAGGCTATTTTACTTACCGTTAGACAAACCGGATGTCCAGATCTGACCGTCATAAAATTTCATCGATGTCCTTTTCACGGCCTTCTATATTTATATACAGCCGGACCTGGTCCTTTTCATTGGACAGAACATAACGTTCAGATTTACCTTCATCTACACATGTGCTTTCAGTTAGCAGACATTCAGATGCGCGCCTTTGGAGGACTACTTAATCTTACTCTGTCTATACTTTGCCTTAAGTTTGTATTCATACTTCAGATACAACAGTCGTTTAAATATTAGATATACAGTACTGCGAACCGTCTCTTAACATTTGTTAGCGGCCTTACCGGCAATTTGTAGGAGGATCAAAATATTGAATATCGAATATTGAATTAAGAATCGACATCACAGCACTCGGGACACTCCTATAAGCGCTCCGTCCCCATCTTCAGCAGCAAGCTAAGAGTTCCAATTTTGATGGCACCGATAATTGTCTGATTGTGTAGTAGGGGAATCAGCCCAGCAGCCATGGCATCATTTGTATCCAAGATTTACTCTTTTGGGCAAGGCTTCCACCTGCCAGTTACATTTAGGCAAAAATCCCACGTAAGTGTTTACGTTGTGTTTGTCTCTGGTCTCGTCTATGAGTCAACGACCTCATGTCTTGAATAATAAGTTATACCGTTCTTAATGGGAGCCGCCAGTAGCGTAGCGGCTAGACACTCGCATGCCGGCAGAAGGTTTTAGATTCGGACCCCCTCGAGCCGGATGTTTTTTAGAATCAGCCTTGACCGTCAGGTCGACGTAGCCTAAGTTGAATAGCTAGTAATGTCTTGGGAAGCTAAGGCGTTCAGCATGGTGTTCATTATGTCACACATCGCGTGCCAGTGGGTCAGTAAAAAAATTAGTAGCATTAAATGTCTGCTGTTCTGCTGGTATAACCTTGACCTTTGACTGTAACCCTTTACATCGACGACCGGGTCGCCCATTGGCTTGCCGGTAGACGACTTCAAAACTGTTGGGACAGTATTTGAGTATGTCTCATTTGATCTCATCAACACTGCCAGAGTCCCTTTCAGGGCTCTTGGTGGTGTGCAGTGCTTAGCCGTTTTATGTGGCGCACATAACCTAGTCACAATTATAACTTGAAGCTTCCACTTCGGGGATGCTTGTTAAACGTGTCCGTTTTTTCTCCAGCAAAGCACCTACTGTCCCCGTATGAAGGGATGTGTTGCAGTTCGATGTAATTTTTATGAAACCCTTTGCAGGAGTTTCCCACTGACTGACTTTCTACCCCACCAGGACATCACACAAGCGATAAACACCCGATGACACAAAGTGCCACCATGTGGATGAGGATCGCTGTGGAGAGGTCCCAGAAACCGCGTTCAGACATTTGGCCATATTTATGGCCTGCCTATATTGCGGCCCCTGGCAAAAGCCAGAGTGGGGCTTCAAATAACAAAAAATTTCGTCCTAACCCACGTAGAAGGATCGGTTTTAAAGGCTGTTAATTGTTTAAAGGCGGGGAAGGAGGAGGGTGGAAGAGGCGTGGGGGCAGTACTTCAGACCAATATTTCAAACGATGACTTCTACTAAATTTATTTGTTTCGTTATATGGTGCTTTTGTTTTATAAATACCTCCTTTTTATGACCACCTCTGACCTACTCAGCATGTTCTCTATCATCATCATCATCATTTAGCAGGCCCTTTGCAGAACGTTGCTGTCATCACGGCTCACATAACAATTGTTTAACTATCCTGCCCATGCTGTCCTTGATATCCTGAACCTATACTGTCTCTCTTTTACTCCCTCTACCCATATCTTTCTTAGTCGGCGTCCTGCCATATAGTCAGCTGGTCTCTTGTGGTACGCTGGCTGATATCCCCCCCCCCCCCCCCCCGGCCAGAGGACCAGACAACGTGAAGCTTTGATGTTCTGTAAAATCATTTACCGGCACTATGTATGTCTTCACGTTCCTAGTTCTTCGTTGGATGCTCAGTCTTTTCTTGTATTTTTTTCCCTGCCGCATTTCTTAAAAAGATAACAACTGTGAAGAAGAAAAAAATCAAGGACCTCAAACTCACACAAAAGCCAAATACATAGTGCTAAATACATAGTTTTTTTTTAAGCTCTGAACGAGTGTAGAAAATTCAGGTAACACGAGACGTGATAACAGGCAAGGGTAAATTACAAGTGACACGATTCTTGGTTCCGTCCTCCAGCTACTGTATTGAATGTTTGGTGCAACACTGTGAGCCGTGGATTTCATGTGGAATCAGGCTGTTTTTTTAATTTGTGCCCGCGTCGTGTTGTTGACTGGACTAAATTGACAGGTCGCTGCTTACGTTTAGAATGTCATGTACGTTTTCAGGTGCAGTGCTGGCTCTCATGATTGGCTCTTTGCGCCAACAGGGAGTTGCGGTTCTGGTATAGGATTATTAATGTTGGCACATCTGACAGCTGCCTTGTGTATTTTTATTTTGCGTGAGCAAGCTTCACGATTTTGCTAGGACTGGCAAGTTTTTCTCTAGTTTACAAATGGGACAGTGAAGGATTTTTGGTGTTATTCCCACTGGCACAAGAATGGTACAGTTATGGGGCGACCCATCTGCTGTGATGTTGGAATCTCGACTGTCTACTAATTAACACTACTTGGGAATGAAATAGTTTAGGTCTATAAAATCAGCACAGTGTTTCCAGTTCAAGCCATTCTCGTACTTTATTATACAGAATGAAATTACAGTCTAAAATAACAGTAATAAACTTGGGAAACGAATTGGCATGTATTGACGGGCACTCATAGAAATAAGTAGATATGAGGTCAGACAAGACTGCATAGAAATTAAAAGCTTTAGTAACCATACTGGGAATCCTACTTCTTCTGCCTTTTTTGTTTCAAGCAGTTTGCAGTACCGGCACATTTTAAAGGGTTTTTTCAGTGCCATTGTAATAGACACTCTGTGGTTAATACTGGCACCTTTTTTTAGTCACTTTGTAGTTAGTACTGGCACCTTTTTTAGACACTTTGTGGTGAGTACTGGCATCTTTTTTAGACACTTTGTGATGAGTTCTGGCATCTTTTTTAGACACTTTGTGGTGAGTACTGGCATCTTTTTTAGACACCTTGTGATGAGTACTGGCATCTTTTTTAGACACTATGTGGTTAGTACTGGCACTTTTTTTTAGACATTTTGTGATGAGTACTGGCATCTTTTTTAGACACTTTGTGGTTAATACTGGCACCTTTTTTAGACACTTTGTGATGAGTACTGGCATCTTTTTTTAGACACTTTGTGATGAGTACTGGCATCTTTTTTTAGACACTTTGTGATGAGTACTGGCATCTTTTTAGACACTTTGTGGTTAGTACTGGCACTTTTTTTTAGACACTTTGTGGTGAGTACTGGCATCTTTTTAGACACTTTCTGATGAGTACTGGCATCTTTTTTAGACACTCTGTGATGAGTACTGGCATCTTTTTTAGACACTTTGTGCTTAGTACTGGCACCTTTTTTTAGACACTTTGTGATGAGTACTGGCACCTTTTTTTAGACACTTCGTGATGAGTACTGGCATCTTTTTTTAGACTGTGATGAGTACTGACATCTTTTTAGACACTTTGTGGTTAGTACTGGCACCTTTTTTTTAGACACTTTGTGATGAGTACTGGCATCTTTTTTTTAGACACTGTGTGGTTAGTACTGGTACCTTTTTTTAAGACATTTTGTGATGAGTACTGGCATCTTTTGTAGACACTTTGTGGTTACTACTGGCACCTTTTTTTAGACACTTTGTGGTGAGTACTGGCATCTTTTTTAGACATTTTGTGATGAGTACTGGCATCTTTTGTAGACACTTTGTGGTTACTACTGGCACCTTTTTTAGACACTTTGTGATGAGTACTGGCATCTTTTTTAGACACTTTGTGGTGAGTACTGGCATCTTTTTTAGACACCTTGTGATGAGTACTGGCATCTTTTTTTTTAGACACTTTGTGGTGAGTACTGGCATCTTTTTTTAGACACTTTGTGGTGAGAAATGTCATCTTTTTTTAGACACTTTGTGGTGAGTACTGGCATCTGTTTTAGGCACTTTGTGGTTACTACTGGCATCTTTTTAGACACTTTGTGATGAGTACTGGCATCTTTTTTAGACACTGTGGTGAGTACTGGCATCTTTTTTAGACACTTTCTGGTGAGTACTGGCATCTGTTTTAGACACTTTGTGGTTAATACTGGCATCTTTTTTAGACACTTTGTGATGAGCACTGGCATCTTTTTTTTTAGAAAAAACAGCACCTGTCTGTAGAACTAGGTGGTTCGAAACATGACCAGCTTGGCGGGATTAAAAATAAAATAACTGGTATGGTAGATCAGATTACCTTACACACAAAAACAACACCACCACAGAAACAGAATGCACAACAAACACATTGGTGTGGTAGAAGAAATGGTTTATCTCCAACAGGCAGTGACCTGACACAAAAATGAGAAGGAAGTAAAACCAACGCTCAAATCGAGCTGAAAAACCCAGAAAATACAATAAAATTATCAGCTGTGTTCAGGCAAGTTGAACTAGACATAGTTTAGATACACAGTACTTTTTATAAACAGGATCCTATGGAAAATCTGTTTCAGGGTGGTAAGGCAGTGTTCACATAGAAGTAATATAATTTTTTTTAGTGACAGCCAGTACTTACTTTTAACTTCCTCTGTCTATGATATTCTAGTTCCCAGGTTAATCCAAAGGACCCTTTTCCAAGCCTTAAGGCTTATTGGGCATATAGGGCTAGACATTTGTATTTTATAGACCATTTGGCACTTGGTGTGTTTTGTGTGGTCAGCGTCATGCCGGCTGCCTTTACTTGCCAGGACTTTACCTGGTACCCACTCAAGGCTGGGTCGCCCTGGGAGCCAAGGTCATTTTTGAAAAAAAAGGTATGGTTCTGTCAGGGCCCAACCCCACAATCTTCTGATCCACAGTTGAGTGTCTAGCCACTAAAAAATGGCATCTTTTTTAATCCAGAGGCAGTACTTATTTTTGAAACCCTAGATATGCAAACAGTTGTTACTTTTCTTCTTTTTATAACCCATGCTTTATGGCATTGGTAGTCATGTCTATCCACAACTTTCTGTCTCATGTACTTTCAATCAGCTCTGACTCATATATCTTTTACTGCATGATTTCAGACTGTTCAGCAACTTCTCTCTCGGTCTCCACCACCTTTTTTTCCCCTTCAACTTTCCCCACCATCACAATGTATTCCAGTGTTCTTCTTCTTATGACATGAGCAAATAATGTAGATTGACTCCTTTTGATGTAGGCAGCAGTTCTCCTCGTAAGCCACCCCCTTCCCCCTGCTCCCTGCCCTCTTTTCCTAGAATGGGACCCCAAAATCTACACGGTGACTGTGATATTTAATATGTCCAATGTATATCAAGTCCCAAGACATGCTGCTTATTTCAGTAATACAGTTCTTAGTGTGTTTTTTAAAAACCTATTTGTTTTCAGGATGTTGCAGTGCTGCAGTCATCCAGGGAGGAGCAAGCCACTTACGCTGGTCAGGTCATCTATAAAAGCTTGCACCCGGAAGTGGACACAATGTATGTATTTGTTGCTTTTCCTGCCTCACATTAGTGCAGAGGCAAGCTACAGGACTTTCAGTTGTAGTGAATTATAAGTAGTTTTAATTATGACATCAAGAAAGAGAAGATCATAAACTATGAAATCTCATTACTAGATTTATCAGCACACAGCAGATCAAGTTGTTTGGCCTTCTCTTTAGAATGTGGGGGCTGCGTGGTCTCGAGGCACGGTAAAAATTGGAGTTAAAAATCTACCTAAAGTATTTCAGGATCCTCGCCGGTGCTACAGAGCCTGTGCACTGTGCTGAGCTTCTTTGGACTCAGACTTGATTTAGATGTAGAACAGAGCACTTATGGGTTACTACCCGTGTGCAGTGATGCTGATCCGTTGTTCAAAACCTCAAACCTAAAACCTTTAGAATGTTTAAACATCAAATACCATTACAGGCATTACAGCTCCGAAGATCAGCTACAAGAGCAAAATGACGGCCGTGAAAAAGATGTGTTAACAGCGTGACAATAGCCATTGCCAGTCAGCATGCACTGGGTCATAAATTATTTTTCGTCACAGACGGCAGAAGTAGTTTATGATGATGATTAAATCCGAAAGAGACTGGGCTGGCAGCTGCACTAGATTGCATAAGAAATACACCAAATGAAGTGGTTTGGGTATTCAACTGAATATTTAGCAGACAGTCTTCTTTGTCTTCTTTCTTTCTTTCTTTCTAACATCTGAAAAAAGTTATCTATATCAGCAATTGTATCTGTACGTTAGCGAAGGGACAAGCTGCAGGACCTTCAGTATGTGTAGTGATCCATAAGTAACATTGATAATGACATCAAGAAGGAGAAGATCAGAAATTATGAAATCTGAAAGAGAGTTTGGGTAGTAGCTGGCCTAGAGTGCATTAGAAGACACCAAGTGAAGTCGTTTAACTCAGTATTTGACTGAGTCTTCCAGAACATTGATGGAAAAGATCTCAGAAAATAATAAAAATAATATTTACTGGAAGCAAGAAGCAGCAATTAAATTGGGAAATAAAGTCGGCAATTATAAACAGAAAAACTGCTGATAGAGACGTCTGGCAATCTCTCTGGCAAACCTCTACACCCCAAGGTAGAAGAGGAGCAACTAAGTAAGTAAGTAAGTAAGTTCTGAACAGATAAAGTAAGGAGTGAGACAAGGATGTGTTTTGTCACCGGATCTCTTCTCTATTTCTCTATAGTGAAATAATAATGAGGGGTGTCAAGGATAGACCAGGATTACTAGGAGGTTATAGTATAAGCAATCTTCGTTATTCAGGTGATACAATATTAAAAGCTGAAAATGCAGACAACCTGCTACAGCTATTAGACATAGTGGTACTAGAGAGTGCAAAAAAGGGACTTTCCTTGAATGTCAAAAAAACAATAACAATGAATAAAGAAGAAGATAACTCCAAAATGTGACATAGCAATAGAAAGGAAAGTGCTTAACCAAGTCATTAAATTCAAGTATTTGGGAACATTCATAACATTGGATGGACAATATACTTAAATTTGTTTATTCGGTTAAAAACCCTGAGCTCACATATACTCTCTCCAGGTACATGTTTTCAGTATCATGTGTCTTTACAGTGTCTTTGCTATGTCTTTACAGTTTCTTTACTGTTCTTTACAGCCTTTACAGTGTCTTTACAGTGTCTTTGCTATGTCTTTACAGTTTCTTTACTGTTCTTTACAGCCTTTACAGTGTCTTTACAGTCTTTACAGTGTCTTTACAGTCTTTACAGTGTCTTTGCTATGTCTTTTCAGTTTCTTTACTGTTCTTTACAGCCTTTACAGTGTCTTTACAGCCTTTACAGTGTCTTTACAGTCTTTACAGTGTCTTTGCTATGTCTTTACAGTTTCTTTACTGTTCTTTACAGCCTTTACAGTGTCTTTACAGTCTTTACAGTGTCTTTGCTATGTCTTTTCAGTTTCTTTACTGTTCTTTACAGCCTTTACAGTGTCTTTACAGCCTTTACAGTGTCTTTACAGTCTTTACAGTGTCTTTGCTATGTCTTTACAGTTTCTTTACTGTTCTTTACAGCCTTTACAGTGTCTTTACAGTCTTTACAGTGTCTTTGCAGTCTTTACAGTGTCTTTGCTATGTCTTTACAGTTTCTTTACTCTTCTTTACAGCCTTTACAGTGTCATTACAGTCTTTACAGCGTCTTTGCTATGTCTTTACAGTTTCTTTACAGCCTTTACAGTGTCTTTACAGTCTTTACAGTGTCTTTGCTATGTGTTTACAGTTTCTTTACTGTGTCTTTACAGCCTTTACTGTGTCTTTACAGCCTTTACAGTGTCTTTACTGCCTGTGTATACTGCTTTTTTTCTGTTCTTTTAAGGGCAGTGTTGGACAATGAGGTCTTGAGTTCGAAGAAGTAGGACCACATGACTAATGCTGTTGCCAGTTATCATTTTGTCTTCTTTGCATTCATCAGCTGTAAACTCTGATGGAAAGTTCTGGTTGTTCATCCACTTCTAGACTTTGGTTCTTGTTCCAGGAGATAATTGTTACATGCAGATGTGTTTTAAAGATCTGGCTTATTATTTATGCAGACTGTTGGTTCCTCACCTCTGAGGCAGATGTACTCTGACTTTGAAGGAGACCCCTAATTAGTTGCCTTGTACATCATGCTTCTTGATAAGGCAGTGGCTAAATTCTTTTCTCCCTCCAAAATGGTGCCCTAGAACCTATGTGGTGAAATTACTACATATGAAGTTAGAAAAGCAGAAAGTTTATCAAGTGGCCATTGGGCATATGATCAACTGTTTTGAATTCATTTTTTCTTCTTCTTCTTTGCATTCGGTTTGGTATGCTCAGATCAGACCATCAGGTGGGTTGCCTCTATGAACTGGAATGTCAGCTGCAGGTCCTTCATGGTTCCACACAGCCTCTCTGCACACTTTGCTGTTGAGGCCAATTGTAGGTAGAGTGGGCAAGTCTGCAGAGTGTGCTTTGTTTGTGATCCTGTCTGACAGGCACACTGTGTGGACTGTACAGTCTTTATTTTATGCATGTGGTAGTTGAGCCTGCAGTGTCATGTTTGTAGACGGAAAATTGTATGTTGCTTTATGTTGAGTCTGCTACCAGCATTATTTGATAACCCAAGTTTGTTTCTTTCCTCTTTCATCGCCAGGAACCCTCCAGCACTGCTAGGTTCAGAAAGCTCCACAGCTCCCCTCCTACTACCTACAGACAGTGCCCTAGAGCTCTCAGGGATGGCAGAGGGAAGGATGTCATCTGTGCGCCGGACGTTTTGTTTGTTTGTTCTGTTTGACCTCATTCTCATGTTTATTTTATGGGTCATCTATACCCAGGTGAGTGTTTGTGATTGGTTGGTAGTGTTATTGTACAGATTATTATTCCGGATCGTTTAGAATGATTGCTTTTTAACTATTATTAAAAAAGAAGTATTGAGTGGGTAATCACTGGTGGCATCTTAATATATCCAGTAAAGTTTAAAGTTGTAGACTTGCATTAGTACTTTTTGATATGAGTATCATTGTAACTGTTGATATGAAGATATAGTGACCATACATCCTGTTTTACTGGGGCAGTCCTGTTTTTTTTTTTTCTTAGTGTGTCCCCGCCATCCTGTCGATACTTAAAAGTCCTTAGTCCTGTTTTGTACAAATCTAGGAATAAGCTCGAGAAAAGAACATAAACTTGTAGTTATATCTGTGGGCCGTATTAAAGTTTACACTCTTAGATAACTTTGAAAATGCCTTAAATATACTGTGACCATATGTCCATTTCTCACTGGTACAGTACTGTTTTTTTTTAATTATTATTTTTAGGTGTGACCCAGTACTTGAAAAAAGCCAATTGTCCCATTCTACAAAAACAAGAAAAAAATTACAATTAGCACGAGAATAAAATATAACTTACCCTTATATATGTTAACTAGTTAGATTTCATTGTTTTGGATACTTGTAATAATAATAATAAATGAATTGTAGAGTAATTTTTTTTAATTGCGGGGAGGGGGAGGGTTTAGAGTTAAACTGTTTTGCTTGGGTTGTCTCATTTTCAGCTCAAAATATTAACGGGAAAGCCCATTTTGAGCTAAAATATTATGGTCACCTTATGTGTAAACAGTATTTGGTCTCTGGCTGCCTCTTCGGAATCCAGAGTTACAGTTTGCTGCAGCCACCCTATCTTTAAGATGTTGGGTGTTCCTTATCCTCCTAGCATTGTTTTAAGCTTTATGGTGACACGAGGTCACATGATACTTCAACATTCATGGAACCAATCATGGCATAGTAGCTAGATGCTGGCCTGCAGGCCCAAAGGTATTTGGTTTAAAGCATCTTCATCTTTGTGTGGGATCTAGGACCCATTTTGGAGGTGGGGGAGGAGGGATAATAGACCCACTGCCTCCCTATCAAGTATGTCATAAAAGGTGACAAATTAGGGGTTTTCCTCCAAAGTCGCTTGAGAGGTGAGGAACCAAGAGTCTGCATACACATTAGCAGGTCAGCAAATGGATGTGCACACATAATTCAAATTCTAGGAAAAAAGTCCACAAGTACAACTAGAATTTACCGCCAGAGTTAACAGCTAGTGAACGCTAAGAAGAAGAATAGGCACCTGGTCTTTTTTTTTTCTTTTTTTTTTTTGCTTAAGGACCGAAGCTGCCAGGTTGACCCAGCCTATACTGTGCACTATGTAGTAAAGTCCTGGCAATAGAAGTGGCCAGTGTGGCGATGTTAAACACATCACCCATCGAGTGCCAGTTGGTCTTGAGAAAAACATTGGTCTGGAACAGAGCTTTTTTTCTTTCTAAAAACAGAAATCACGAAGCATCTAAACGAGATGCCGGGTCTCGTCACAAAATGTATATTACAATAGCACAGAAACAAGTTATGTCTAGAAAAAGGTACCGGTACTGTGTGCCGTTGCGTAGTACCAGAAAAAAGCCATAGGCTTGCACCATATTTCCAGTGATCCAGTGTTGTAAATAGAATCCATAACTTTATTAAATGTTCATAAATTAGGAGTCATCTAATAATTGAATGAGTCTAACATGATAAAAAAGTCAGGGCTCCGTGCAGCTGAGATGATAACAAATACTAAATAAATACAGCATAAAATGTGACCACAAAGCTAAATAAAGTTAAAGCAAAAACACACACAGATTATCAACAAGCCAACTGGAACCCCCCTCTCCCCCCTCCCCCCCCCCCCCCAAAGTTGTTTACTACATTTGTTAACTATGTGTCATGTCTTCATTATCTGTTTATTTTAAATCATTTTTCACTTTCTGTCATTTTAACCATTACATCTTTTTATTTGGTCATGTTATAAAAAGGAAAAAAAAAACTTGAGTACATCATGAAGGTGGGAAAGTTAGAAAAGAAAAGATGCAGAGGGGGACTGAGAAATAAGATGCTGCACAGTTTGACATTATGGAATGGAAGATCATACAACAATAGATTGAAAGTACATGAGATAGAAAGTTATGGAAAGATATGACTACCAACGCCACATGGCATGGACTATAAGAAGAATAAATCTTTTTACCATCACATTTCTTTCTTGCATATTTTAATCATAGATCAGTGGTTTAGTTTATTAATATCTCTTCATTTTGCTCATTTCATCTCAGTTAGATGTTTGTCTTTTTTGTTCACAGCTAATTGGTGATACTGGTTTTACTGCTTTTGAGAAACAAGTAGAAAAATACGACTTCAGAACATCACTGTTTGACACTGTGGTACGTATTTACAGGTTGTCAAGGATCTCTCCATCCTTGTTAATGATAAAGTGACATTCATTTAGCTCATCTACAAGTATATTCTTGACAGAGTGCAAACTTATACACACAACACAATACACTCACACCTGGCTGAGGTTTCAAATGACATTTTCTTACACCCAGTGTTACAGCACTACAAAGGTACAAAACTGTTTGTTTAGTGACCTCTTAGTCCTATCTTCTTGTCCCTGAAGGTTTTGCTAGCTTGGTATGTTTTGTGTGTGGATGTGTGCGTCCATTTGTCCATCCAGTCAAGTTCTATTTGTCAGCCCGGCATTGCTGGTTTGTTTACATTATGGTCATTGTACAGTGTATGTTTGGTAAATCTTGTCTGGTCTGTCTTACTGCTATAGTTTTCATTATTTTACCTGGCAGACACAGAACGTATAGCCTGCCAGTGCATAGCACATATACAAGACAAGAGTTAATGTATATCATTAACTGCACATATTGGAACCATAATCAGATAGTAATTGGTGAATGAACTTGCCTGGCAAGATAATTTAATAGTTCTTAGTTCATGTTAGAGATCATCTTCATCACACATCCGATATGACCATAATTGCTCTGATCTCCTCCTGAGTATGTCTCTAAGTGTGTTTAGGCTAACAAATTCCATTCAGTTCTGGCTGATGTAATGACTAGTGCCTCCTGCATGGTTTTTCTGTCTTGCGGCTCCAATTGGTATACACATGGTATGCAGTTTATTAAGTGAGAAATCATTTTCCAGGAAACTGAAAGCCTCACAGCGTTTAGTCCCTCGTATGGCATTGATATCTCTCCTGTCCATAGAGGGCCTAATCCCATCAGGGGCAAGATTATTTTTGTTTTCCATTCACTAGAGTTTAACCCCCTTTGTGTGGGTTCAGCGGGTCCTGTTCAGAGGAAAGAAAGGTAGACCCAATAGCCTTTGAGCCCCAGGAGGTTTAGCATCACAGGCCCAGGAGGTAGTAAAGAAAGTAATAAAATCGGTGCATCATGCGTTTATTGGGCTTCTAGGTAGGAACCTATGAACGTATGTTGCGTTCCCTGGGACTCAAAGAGTTAAAAAGCAAGGCTTCAAAGGAGTTTTATTAAAGTTTTGTTTAAATTGAATATGTTGTGCCAAAAGGCACAGATATCTCAGCCTAGCTGTTTAGCATAACACAGTATTCCAACTGGTGTTTTAAAGGTTAACAAAGAAGAAGTCTGGGGTTGACCAAAACTGATTTTTTTAAATGGGTACCAGGAAATATTTTTTAAAGAATTTCAATGCTCTTTAGAAATAAATGGCAATGAGTCCTCTAGAACTGACTGTTGAGAGCATGTTATAACGTGTAGTTCTCTAGAACTACATTTTTTAAAATTGTATGTTAATAGTTTTAAAAGTATAGAACCTTTTGTTGTTTATGTGTCTTTCCATTTAAAAAAATCACCTGTATTTATTATTTGTCTATCTACAGATGTTGTCTGCAGTCCGGTTCACTTTGTTGATCTTAGCTTATGCCTTATTCAGGATACGACATTGGTGGATGATAGCGGTGGGTACTGCAGAGTTTTATCTTTATGGCACCGTTGTCATCACAACAGTTACCAAAATCATGTTGAGTCTCTAGAGATGTGGGTATACAAAAGAATAGATCATACTGTATAGAAACAAAAACTGTCAAAAGGTTATAAAGAGACAGGAAATGACAGGAGAGTTTTTGAAACTCTTAGAAAACCATCATCATCATCATTCTTGTTTTTGCTGTTAAATGTCAGTCTCTTCTTATAATCCATTCTTTCCTATGCTTTCACTTCAATATCAGGATGGAATCTACTCAAGGTCCTTTGATCTCTCTCAGTAATGTTATTTTAGCATGTTTTTTTTTTTGGGGGGGGGGGGGGGGGGGGTTGGCATCCTCGCTTCCTCTGTCTCTTTATTTTCCATTTCACTACCTATTTGGTGATTCTCTGATCATTTCTTCTCAGAATGTCTCCACTATAGTGCCATCGTCTTTGTCTTCTAACTGCTGTTACCAGTGATTGCCCAGACATTTCTCTTATTCGTTCACGTCTCCTGAATTCATCACATCTTATATTCAACATTTGTTTTCGTATATTTTAAACTTTTGTTCCATATCTTTTAGTGGTTCTGCATCTTTTACTGGCATATGTTAAAATTGAAATAACATTAGAATTGAAAATGTATAACTTGGTTATAAAACCATCATCAAGATCATCATCAAATCCTTTTCTATCTTTTCTTAAACATGGTTGTTTACAGAACCTTTATTTATCATTACATCCAGAGGTTTTACATTAAATCGTTACACACAATTGTTTACCTCATCTCATCATTACATTCACTTTCAGCATATATATTTTTTTCTAATACCTTCACCACACTACAGTCACCCTTTCACCAATTGCCTTTACTCCAGTATCTTCACCAGAGTACCCTCACCCCAGTATTTTCACCATAATACCTTCACCACACTACAGTCACCCTTCCACCAATTGCCTTTATTCCAGTATCTTCACCAGAGTACCCTCACCCCAGTATTTTCACCATAATACCTTCACCACACTACAGTAACCCTTCCACCAATTGCCTTTACTCCAGTATCTTCACCAGAGTACCCTCACCCCAGTATTTTCACCATAATCACAAGTAGAAAAATACGACTTCAGAACATCACTGTTTGACACTGTGGTACGTATTTACAGCCAGAGCCTTTTTTTTTTCTTCTAGAAAGAAAGGTGCTGGTACTTACCACATAGTGCCTAGAAAGGTGCTGGTACTTACCACATAGTGCCTAGAAAGGTGCTGTTACTTACCACATAGTGCCTAGAAAGGTGCTGGTACTTACCACATAGTGCCTAGAAAGGTGCTGGTACTTACCACATAGTGCCTAGAAAGGTGCTGGTACTTACCACATAGTGCCTAGAAAGGTGCTGTTACTTACCACATAGTGCCTAGAAAGGTGCTGGTACTTACCACATAGTGCCTAGAAAGGTGCTGGTACTTACCACATAGTGCCTAGAAAGGTGCTGTTACTTACCACATAGTGCCTAGAAAGGTGCTGGTACTTACCACATAGTGCCTAGAAAGGTGCTGGTACTTACCACATAGTGCCTAGAAAGGTGCTGGTACTTACCACATAGTGCCTAGAAAGGTGCTGGTACTTACCACATAGTGCCTAGAAAGGTGCTGGTACTTACCACATAGTGCCTAGAAAGGTGCTGGTACTTACCACATAGTGCCTAGAAAGGTGCTGGTACTTACCACATAGTGCCTAGAAAGGTGCTGGTACTTACCACATAGTGCCTAGAAAGGTGCTGGTACTTACCACATAGTGCCTAGAAAGGTGCTGGTACTTACCACATAGTGCCTAGAAAGGTGCTGGTACTTACCACATAGTGCCTAGAAAGGTGCTGGTACTTACCACATAGTGCCTAGAAAGGTGCTGTGTACTTACCACATAGTGCCTAGAAAGGTGCTGGTACTTACCACATAGTGCCTAGAAAGGTGCTGGTACTTACCACATAGTGCCTAGAAAGGTGCTGGTACTTACCACATAGTGCCTAGAAGGTGCTGGTACTTACCACATAGTGCCTAGAAAGGTGCTGGTACTTACCACATAGTGCCTAGAAAGGTGCTGGTACTTACCACATAGTGCCTAGAAAGGTGCTGGTACTTACCACATAGTGCCTAGAAAAGGTGCTGGTACTTACCACATAGTGCCTAGAAAGGTGCTGGTACTTACCACATAGTGCCTAGAAAAGGTGCTGGTACTTACCACATAGTGCCTAGAAAGGTGCTGGTACTTACCACATAGTGCCTAGAAAGGTGCTGGTACTTACCACATAGTGCCTAGAAAGGTGCTGGTACTTACCACATAGTGCCTAGAAAGGTGCTGGTACTTACCACATAGTGCCTAGAAAGGTGCTGGTACTTACCACATAGTGCCTAGAAAGGTGCTGGTACTTACCACATAGTGCCTAGAAAGGTGCTGGTACTTACCACATAGTGCCTAGAAAGGTGCTGGTACTTACCACATAGTGCCTAGAAAGGTGCTGGTACTCACTGTAAGGTATCTATTATAAAAGTTATAAAGTAAAGGACACTTTCACACCTTCAGGCATATTAGGCATATAGGGCTAGACCTATATTTTATAGACCACTTGGCACTTGGTGAGTGATGTGGTCAGCATCACACTGGTCACCTTTCCTTCCTATGACTTGTACCTGGTACCCACTCAAGGCTGGGGGCAAAGGTCATTTTTGAAAATAAAATAAAAAAGTCCAGCTCTGTCATGAGAGAGTAAAAGAGACACTACATTAACACAGTATGATATCAACATGCCATGTGTTGTAAAATGTAAAGAAAGTAAAAATCCCTTTTTATGCCTTAGGCGCATCGGGCATATGGGAAGAGCATCCCATATTTTTACAGACCAATCTGCACTAGGTGGGTAATGTGGTCAGCATTACGCCGGCCATCTTTACTTCCCCAGTACAGCCATCCTGCTACCCACTTTAGGCTGGGTCGACCTGCGATGCCGCATACCGTGATAAAAACCCATGAAATGCCATGTGATGATCCATCCTTAATTACAGTTGTTTTTCTTCCTTAGGCTCCTATAACTGTGACCCAGGCTTTGAAAATATTGTCAGCTGCCTGTAGCCCATACCATGAGTTTACACACTATTTTGTTTTCTTTTTCAGATTTCTACAGCCTTGTCATGTAGTTTTCTGATAGTGAAGATATTTTTATTTGATGTAAGTCTCTGTTGTGTATTTGTGGCAAAGCTTTTAATACACACACGCACATATTCTGGTGCCTCTGTCTGTATGCATGTGCGCATGTGAATAAAAAAAATACATTGGCTGCATTTGTACAATGTGTGTGTGCTTGCGTGTGTGTGTGCCAAGGATGCTCTTCGATTGTTGATGAAGTCTGATTTGGTCATACTGTTGAGACTGCAGCCTACGCATTCGTCCACTGGGTGGAAGGGTTGGTTAGAGGTGACAGGCGAGTAACGGTTGACTCTGTGGCAGCTGCAATAGTGTGCTCACAGGGTTTTTCTTCAACTGAAAACCCACCTTGATGGGAGACATTTCACAAATTACTCACAAGTTGAATGTGAAGTGAAAATGTGGTTTAGAAAACAGAGTGAGCAGTTCTTTGCAGCAGGTTTTGGAGGACGGATCAAAGGATAGGACAAGTGCATCAATGTTGGTGCAAATT
Source organism: Candidula unifasciata (assembly GCA_905116865.2). Taxonomy (NCBI): domain Eukaryota; kingdom Metazoa; phylum Mollusca; class Gastropoda; order Stylommatophora; family Geomitridae; genus Candidula; species Candidula unifasciata. The sequence goes on along the minus strand of CAJHNH020000124.1, from coordinate 147,976 downwards.
GTGTTGAAAAATAAAAGGACAGTGTGTGTGTGTAAAAGTAAATGGTTTTCAAGTTGTTATCGCCTTTATTTTTTTTTTTGATTGTATTTTTAAACAACCATTTGCGACTTACTTATTGACTTGCCCTCACATCTTGCAGAATCTCTGACATTGATCAGTTTGTCCCATCTGGGCTGCTATCGACAAGTTTACCATACCATCCTGAAATTTAAAAAAATCTGTCTGGATGGCAGACCAACAAGGTAGATCCCAGTTATGATTAGGGCACTTATAACAGCTACATCATCCACATGTAAACTGCAGTCATAAATGAGTTAGGACCACCTCTGACAGATTTCTGATTTTCCTTTATAGCACTTCAAGGAAAGAGATAGGCAAACCTATTGCAAAGATTTGAGACAAACACATTTTAAGGATTTGGGACAAACCCATTGTAAGGATTTGGGGGTTGTGCTTGTTATTGCCTGGACATGGTTTTTGAAATTATCTTTATTTTCATATTTGGTGTTTATTGAAATTGATATACATTTATATTGGGTTTCTGTGTGATTGATTTATTTGGTTTTAAATTATTGATGCCTCAGAGTTTTAATGTATTTTCTCAAGTAACTTATATAAAATCTGATACTGATATATCAGATATTTGAGCAGTGAACCTCAAGTGTTTGGAATGCTGAAGAAGAAGAACTATTAACGTTTGTCATATCATGTCCCTGTGTGGGTTCCAGTGACCTCTTCTGGGGGTTGTAAGACTAGACCCACTTCCTTCCTAACAAGCATGTCATACATGGAGTTTCCTTTAAAGTTAGAGGGCATCAGCCTGAGAGGCGAGGAACCAACAGTCTGCAGACAAATAAGCCAGATCTGTAAAATGGATGTGCAAAATGCAAAACTCAAGTTTTAAAAGATGGCTAAAGTCCATAACTGGATGAACAAGCAGAATTTCTGCCAGAGTTTACAGCCAGTGAACACTAAGAAAAAGAAAATATATTGTGTTCACAATTATACATTGTAAGTATCTTCATGTGTTCTTTGGTCATGACATGGGGTGGGGGGGGGGGGGGGGGGGGGGGGGGGTTTTGGAGGATATTGTGATGACTTTTATTTTCAGACTTTTGGCTCCTTGATGCTCAGGCTGATGCACTCTGATTTTGAAGCAAACACCCCTAATTACTCAGCTTTTACCATACGCTTGTTACTTACCATACGCTTAGTTACTACCATACGCTTGTTACTTACCATATGCTTGTTACTTACCATATGCTTGTTACTTACCATACGCTTGTTACTTACCATACTCTTGTTACTTACCATACGCTTGTAACAGAGGCGGTGGGTCTGTTATTTTTTCCTTCATAAATAAGGTTCCGGAACCCACATGTGGAAGTGATTGAGTTAATATGTAAGTTATGCTATCCGTCTACATACAGTTTGGGGGGACAAAGAGCAGTAACAATCCACATGGGGAAGTCATTGAGTTAATATGTAAGTTATGCTGTCCGTCTACATACAGTTTGGGGGACAAAGAGCAGTAACAACCCACATGGGAAAGTCATTGAGTTAATATGTAAGTTATGCTGTCCGTCTACATACAGTTTGGAGGGACAAAGAGCAGTAACAATCCACATGGGGAATTCATTGAGTTAATATGTAAGTTATGCTATCCGTCTACATACAGTTTGGAGGGACAAAGAGCAGTAACAATCCACATGGGGAAGTCATTGAGTTAATATGTAAGTTATGCTATCCATCTACATACAGTTTGGAGGGACAAAGAGCAGTAACAACCCACTCAGCTACTGCCTCATCATCATCTCTTTTGTGCTTGCCTGGGCTGAAACCTGGTTTCTGGATTTCAAAGTGTTGCCACATGAGAAGAAACTGCGAGAGAGAATTGTTAACAGCTTGGGAAGAGGTAAGATTACATTTTGATTGGTGCCGTTTGAACTCTGTGTGTATACATATATCTCAGATTTTGACAGAATCACTTACCTATATGGGTTTCAGGGCCTTATTTTGGGGGAAACAAAGAATACAGCTACTGGCTTCAAACAAGCATGTCCTAGGAGATGACTAATAAGTAAGGGATGTTTCCTTCAAAGTCAAAGTGCATCTGCTTGAGAAGTGGCGAACCAACAGTTTGCATACAAATAAGCATGCAAAACTCAAGTTCTGGAAAAAGACTAATGCAGAGAGACTAAAGAAATTGCATCCAACTAAGATATGAGGGAAGGATGTGAGTGCTGGATAAGATATATTTAGAAGTGATAATAGTATAGTTGTGTATCCTTTACAGAATTTTGCAGAACCAATGCCAGCATTTTATGGCTGTTGTCGTTTTTCTAGGCAAATTTTTACATTCATTACTTTGCCATTGCTCTTGAATGGTCAGCTTTTGGTACCACTGTCAAAATCAACGCAAGACAAACCGTCTGCAGCTGGGATTGAACACAGCACACCGGCATTACAAAGCGCCTAAGCCACAGATGGTGATTAACAGTGTAAGACAAGATTTGTTAACTGAAAACTATCAAGGCATTGGAATCGGTCAGATAGTCTGCAGGGCTAGAATTAAACTGAGCTGTTTCTCAACTAGACAGATACATGTTTTCTTTTGAGTAGTCAGCCTCCTGTGTTGACCTCCTGTGAGTTGGATAAACACACCTTTTCATTGTATAGGAGATAGGCTATCAAAATTATCACACATGCACCTCTTCACACGGTAATAGACTGCCAAAACTTGTGATTTCTTTAAGGTTTGATTTCTGTGTAAGCATCAATAGTCAAGTTATGAAACTGCATAAAAAAATACACTGAAAAAAAAATCAGCTGAGAATATGTCTACTTGAAAACTTTATTAAAAAAGAATAAATGCACATTTGCGCAGAAGAAAACAAATGAACAGTTTTTAAAGAAACCAATGGGATGGGGATCAAATAGAATTCTGGTCTTGGAAGGTAAGGACAGAACAGGGAAAAACGAGTTTCCCTTGTTAAATCTGTCCTTTGTCTTCATCCTTCCAGGTTGTTTGTAATATGCTTATTTGTTTTGCTTGTGTCTAGTTTATGGAGCAACTCTGACTGGACCCAATATACAACCTACTAGAGCTGATGATCTTCAGTCTGTCATCACAGAAGACAATAATCAGTTCTACTCTCCGGTTGACTCTCCAGAAGGTATGCTTTTGTTCTCTCCTTTACTAAGCAACCAGTATCTTTGCACAATAAAATGAAAGAAAGAGCAAACTAACTTTATTTTCAAAGGGTCACACATTGGGCCCTTCCAAACACTCATCTTTCACACAGAAATGAGCCGCGTTAGAGGCTCACTTTCAAATCCAGCTGCGACTCACTGCAGCCACTGTCGGTGTTCGAGACTGGGTGTTTCCCGGGGTTCACCCAGCCTCTAGGAAATGGGTACCAGAGTGACACTCTAGGCTAAATGGAGGAACGTCGCTGAAGCTACAGAGTTACTTGCGAACGGCGACACAGGCGGACAGTTTCTTATCAGTTGTCCGTACTGGTGGCAGAGCACTTAAGGTTTATAACCGTGAGCAGTGACGCTGGTTGACATCTCCCGACTTTACCTTTACAGAAGTTGTATTTTATCACTAAAGCAGACAAATTCATAGGTATTCAGTGTCTCTCAGCAGACATTTGTAGCAGACTGACACACTGAATGTCAAATCCCTGACACTTACACGATTACATGACCTAGGCACAGCATGGCTGTGCCGCTTTTGAGGCTAAGATAGGAGACATTATAGCAAACCCCTCATGGGAATAATCAGTAGAGGTACCTTGGTGGGGCTGCTGGATTGTAGCACTGAGCACGCATGGAAGTACAAATATGCAGTGACATTGATTGTGGTAATGTTAATATAACATAACTGAATGTTTGTGCTTCTCTAGTATTCCTGCGTGTTGTTTTTGCGATACACTTTCTTCTTCCTCATCCTCCTCCTCTTCTTCTTTCTTCGTCTTCTTCTTCTTCTCTGTGATTGGTTTCATATAATCAGTTGTGTCTCCAAGGGATCCCCAAAACTGAGCCTAGATGCCTCCTTCCTCTAGCCATACCATTTCTATCAGGTTTTGCTGTTGGGTCTGTTCTGCAGTATGTGTTCAAGTGTTTAATGTGCGGTTTGGCACTGTGCGGATTGTGCAGCCTTCATTCTGCACATGTGTGCATTAAGTCTGCAGAGTCCTGTTCATAGTGAAAAATTGTGATGTACTGCCTTCTGTTTAGTCTGTTCATTGGGGTCATCTCATCTAGATGTTTGCTGTTTGTTCTCTGACTCCAGAAGTTTCTGTACTTCTCCTTGATTAATATCTTTACCCCCTGGTAGGATGGAGGTCTTGTTTTTCTTGTGTTTCCTCTTTAGCCAGTTTATCGGACATCTCATTTCCTGCTATGCCACAGTGGAATGGGATTCACTGTAACACATTTTGGTTGGTTTCTAAGTTTATTGATTCGGCAGGTCATCTTCCTCTCCAAGTGTTCTTGCCTTACACATTTAGACTTGAAGGTTCTATGTGACATTTATTGTTGCCAGGGATTGTGAGTTGTACTGCTTGCTGTATCTGAGATAAGATAGGAGTATTCAAACTATACTTAGTCACTCCTCTTCTTCCTTGGGATGTCGAAGTTTGCCAGAGATCGCCAGAGTTCTTTGTTAGCAATTTTCGGTGCTTTCTTTTTAGCTGACCACAAATTATGTCACAGGACAGTCCAGTATTTTAGAGGCTGGTAAGAGTGGGTTTTCCGTGCATTTACCTAACCCTAACCCTAACGAAAACTATACACCTAATCTACCACCCTCATAAATATTTGACTGCCCCATGATTTCCCCTGTTTGTGGTTGGCTAAAAAGAAAATACCCAGTTTTCTTTTTGGCTTTTTTCCATTCCAGTCCTATGTCAGTCAGGCACTGTTGAATGTTGTCTTCCCAGTAAACCCTGGGTTGCCCTGGTTGTCTGGTTCCCTTGTTCTTAGTCTCCCGTGCCTGCCATGGTGGCAAATTTTCTCCAGTTTTACATACATGTCCAAACCATTATAACTGTGACTGAGCTACTCGAGTTTTGTAAGGCCTGGGCTTCAAGATCCTGACATATTGTCTGATTGCAAACTTTGTCTCTTTTTGTCATGTGGACCCCTTTCTCAGATGTCTGATTTCTGAGGCCTGAAGCTGGCTTCTGTAATCAGTTGTCATTGCCTATGACTCACACACACTAATAGATCAGGACTGGCACATAGCTGTAGCGGTGGACAGTCGTTTTCATCAGTAATAAACAGTACACATCCAATGACAGATTGCAATTGCAGTCATGCTCTTGTCCATGCTGGCTGGATAAACGACATGTGGACATTTATGCAGCTGGCCAGTCTGAATTGCATAAACTTGCTGGACTAGCCCCATGCTTCTCTATTCATTGGGAGTCACCCTGGCGTAGCGGCTAGAGGCTCGTGTGCAGATCGGAAGGTCGTGGGTCTGCTCTCTGGCGGAGCCGGACTTATTAAAAAAATGACCAAGCCTGGGGTGGGTACCGGGTGCAGTCCCAGGAGGTTAAGGCAATGGGCATGATAATGACCACATTACCCATCTTGTGCTGATTGGTCTATAAAAATATAGGTCAAGTCCTACGTGCCCTATACGCCTAAAGGCGTGGAAAAGGGTCCTTTACTTAACTTTTTTTTTCTTTCTCTATTTATTGCATTCTTTGCTTGTGACTTACTAAAAGAAGACTGCCTAACTGCTCTACTGCTGGTACACTCAAATGACAACACGGCTGGACTTGTTCTCAGACAGACACACACACACACGCATGCACACACACACACACACCACACACACAATTTCACAATATTGTGGTACAGCAAATTGAGAACTGTGCTGTCATTGCTGTGTCACCTGTATCTTCTTTAATACACTTATGTCTTATATCCATCACAGCCCAGTTTTACATATATTTGCCTAGTTAGAGTAATTAACAAGTGCAGCTAAACTTCTGTAGATCGGTCATTTGACAAATGTTCAATGTTGCGTCCTTATCCCTGGTTCTCTACTTTACAACCGACCTTCATCTAAGTTCTTGTCTTTTCTAATTTGTCTCTTCAACTTTGGGTATTCCATACCGCTCTTTTCCTTGCATTGGCTTTCTGCTTGCTTGGCTTGTTACAGCTCCAAACAAGTCCATCACAATAATGTTATTGATAAAGATACAGCATCAGTATTAAAATACTCTTGTTGTGTGTGTTAAATTACATGTGTGTTTATATTCAGTAACATTATAATCAAATGAATGTCTATTTCCAGGTTCAGATACAGAACAGGAAACTCGGAGCACCCGATCATCCCGCTCAATGACCAGACAGGCAAGCCGAACATCTCTTAGTAGTAATGCAATAGAGGTAGAGGGTATTAGTTCACTTTTGCCAACTTGGCTGCCACTGACCCCCCACTCCTGCGTGTGCTATCCCAGATTTTTTTGCTAATGGCTTATGATATTTAAAAGTGACTTACCATTTACCATATTTACTCGTGTATAGGCTGCAGTATTTAACTGAAAATCATTGATGAAAATAAAGTAAGGCTTATATTTGGGATAGTCCCGGGAAAGTAAAGGCGGCCGGCGTGATGCTGACCACATCACCCATCTTGTTCTGATTGGTCTTTAAAAATATAGGTCTAGCCTTATATGCCCTATATGCCTAAAGGCGTGGAAAAGGGTCCTTTACTTATTTTAACTTTATGTTTGAGATACAGGCTTACCTGTCACTTGTATCAGGGTTCGTAGTGGACCGGGAAATCGGGAAATTACCGGGATTTTTTTCTTTGACCTTGAACCGTGAATTTTAGCTTATAAAAGACATTCCGGCCTTGTAAAGCCGTGAATTTTGACCGCGGCAATGAAATCGTCAGAAATCCTGTGTTTCTCAGCACAGGCAATTTTGGGGAGCCATTTTGGCTTTTTTGGCCATTTGGCTAGTTTTTGGCTACTTTCGTTGTATGGTCCTTTCAGGTGTGAGGGCAGCTGATTATTGGCTATTTTCAGCCGAAATGGCTTGTTAAAGGCCAGGGTAGGGCGGGCTGTGTTGCAGATCATGAATACATGCAGACAGCAGCGGTGTGGCATGGGGCGGGAAGTAGCAGATTCCGTCTCGCGCGTGTGTGTGTGCCTTTGTTTCTAGCAAGTCGGGCAGAATGAACAGTAAAAATCGTTTATGGCCGTGGTTTCTAGAAAGGATTACATTGGGAGATGGTGGGGCTCGGTTCAGTTGTATTTATAAATAGAGTCACCATGGTGGGGGCTAATCACGGCCTTTTCTATTAATTAGATATGGCATTGAGGCTAAGCAAAGTGACTGCAGCTGGATTTCCCAGTTCTATTTTTGGCCTGGATTTATCTTTACAGTGTGTTTGGCGATCGATATTGTAATTCCCCGAGATTCCCTCTTCTGTTGTCTCACCCCTCTCTCTCTTCCCTCCCTCTTTCACTCTTCTACCTATTGCTCCTTCCTTCCCGTCTCCTGCATTGTCTCTAACCCTCCCTTCTGATCTTTATCTTCTTCTCTTTCTCTCTATCTTTCCATTAACTCTCTCATTTCCTGTCCCCCCTCCCCCTTTTTCCTATTTTATTTCTTGTTTAAATGTTTAGTAAATGTGCGGCTCCATAACTCTTCCTAGCAACTCAAGTACACAGGAAGTTGTATTGGGGGGGGGGGGGGGGGGCATTCTGTGTGAACATGGTGGATATTTTCTTTTGATGTGTTTGTTTTCCTAGCGGCCTTAATCTCTGTCCATCTCCCTTCCCGCCCCCTCACATTTTGTCCTACCTGTTCCTCACTCTCTGCCTGTCTGTGTCACTGCTTTCCTCTCTCTCTTTCTCTTTGTATTTGCCACTCTCCCTCACTCCCTCTCTCTCTCTCTCTTTCTTTCTCCATACCTTCAGTTGGTATAGAAGGTTATGTGTTGCCTAGTGCAGAACATTTCATGTCCACCATTCCCCCCTCCCACACATTAAATATATGTGTACTTTTAAAAACACATTTGCCGTCACCCACCCCCCTTTTTTTTTTTTTTCTCCTCCCACATTGATGACACCTAGGGGAGGGAGTGCACCCCTTCCTGCTACCTTCTTCCCTCTATATCTCATCTTATTTCTTACTCCCTTCTTTCTCTCCCTGTCTCATTCCCACTTTATTTTCTTAAACTTTATTCTCTCACCTCCTCTGTCTCACCCTTACCACCTCAGCCTTCTACACCACTTTCCACCACCTCCTCTCTCCCCTCCTTTCTGTAATTAGAAAACCAGAAATAAAACGAAGTCCACTGCTGCCCTGACCTATTTATGTGTCTGACCTATTTATATGTGTGGGTAAACTTCTCTATTTTCTACCAGTGGTGGGTTGGGATCCCCTGGACTTTTTCTTTCTTCATAAAATGACCTTGGCTCTCAGGTCACCAGCCTTAAGTGTAAGAAATTGAATTATTGTTGTCACACACAGATAGGACAAGCAAGGGGCAGTAGGGGTTAGCACTGTTGTTTTTGGACCACGGCCACATTCACATTGGGAGATGGTAGGAACCGGAAAAGTGGCCTCACTTAGAGATTTCCTAATTCTATTTTTGGCACTCATTGTTCTTACACCCCCCCCCCCCACCCCCACCCCCACAACCGTGTCTTACCTTTCTTCTCTCACCACTTCTCTTTCCTTTGATCTTCTACTATTCTCCTTTCTCTCTCCATTCTTCCTCTCTTCCTTTCCTTGCCCTTTCTCCTGTCCCATCTCTTCTTTGTCTCCTCTCCATCCTGTCTTTTCATTTTCTCTAGATTTCCTTACCCGCTCCCCTCTCTCATTCTCCCCCCCCCCCCCCCCCCATATTTTTTACTGGTTCATCTACGTATTTTTTTGCCCCATAACTCTTTTCCTAGTGGTTGTGTCCACTACACTTGAAATTGTGTGGGGGTGGGGGGGAGTAGGTGGCTGTTTTTTTTCTTTGATGTATCTTGTCTCCCTTCCTGCCCCTCTCTCTTAATCTGTGTTTGTCACTGCCTTCCTTACCCACCTCTCTCTCTCTCTCTCTTGCTTTATGTCTGTTTGCCTCCCTTCATCACTTCCTCTTTGTATACCTCCCTCCCATTCTCCTGTTCTGCCTTTTTTCTCTTTCTTTGGTTCTCTCCCTCTGTCTGCTTGCCTCTCTGTGCTGTCCCTTTGTCTCTCTCTCCTTTATGTCTACATCTCTCTCTGCTTGCATCTGCTTCTCACCCTGTCCGTTCTCTCTCCCTCTGTCTCCCTTCTTTCAACTCTTTGTCATATTTTCCTCCTTCCATATCTCTGTTTCGTTCCCTTTTTCCTTCTCTTTTCATATGCCCATCTCTGTATCTGCATTCCCTCTTTCTGTATTTGTCTCCCTCTCTGTCTTTCGCTGTCCCTTCCCCACTTTTCCTCATCATGTCTCCATCCCTCCCTCTCATTTTTTCCTCCTTCCTCAGACTTCTTTTCCTTCTTTTCTCTACCTCCATCTGTCCATCTTTACACTGTCTCTCCCAGCCTACCTCAGCATGTCTCTTCCTCTCTCTTCATGACTCTCTCTCTCTCCCCTAACCCTCCCAGGTACCAGGTCCAGAACAGACAGGACTTCAGTTTGCTGCCCTCTACCACCAAGCCCAAAAAAAAAATTTCAAACACTATATCAAGCTCAGGGGCCGACCAACACGAAGATGGGCACAGGATATAAGTGACTCCTTGAGTATAAAAAAGTACATGAGGCGGGAGAGCTGGTGAGAGACCGAGTTTTTTTTGTCAGGACAAAGGAAATGCTACATGATGATGATATCTGTGCTGGTATACCAACACATGTGGCACAAATGAAGTACCTTGTGTGCTCAGTACACCCTTGAACAAGGCAAAAATCTTGTTTCAGTATTACACCGAGACAACCTTGAAAAAAACTAAGGAGACCTTGAAAAAGACCTTGAAAAGCCTTGAAATTGATTGGTAAATTTGGCTATGAACCCTGTTGTATACAAATGTATTAATAAACAATACACCATTTTGAAACGTACCTTGTGAATACAGTACCAGTATTTAAGGACATTGTTGTCTGTCACTGAATCACGAGATCATCTGATGCCATAAAACACCCTGCCAGACCATAACTGGCTTTCAACTCACTCTGAGGAATTCTCATGATGTCTGGTATTGGATGCGCTTCAAACTGTAACAATTCCTCTGACACCAACAACAACAAACATCCGCCCATATTTTCTTGACATGTTTCAGCAGATTGTTTCTTCTTCCGGGTCTTTTACCTTCTGGCCACAAAAAGATTGTTGACCTTGAAGAGCTTTTTTTTCAAGAGCATCTTTAATTCCAATTCATCTTCAAAACATGTTTTCTCATCCACATCAAACTTCCTCCCAGCTGCTGAGTTTCCAGTTTCTTGCACAGAACATTTTTTCTCATCCACATCGAACTTCCTCCCAGCTGCTGAGTTTCCAGTTTCTTGCACAGAACATTTTTTCTCATCCACATCAAACTTCCTCCCAGCTGCTGAGTTTCCAGTTTCTTGCACAGAACATACTGATTGCAACTTAAATTTACAACTGTAACTTGCTGTTTTACGGCTCATCTTTCACTGTTTACAGGTACTACTGTTTCAGTTATTGTCTCTCAGTGAAGTTCTATGAAAGTTACTTTTTTTTTCCTACAATTATTATCACAAAAACGAGGGACGGCCTATACGTGCCTGCAGTCTATACACATGTAAATACGGTACTTATGTACAAACTGTTGCAGATAGGTTGATGGTGCCCTCTAGGATTGCAGTCTTCAGGATTAACAACTCAAGGACGAGAATCATACTGGTAGAAATCCCAGAAACCCCGTTCAACCATAAAACAGTTATTTTGGGGCTCCAGATGGTTATACAGTAACCTAAAATCTGGCCAGAGCTGATACTAGGAAAAAGAAATGCACAAAAAAAAAGACTTACACTCTTGCACACATACACACAGTCACGTTGTGCATTCACTACCGCACTTCACATAATCATTTATCCAATCAGATGCCGTCTCCACATTGGAGGTTGGCTACAATGGATCTCCAACACTCTCTGTGTCTTGTCTTGGTAGTACATGCTCTCAGACTGCTGTTCGTCCATCTGTCTATTGATGGTGTCTTCCTAATTGTATCATTGTCTGCGTTTTACTTTTTTGCCCTTTCCCTCATTGCTTTTTTTTTTTTTTCACGGAATACAATCTATTCTTCTGCATATCCACATTTCTAGACTCAAGTCAATTTTTTAGCTGCTTTCTAGTTGTTTACAGATGGCATGATAGAAAAATAAAAGAGGCAGTCCTCAAGACAAATGAAGGTTATAAATTGATTTGAAAAATTAAACATGTATAGTTTGTAGTTGTTTTTTTTTTTTTTTTTGTGGTTACATGTTGTGGACTTGAGAACTTGGTAAAAAAAAAAAACTGGCAACGTTGATGGATAGAGACCAAGGGGAAGGCGAAGAGATGAATACCTGGATGGCTTAGCCATGTGGATGGGGGCAAGACAAGAACACTGACCGGATCAGTGATTCTAGGGATTGTTTAAGATGATGAAACACAACAGTCTACGCTTACCAGCACTGCAATTATAAAGATGTTGATGTCATTATTATTATCGTCACCTTCTGCCTTGCAGACTGACATTGGCGATCATGCCTCTCCGCAACTTCCCATATTTGTATGAAGTTTTTTTCTCCTGAACCTTCTCTCTGGCAATTTCTGCTTGTTGCAAATTTGCTTTTTTAATTGATTTTTTTATTCTCACCTTGCTTTTTTTATATATATTTTTTTTTTAAGTTTTATGTAATTAACAGCTTCATATTTAACACAGGCTACAATGCAGCAGGAGAGGCTACCTTGTTTTATTGTTATGTCATTAACTCTTGTATGCTAACTGTGATATATTAGATCATTAATTCTTTCAGTAGCAAGTCACTCATTGTGTTTATTCTTCTTCTTTGTTCCCTGGATGTAAGTTCCGGTGGAAAATCCTGGTTGTTCGTGCATTTGGACTTGAGCTGTGTGCCAGGTTCTGAGTTTTGCGTTTACATCCAATTTACTGGCTTATTTGTGTGCAGTTGGTTGTTCCTTGCCACTCGGGCAGATGCTCTCAGACTTTGAAGGAAACTCCAAATTTGTTGACTCTTACGACTCTCTTTATTGGGGGGTGGGTGTGGGCAGTGGGTCTATTATTGTTTTCCCCACAATGGGGCCCCAAAACTCACACTAGGAATGTGTTTATTAAAGTTGCTACTTCAGCTCAAACTGTTGCATATTTCTACAATTTTAGTCCACTGAGACTCACAAGGTTTAAAGTTCATCAGCTCTACCCCATTGTGCTGCTACATTTGTTCTATAAACAGCAGTGGCTACCTCAGCTCAGCCTGTTCCACACGTCTACATTTTTAGTTCACTTAACTCAACAGTTCTAAAGTACATCAACTCTACCCAATTGTTCTGTTATATTTGTTCTGTCTACAGCAGTGGCTACAGTTCAACCAACTCATTATTTGTAGTTTTAATTCACTGAGACTCAAAAGTTCAGAATTAACATAAACTCTTATCATAGTTAGAAAGTGTTGAAGTAACAAGTGTCTGGTACTGAATTAGTTAAATGTTTTATGAATATTTGCATTTATTTCTCAATATTACAATATGTATTTTGTTTAAAAACATTTATGGGTATTTATTAAAACATTTATCCATCTATTTATTTAAATGTTTAAGTACCTATGTATTTAAATATCTGTTAAACGTAATGTAGCTGTTTATATTAAAAATGTATTTAAATATGTATTGTCTTTCTATTTAAGTCCTGTTTTAAATACGAGGGGGGAGAGGTGAAATAAAAATCTGAAAAGTGTGATAGAAAGTACAGTAACCATACAGCTGTCTTGTTACTGGTCAGTATTCTTTTTAAGAATGTCAAGAGGTAAGTAATGTCAACACGCGCAGATGAAAACATTGATATCATAATGACAATCTAAAGATGGGGCTAATTGAATCAAAAACTGGATAGTAGAATGCTTCTCTTCTTTGGTGTATGTCAAAATGGGCGGCCATCTCTAAACTATAGGCATTTTTTAAAATTTCAACATTTACTCCTCTATTTATTTGAATATTCTTTTAAACATGCTCCCAGTGTTGGTTCTGGGGCCACATTTTGGAGTAGAAAGACCCACTGCTTCTAACTAGCATGCCATAAATGACAACCATTTAGGAGTACACTGAAATTGGATGTGTTGAGCCAAAAGGTGCAAATATCACAGCCTAGCTGTTTATTCAGGCTGTTCATAATTATTGAAATAAATATTTAGTTGCAGATGTATTATTTTAGTTATATAAATATCTGAATTAAAGTATTTGTCACCATGCATGTTGGTTAGTTAATCAAAAGATTATCCTCATTGCACATTAGACAAAGTCTGTAAGCGCTCGGATCCAATCTTCAGTATATCCCCACCAGTATGTGGCGACTGATAACCCCAGTTCTGTGTTGGTTTACTATTCTTCTTTGGCTCCCTCTATAGTGTTCATGTTTGGCGACACCTTTTTTGTTCTGAAGTATGTATCTGTTTATAGAGGAGCAGCTGGCTCTCATGTGGGAGACCCAGATTTAAATCCTTGGTAAGGTTGGGTGCAAAAATAAAACCTCACCAGCACAGTCCATGTCGACAGCACTAACCATGCTGCCCTAAATCCACAGGCTCAAAGACCCCATTGTCTACACCACAAAAGTGGTAAACACGGGGGAAAGGATAGGGAATTAAACATCTGGTTAGTTCAATGTTAGTCTCCCCAAATAGAGAGGGTCACTTTTTATTTACAAGTTTGTTGGGCAAGTCGACTTTCCTGAAGGTTATGGGTGTGTCCCGTTCTGTTTGGTTTCTGCTATGTCTTGCATTTACGTTTTCATTCCGAGAAAGAGAATGTCTGTGACATAGGTTGCAGCACTCTGGGGGGAGAGGGGGGTTGGGTGTTTGTTATACCCAGTTTCTCCAACTTTTTGGAATGTTAAAAGCGCTGTGGTGCTGAAATATATAACACGCAATATCAACGACATTGCGGTACACCCCTGTAACCGTGTGCCAAGGTCACAGGGCTCAGGAACTACCAGTCAGAAGTGAACTAGTGTGTATATGGGCCGGGTCTGGGGAGACTAACGTCGAATTAGCCAAACATCCTAACCTGCACAGTCCGTGGCGACTGCACCAGCCATTGGCCCTGAATCCTCAGCAACACAACCCCCTGTCTACACTGCTCTGAAAAGTGGTAAAACAGACAGTAGTAACAGTTTACAGTTTTATGTAATTGTTTATGTATGAACTTGTTTACAGGAAAATGACTATGTGAAATTAGCCAAACATTCTTGGGAAGTGTTATGGACATACGTTAACAGTCCTGAATCAGACTGGAAGCTGGAGGCGGGCACCAGTGAGGTTGAGGGTGTTGTGCACAGCAAGAAGATCAAGGGAGTCGGAAAAGTATTCCGGCTAAAGGTTAATGATTGTCTTTGTTAAAAAAGATGTTTATTGTTATAAATGACTGAGATTTGTGAGTTTTTCCTGTCTTCGCAGGATTTTTTTGTACTAGTGTGATTTATGGGATAGGTTTATGCCATCATTACAATATATATAGTACATTTCAGTGTGTGTTTTTTTCCATTGCTTTTCTTACTGACAAAGGTAAAACATAAGTGTAATAATATATTGATATAAGATGCCAACATACTTTGAGTTACAGTCAGACATAACTGTTACAGGCAGAAGTAACTTTGAGTTACAGGCAGACATAAGTTTGAATTACAGGCAGACATAACTCTGAGTTACAGGCAGACATGACTGTGAGTTACAGGCAAACATAACTTTGTGTTACTGACAGTCACAGCCTTTGGTTACAGGCAGTTTAAACTATAAGCAGTCTTCATTTTTGTTACGAATAGTCACAATCTTTGGTTAGGGGCAGTGAATTTGTTTTGTGGATGTTACTTGAAGTTACAGGAAGACAGGAGCCTGGGTAGATGCTGATGTAAAGCTTGGTTAGAGACAGCTATAAGTGAGTAAGAAACAGAAACACCACCTCTAACATTTCTACTAGAATTTAAGGTTTTTTTTTTATCTTTGTTAAAAGATCACTTTTGATTGCACACAGATGTCATCCTAAATGCCCACTACTCTTCACCTTGATCACACAGGAAGAAATTCTGCATACAAAACTTTGTAGCATCAACAAAACATTAGTTTTACCAATAATTTATTTATAAATCCTTGCTTGCTCTTCGTGAGTCTGAAAGTTCCTTTGAGTTTTTGTCTGGTATTCAATATGTTCCGTCCTCTGTGTGGGGCCTCATCTTGATATATTCTCAAAGACAGCAGCAGATGCACATATTCCCTGCAGCTAACCCCCATTGTTGTTGATTCCTTTGTTTATGATTGTTGTCTGAATTCTTTGTTTCAATTGTGATAACTAAGATGTATAGATTGTGCCAAATATAATGGCTTTAATAGTGGTTTTTTTTTTTTTTTTTTTTTTTTTTTTTTGCTATTATAAATATGTAAGTGTCCCTACAAGTGTGTTGTGTTCGTGTTTTCGTTTGTTGCATGTGTGGATGCCTATTTTAGTCCTTTGGTTCATTTAAATATCCTTTTTGCTTGTCCAGCCTCCTAATTTAGACTGTAATTGTGGTGTGTATTAAGGGGTTATTCTCTTGTAATTTAATATATTTGTTACCACAGTAGTGAGTCCTGCCTTCCTTCTTTGAGGTCTGAATAATATTATATATTATTATACTTGTTTATATTGTCTTAGTATCCGTTTGAGAGTTCTTATTTGTTTTGTTCATGTCAGCTCCCATTGTAAAGAGACCTCATCAGATTTATTTATCCTCCCTTTGTTCCTTATTACAGGCTGTTATTGACATCCCTCCAAAAGACTTGTTTGAGGAGATGACATTCAAACCTGAGGAACAGCCCACGTGGAATTCCTCCATCAAGTCATGTCGGGTAATGAGATCAGAATGTCTGGTCATTTGTACCTGTGTTGTTGCATTCCAGACGTGATCCTAGGTTCTTCCATTACACAACTGTACTGTGCAAGTCACCATAAGTTGACAATTTACTCTTTACATTACCAGACAGGTTTTGTTTCTTCAGTCCCACACAGTTATTACTGTAACAATCCCAGACAGTTATTACTGTAACAATCCCAGACACTTATTACTGTAACAATCCCAGACAGCTATTACTGTAACAATCCCTGACAGTTATTACTGTAACAATCCCAGACAGTTATTACTGTAACAATCCCAGACATTTATTACTGTAACAATCCCAGACACTTATTACTGTAACAATTCCTGACAGTTATTACTGTAACAATCCCTGACAGTTATTACTGTAACAATCCCAGACATTTATTACTGTAACAATCCCAGACACTTATTACTGTAACAATCCCAGGCAGTTATTACTGTAACAATCCCAGACACTTATTACTGTAACAATCCCAGACAGTTATTACTGTAACGATCCTATACCTTAATTACTGTTATTTTCCCAGTAACCTGCCATAAATTCTGCTACTTTTCTTGAGTATGAACTCACTACCCACATGTTGTATGCTCTCCAAATTCACATGTCTTGTATGCAATTACTCCCACATCTTGTTGTGTGCATGTATTACCCACAGATCTTGTTTTATACACTCATTACCCACAAATCTTGTTGAATGCATTCATTACCCACACACCTTGTTGTATACACTTAAAACCACTCACCTTGTTATGTATCCATTACCTATTCCATTTGTGTGTACACTCATTACCCACACATCTTGTTGTATGCACCTATTACCCAGTCATCTTGTTGTATGCACCTATTACCCACACATCTTGTTGTATGCACCTATTACCC
This sequence comes from Candidula unifasciata, assembly GCA_905116865.2. Classification (NCBI taxonomy): domain Eukaryota; kingdom Metazoa; phylum Mollusca; class Gastropoda; order Stylommatophora; family Geomitridae; genus Candidula; species Candidula unifasciata. Next base: position 131,004 of record CAJHNH020000124.1, on the reverse strand, counting down.
ACACATCTTGTTGTATGCACCTATTACCCACACATCTTGTTGTATGCACCTATTACCCACACATCTTGTTGTATGCACCTATTACCCACACATCTTGTTGTATGCACCTATTATCCACACATCTTGTTGTATGCACCTATTACCCACACATCTTGTTGTATGCACCTATTACCCACACATCTTGTATGCACCTATTACCCAGTCATCTTGTTGTATACACCTATTACCCACACATCTTGTTGTATACACCTATTACCCACACATCTTGTTGTATACACCTATTACCCACACATCTTGTTGTATGCACCTATTACCCACACATCTTGTATGCACCTATTACCCAGTCATCTTGTTGTATACACCTATTACCCACACATCTTGTTGTATACACCTATTACCCACACATCTTGTTGTATACACCTATTACCCACACATCTTGTTGTATGCACCTATTACCCACACATCTTGTATGCACCTATTACCCACACATCTTGTTGTATACACCTATTACCCACACATCTTGTTATATGCACCTATTACCCACACATCTTGTATGCACCTATTACCCACACATCTTGTTGTATACACTCATTACCCACACATCTTGTTGTATGCACCTATTACCCAGTCATCTTGTTGTATACACCTATTACCCAGTCATCTTGTTGTATGCACCTATTACCCACACATCTTGTTGTATGCACCTATTACCAACACATCTTGTATGCACCTATTACCCACACATCTTGGTGTATGCACCTAATACCCATACATCTTGTTGTATGCGTGTATTATCCACACATCTTGTATGTGTGTATTACCCACACATCTTGTTGTATACACATATTACCCACACATCTTGTATGCACCTATTACCCACACATCTTGTTGTATGCACCTATTACCCACACATCTTGTTGTATGCACCTATTACCCACACATCATGTTGTGCTGAACTCATGTCTCATACCTCTTGTTGTGCGCAGGTGCTACAAGTTGTCGATGACCACACAGACATCCTGTACATCGTATCCGGGGATCTTGCGGGCGGAGTTATCACTAGCAGAGACTTTGTCAGTTTACGAACTTGGGGGATCAGAGATGGGATCTACGTAGGGTCAGGGATGGGGGTCACTCACCCTAGCATGCCTCCACAGAAAAATTATGTTAGGTAAGGAATGTTTTACTCTCATGCCTAATCTGTTTTGTACGATGGTGTATCATTGATTCATTGTCTTCTTTTTTTTTCATCTTAGCTTTCACTATTCTCTAATGGAAAGGTCTGGTTGTTCTCCCATATCTGGCCTTCGGTCCTGTTACAAAACTTGAGTTTTACATGCACATCCATTTTACAGATTTGGCTTATTTGTATGCAGATTGTTGGTTCCTTGCCTCCCAGGCAAATGCAGTGTGACTTTGAAGGAAACACCCCTAATTAGTTTACTTTTATGACATGCTAAAGAAGTTCCCCCCCCCCCCCCCCCCCTCACCCAATGGTGCCAGGAAACAAGGAAACATATGGTTAGGACATCTTGGTTATTGTGATATCTTATCATCATCATCAGGTGTCTTGCTGACTGGCGTGGGCAATCATGGCTTTCCACAATCCGTGAGATTTCTTATAGTTTATTATATTTAAATGTTGTTTAGTATAGTGAATTTGATTAAGTTGTGTAATATGTTTTTTTTTTTTTTTTAATGGGAGATTCTTCGCGTCTTATTCTTTTTCTGCTGCTACGCTCGGAGGTTTTCGACATGCAGAGAAAAAAGACAGGTTGACTTTTGATCAGGTTGCACCTGGCACTATCAGTAATGGAACTCTACTGAGGAGGGAGACGGAGTACATATAGGAATGTCCTGAGTGCAGTGATGTCAGTTTTTTGATTGATTTATTCATTTGCGGTTTGACTGACGCTACTAATGTCAGTCCCCATTTTTGCAACATGTGAAGAATTGACGGGGTCTCCGAAACCTGCCAAAAGCATGGCCTCAGAACATCAGATGCTGCCCGCCTTGCTTATGACAGGAACTTGCATCTCCCCACAACGCTTAGCGGCATACGTGGAAGGAAAAAGTAAAGTAAAGTAAAGTAAGAAGAATGTGCCAAAATGTAAAGTAGAAAAGCAAAGGTCCATTTACACACCAGTGGCGCATCGGGCATACGAGGCTGGACTCATATTTGTATAGATCAATCAGCCCTCAGTGGGTTATGTGGTCAACATCATGCCGGCTGCCTTTACGTCTCATGTGCCAAAATATGCCCCCCCCCCCCCCCCCCCAAAAAAAAATCACCATAAGGAAGAACTTGGAATGCTTTGTTACAGCTTTAGTATGCCCTCAACTGCTGTGTGGCCAACAGTTTTAGACCGTTTAGTAAATAATTGGTTTTCCCAAACCCATATGTATTGCATCCATTACTATTTTAGGGCAGAATGATGACTGCACTGATTGTCTTTAATGAGACCTAAAAATAAGTCATGGATGCTACTCTCTGTAACAGTATAGAAAGCAATTAATTTAGTGTGCAGGCTTAAACTTTTGGCCACTACTGTAGTATCTCTAATAATTTTTTGGGAGAATCATCATGTGCAGTGAGAGTTTTCAGCTTCAACTGTTTTTTTTTCCAGGGGTGAGAATGGAGCAGGTGGTTGGGTGTACAAGCCGGTGCCTGGTGACGCCAGTCGCACTTTGTTTTTCTGGTACATGAATACAGATATCAAGGTAAGTATGTGGGTTTTTTTAGGATTGGAGCTGGTTTGATGTTGTTTTCCTGTTGAGATAATTAGTGGGTTCTGTGTTGGATTTCCTTGTTGGGATAATTCATGGATTCACTGTTGGATTTCCTGTTGGGATAATTTGTGGGTTCAGTGTTGATTCCCTGTTGGGATAATTTGTGGGTTCAGTGTTGAATTTCTTGTTGGGATAATTTGTGGGTTCACTGTTGGATTTCCTGTTGGGATAATTTGTGGGTTCGGTGTTGGATTTCCTTGTTGGGATAATTTGTGGGTTCGGTGTAGGATTTCCTGTTGGTATAATCTGTGAATTCTTGTTATTTCCCTATGAAGAAATTTCCTGTTTTTTTAGATCAGTAGGCAGTGAAAGTAATGGAGAGGGTTTAAACTGTATTTAAGTTTATTTATAGTCTATTTGCATTTGTAAAGGATTGCTTTCATTGATAACAATATTTCTTCTTCTTTCTATTCTGCTCCTTCTTCTTCTTCTTCTGCTTCTTCTTCTTCTTCTTTTTCTTAGTGTTCACCAGCTGTAAATTTTGGTGGAAAGTTATAATTGTTTGTTCACTTATGGACGAGTATTGTTCCAAAACTTAAAGTTTTACCTGTTTTTACAACCATTTTACAGGTCTAGCTTATTTGTATGCAGACTGTTGGTTTCTCAGCTTTCAGGCAGAGGCACCTCGGCTTTGAAGGAAATACCTATATGTGGCCGCCTTTTACGACATGTTTGTTAGGGGGGGCAGTGGGTCTATTCTTTTCCCCCCACAATGGGACCCCGAACCCACATGGTTAGATAAATATTTTAAAAGCTAGTTAACTTGAAGTAATAGCCACACACCAAAAACAAATCTGATATATTACATAGGAAATTAACAAAGAGAGGAGTACTACTATCAGAAGATTCCAGGTGAAGAAATTCAGTATTTGTGGTAACAGGAAGGAGACAATACAAAGCATTAACCTAGGGAAAGGATTCATGCTAAATTTAAACAACAACAAAAATATGAGAGACCAAAAACAGGAAGTCACAACATAAACATGTGCTTCTTCTTCTTCTTTCGTTCGCCTTATAAACATGTGCATTACAGTTGATGTTTTGGCTAACAAGATTGCTGTGGTACCAGCTACCACAGAAGGTCACACTGAGGAAATGTAATAAGCCCTGAGGAACGGAAAGACCCATTAAAAGTTGGACAGCTTTAGAGAAATCACGACCGGCTTCAGCTGACAGGCCGTGGTGTTGACGTCATGGGGTTGGGCTAATGATGCGTTAACGCAGCAGTTCTCAAACTGGGTGCCGAGGCACCCCAGGGTGCCGTAAGCGTATGCTAGGGGTGCCGCGGCAATAATCAAAAAAAGTCCGCTAAAAATTGTTAAATTATGAAAGAAGGCATGTAGATATTAAAAAGTTAAAATTTAAGCTGTCTTCCCTCACCAGTGTCGAAAATAGTTTATTTCTTGTTTGAGAACCACTGCGTTAGCGCATTGTTAGCCCGACCCCATGACATCAGCAGCACGACTCGTCAGATGGAGCCAGTCGTGAGAGAAATTAGGACAATTTCACAGCATATTAGGAAGCACTGTACGCCCAGTACGCCCAGTGGATGTGGAAAGGAATCCTTTTTTTTTTTTTCACTATATTCCCGGGGAGCGGTGGTGGTGTAGCAGAGGCTAGATGTTTCTTGGCTTTCAATTCGCATCGAGCCAGATTTTATTCAAACAATTAATGATCTTAGCTCCAAGTCGACCTAGCCTCAGGTGGGTATCAGGTGAAGTCCCGGGAAGTAAAGGCCACTGGAGTGATTTTGACAACATACAGTAAATACTGATTGCTGTATGGAAATATTAATCTAGCATCAGTTATTTTCTTTATCGTAACCTCTGTAACTTCGGTCTTCTTCATTGTCACTTCGGTCTTCTTCATTGTCACTTCAGTCTTCTTCATTGTCACTTCAGTCTTCTTCATTGTCACTTCAGTCTTCTTCATTGTCACTTCAGTCTTCTTCATTGTCACTTCAGTCTTCTTCATTGTCACTTCAGTCTTCTTCATTGTCACTTCAGTCTTCTTCATTGTCACTTCAGTCTTCTTCGTTGTCACTTCAGTCTTCTTCGTTGTCACTTCAGTCTTCATTGTCACTTCAGTCTTCTTCATTGTCACTTCAGTCTTATCAGTTGTCTCTTGTCTTCTCAGTTGTCACTTCAGTCTTCTCAGTTGTCACTTCAGTCTTCTCAGTTGTCACTTCAGTCTTCTCAGTTGTCACTTCAGTCTTCTCAGTTGTCACTTCAGTCTTCTTCATTGTCACTTCAGTCTTCTTCATTGTCACTTCAGTATTCTTTATTGTCACTTCAGTCTTCTCAGTTGTCACTTCAGTCTTCTCAGTTGTCACTTCAGTCTTCTCAGTTGTCACTTCAGTCTTCTTCATTGTCACCTCAGTCTTCTTCATTGTCTCTTCATCTTCATTGTCACTTCAGTCTTCTTCATTGTCACTTCAGTCTTCTTCATTGTCACTTCAGTCTTCTCAGTTGTCACTTGTCTTCTCAGTTGTCACTTCAGTCTTCTCAGTTGTCACTTCAGTCTTCTCAGTTGTCACTTGTCTTCTCAGTTGTCACTTCAGTCTTCTCAGTTGTCACTTCAGTCTTCTCAGTTGTCATTTCAGTCTTCTCAGTTGTCATTTCAGTCTTCTCAGTTGTCACTTCAGTCTTCTCAGTTGTCACTTCAGCCTTCTTCAATGTCACTTCAGTCTTCTTTATTGTCACTTCAGTATTCTTTATTGTCACTTCAGTCTTCTCCATTGTCACTTCAGTCTTCTCAGTCGTCACTTCAGTCTTCTCAGTTGTCACTTCAGTCTTTTTCATTGTCACTTCAGTCTTCTTGATTGTCACTTCAGTCTTCTTCATTGTCACTTCAGTACTCTTTATTGTCACTTCAGTCTTCTTCATTGTCACTTCAGTATTCTTTATTGTCACTTCAGTCTTCTCAGTTTTCACTTCAGTCTTCTCAGTTGTCACTTCAGTCTTCTTCATTGTCACCACAGTCTTCTTCATTGTCACTTCATCTTCATTGTCACTTCAGTCTTCTTCATTGTCACTTCAGTCTTCTTCATTGTCACTTCAGTCTTCTCAGTTGTCACTTGTCTTCTCAGTTGTCACTTCAGTCTTCTCAGTTGTCACTTCAGTCTTCTCAGTTGTCACTTGTCTTCTCAGTTGTCACTTCAGTCTTCTCAGTTGTCACTTCAGTCTTCTCAGTTGTCATTTCAGTCTTCTCAGTTGTCATTTCAGTCTTCTCAGTTGTCACTTCAGTCTTCTCAGTTGTCACTTCAGTCTTCTTTATTGTCACTTCAGTATTCTTTATTGTCACTTCAGTCTTCTCCATTGTCACTTCAGTCTTCTCAGTCGTCACTTCAGTCTTCTCAGTTGTCACTTCAGTCTTTTTCATTGTCACTTCAGTCTTCTTCATTGTCACTTCAGTCTTCTTCATTGTCACTTCAGTACTCTTTATTGTCACTTCAGTCTTCTTCATTGTCACTTCAGTCTTCTCAGTTGTCACTTCAGTCTTCTCAGTTGTCACTTCAGTCTTTTTCATTGTCACTTTAGTCTTCTTCATTGTCACTTCAGTCTTTTCCATTGTCACTTCAGTCTTCTCAGTTGTCACTTCAGTCTTCTTCATTATCACTTCAGTCTTCTTCATTGTCACTTCAGTCTTCTCAATTGTCCCTTCAGTCTTCTTCATTGTCACTTCAGTCTTCTCAATTGTCACTTCAGTCTTCTTAGTTGTCACTTCAGTCTTCTCAGTTGTCACTTCAGTCTTCTCAGTTGTCACTTCAGTCTTCTCAGTTGTCACTTCAGTCTTCTCAGTTGTCACTTTAGTCTTCTCAGTTGTCACTTCAGTCTTCTTCATTGTCACTTCAGTCTTCTTCATTGTCAATTCAGTCTTCTTCATTGTCACTTCAGTCTTCTTCATTGTCACTTCAGTCTTCTCAGTTGTCACTTCAGTCTTCTCAGTTGTCACTTTAGTCTTCTCAGTTGTCACTTCAGTCTTCTTCATTGTCACTTCAGTCTTCTTCATTGTCACTTCAGTCTTCTTCATTGTCACTTTAGTCTTCTTCATTGTCACTTCAGTCTTCTAAGTTGTCACTTCAGTCTTCTAAGTTGTCACTTCAGTCTTCTTCATTGTCACTTCAGTCTTCTCAGTTGTCACTTCAGTCTTCTCAGTTGTCACTTCAGTCTTCTCAGTTGTCACTTCAGTCTTCTCAGTTGTCACTTTAGTCTTCTCAGTTGTCACTTCAGTCTTCTTCATTGTCACTTCAGTCTTCTTCATTGTCACTTCAGTCTTCTTCATTGTCACTTCAGTCTTCTTCATTTTCACTTCAGTCTTCTTCATTGTCACTTCAGTCTTCTCAGTTGTCACTTCAGTCTTCTCAGTTGTCACTTTAGTCTTCTTCATTGTCACTTCAGTCTTCTTCATTGTCACTTCAGTCTTCTCAGTTGTCACTTCAGTCTTCTCAGTTGTCACTTTAGTCTTCTCAGTTGTCACTTCAGTCTTCTTCATTGTCACTTCAGTCTTCTTCATTGTCACTTCAGTCTTCTTCATTGTCACTTTAGTCTTCTTCATTGTCACTTCAGTCTTCTTTATTGTCACTTCAGTCTTCTAAGTTGTCACTTCAGTCTTCTTCATTGTCACTTCAGTCTTCTCAGTTGTCACTTCAGTCTTCTCAGTTGTCACTTCAGTCTTCTTCAATGTCACTTCAGTCTTCTTCATTGTCACTTCAGTCTTCTCAGTTGTCACATGTTCTCAGTATTGTTATAATTTACAGATTCCAGGAGTCCTAGTAATTGGATATAGTAGTGGTAATTTTTACAAAATAATTTCCTGTTCCACCCTCAAAGTCAGTGTCTGTGGCTTAGGCATTGCGAACACGCTTTGTAATGCTGGGATGCCAGGTTCGATCCCAGCTGCGGGCAGTGCACCTTATGTTGGTTTTGACAGTGGTATTGTAAAGCTGACCATCCAGAAAACAATGGCTGAATGAAAATTTGCCTAGAAAACCCACAACAGACCCAAAATGCTGGGGTTGGTTCTGCAACGTCCTATGAAGGATACGCAACTGTCTTAACCCTCAAAGTTATTATTGGGATTTAATGTGCTGTTCGAGTTTTTAGAGTATATATATTTGGTGTTTTATATATAATGTCAGAAGCTGACATCCTCAAAGGGGATACTAGATATTGAAGATACATTGGTTGAATGTTGAATTAAGAATCGACATCACAGCACTCAGGACACTTCCATAAGTGCTCTGTCCCCATCTTCACCAGCAAGCGAAGAGTTGAAATTCTGATGGTACCAGTAACTGTCAGATTGTATATCCGTCTCGCCTTTCTCTGAGTGTCGAGCGTCAGCCAGATCCCCTTGTAACTCCTCACAGTGCCATTCTCCTCATACCGTAATGATCTGTCTGTGCCTCGCCGCTGTTCACTCGCTCCAAAAAGGCCCTCACAACATCCAGCTTGTCATATATCAGTTCACCACCAAGTAGTGCAGAACCAGCTAGTCTATCTGCCTGCTCATTTCCCAACACACCGGCATTACCTGGAGCAAATATCAAAAGGATGCTAACTACCCAGGACCTTTGAAGTGATGCTTGCCACTCTGCAAGGAGCATGCCTGTCTCCACCTTTTCTCAACATGCTCTGTTAGTTGGCTGAAGTTACACAGGGCTAGAGAAAAAAAGAGCCCTTCAGGCGTGCCATGAAGAAAGTGACATTCTGTAAAGGACCAGCTGATTTGTTGATTAATATTTTGTGTAATTATTTATTGAAGACAATTATCTAATTTGTATTATTGTTTCAAATGTAGCTTTGTTTACATTTTTTTTGAGTTGAGATTAAGATGGAATTTGTACTGTGAATATTTAGATACTCTGACTAACATTGTGTCATTAATATAGAGGATGTATAAAGCTCTTAAGATAACAGTTGATTATCCTGATTGATTTTATTTTTTGGGAGAAATGATGTGTACTTTCTTTGCTTGCAGGGCTGGTTCCCTCAGAAGCTGATTGATGCCAATATGGCCAAAGTACACCTAGACTTCTGCAGAGATCTTAAATTACACGTGAAGCGAATAACAGGATCCTAGTCAGGTTTTCAAGGACACCTCTTGCGGCTCACTTAAAACTAGGGTGGTCCACCCCAACACACATGTTCAGCATCAAAAGGTGACTCAGTATATTGTGATCAGTGAACCGTCCTGCTGTTTTCATGGGGGAGACATGTTTCACATCAGTAAGTGATTCAGTATATTCTGACCAGTGAACCATCCTGCTGTTTTCATGGGGCAGACATGTTTCACATCAGTAGGTGATTCAGTATATTCTGACCAGTGAACCATCCTGCTGTTTTCATGGGGCAGACATGTTTCACATCAGTAGGTGATTCAGAATATGGTGACCAGTGAACCATCCTGCTGTTTTCATGGGGCAGACATGTTTCACATCAGTAAGTGATTCAGTATATGGTGACCAGTGAACCATCCTGCTGTTTTCATGGGACAGACTGAATATCAAGTGATGTGTGTACATGTTTGCAAAAAAAAATGGGAATTTGAGATCCTCAAACACGGATTAGTGAATAAACACGTTGACTGCGGTGCTAGTGTAGATTTCATTGCCATGAATCTGTGTTTCAGGGGAAGGATATCTTAATGAGGAAGTTTTCATTCGACAGACACAATTTTGTGGACAAGTGATTCATTTTACTTCAGGGACACACATAATTCACAGATTTCATGACCATTCCATATACTAAATTCCTGTTTTTCTGAAAGATTTTATGGCAGATGCCCATAAAGGACATCAGGAGGCCTAAGTTCAGCTTCAGAAATGTAAACGTTTTCTTAGTTCAACTTCAGAAATGAGAGCTTAATGCCTGGGCTCAGTTTCAGAGATATGAACTTTGTGTCTGAACTCAACATTAGAGATGCAGGCACTGTGTCTGAACTCAGTTTCAAAAGTGTGAACTTTATGCCTAAACTCAACTTAGAGATGCAGGCACTGCGTCTGAACTCAGTTTCAAAAGTGTGAACTTTATGCGTAAACTCAACTTAGAGATGTAAACATATTTTGTGAACTTGACTTCAGAGATGTGAAAATTTTTTGTGAACTCAAATTCACAGATATAAGCTTTATGTCAGAACGCATCATCAGAGATGTAATAATCATTGTCAGAGATTTGAAGATCATGTCGGAACTCATCTTCAGAAATATGAACAATTTGACTGGACTGAACTTCAGAGTGTGAACACTGCATTTGAGCTGAAATTTAGTGATGTGTCTTCTTTATCTTTCGTTTGCTTAAAATAGATATTTATATATGCAATGTTGTCTCTAGTATGAACTTCATCTGTCTTTTGTAATTTAAATTATTTACACCTCAGCCAACTACAGATCATTGAGATTTGTGGAAGCAACCGCTATAAACCAGTTTAGTCCAGAATTATGCAGACAAAAGGACATTGTCTTCACCTTGCATTTACCCTGGTGAAATGGACAGTTTTTGAATGTAGTTGATTTTGTGTTTCAGTTAGAAGGATTTATTTATTTGCTTCCTTTTAATAAAGTGTTACTATAGTATGCACCTGATGCGAGACCACGAAATATGCAGGCAATAAATTTATTTTTATTACTTTTACTGTTATAATATATAAATTTATTATTGTATAAAAACAAGGCCTATTTTCTAGTACTTACTAAAAAAGTGTCTAAAAACAGTGCTGGTACTCATCACAACATATCTGTTATCGTAGCTTTGAAAAAAGGATACCTTTAAAAAGGTGCCAGTACCAAGTACTATTGTGTACAGCCAGAAAAAAAGCACTGATAACCCATATGTGCTGTTACATGAGCTTGTATGCTAGACTGTTAAATGTTCGATTGTTGGTCATTGTATGTGAATTTTTTATGCTATTCTATTGGTTATTGTACATGCAGATTTTATATGAAAACCTGTAATAATATGTTAGACTGTGAAATGTGAATGTCTTCTGGCATGTCAGCCTCCTGTGGTGTAACAACCTCTTGTGGTATGGCAGCCTCTTGTGATGCGGCAACCTGTTGTTGTGTGGCAACCTCTTGTGGCATGTCAGCCTCTTATGTTATAGCATCCGTTCCAAATTAGTTATGTTGTGATATGACAACATCTTGTGATATGGCAACCTCCTGTGGTATGGCAACCCTTTGTGGTGTGACAACTTTTTGTGGTATGTGAACTTCTTGTGGAATTACGACGTCTTATGGCATGTGAACCCCTTGCGGTATGTCAGCCTCTTGTGGTATGGCATCCCCTTGTGATAGTTTAACCTTGTGGGGTAAATAGACCATGGTTGAATTATGAACAGTCTTGTGGTAAGGCAACACAAACAAACCTTTGTACCATAGGAATGTTGTGAGGTATATGAACCTATCTGTAATATTTAAACCTTTTGTTATATGTGAATGTATGTGAAACTGTAGCACAGAACCTGCTTAAAATAGGAACACCTGTTATGATTGAACCTGCTATATTATGCTTATCTGTCATACATTAAAAAGTGGTACACTGGAAACGTAATGCCAGACTCAGATTTTGATAGACCATTTTGCCCTCAACAGGTGATTGGTCATCATCATGCTGACCGCCTTTACTTCCCATGACAGTTTCTTCCAGGCTGGGTTGCCGTAGGAGCCAGTTTTGTGTTTCATATCAAGTGCAGATTTGAACCTGAGACCATTCCACCAGCAGGGAAGCATCCAGCTCCCTATCATAATATAGGTTGTGTATCCTATACAGGACATTGCAGAACCAACCCCAATATTTTTTTAAAAACTGTTTTGGTTTTTCTGGGCAAATTTTAAGCTCAGTAGTTTGCCACTAAAACCAATGCACGACAAATCTTCCGCAGCTGGGAACGAATCTGGCACCCTGGCATTACAAAGTGCGTTTGCAAAGCCTAAGTCACATGCCGATGACACAATATTTTAATTGTACTACTGTATGTGAACTTGTGATGTTTTTAAATCCAGTGTTGTAATTTCTAGGTTGTAATAAGCTGAAATATTTTGGTCATATTAAGCGCCACGACGGATTGGAAAAAAATTATAGCAGAAGGCATGGTGCCAGGAAGGAGGTGCAGGGGCCGACTGACACGAAGATGGGCACAGGATATAAGTGACTCCTTGAGTATGAAAGTACATGAGGCAGGAGAACTGGTGAGCGACCGAGTTTATTTCAGGCAGACTGTGATGAGAGCGACGTTCTGCAAAGGACCTGCTACATGATGATGATGAATAAGATTTTAATTTAGGGAACGCAAGAAGTATAGTTAATGTTGTATAATTGACAGTGAAATTATTCTCAGGTATTTGAGATAGACAAAGATCTCACATACCCTTTTGCATATAATTTGTAGATTTTATCTCCTAATACTCTTGTGTATGCGTCCGTCATCAGATATCTGTACGAATGTTTTCAAAGAAGAAAGCTGTTGTGAACAGTCGACAAAGATGCCTTATTGTTTTACTTCATTTGTTATATACAGTGTACACTACACTGTGTGGTCTCCAGGGCCCGGATGATGTGCACCCTAACAGGCATGTCATAAAAGGCTACTTATCAGGAGGGTTTCCTTCGAAGTCAGAATACATCTGCGTCAGAGAGTGGTAAAAACAGGAATCACTGCAGTCAAGCTAATAACCAAGAAATTAATCCAGTTAACTTTGACTAGAAAGCTAAATGAAAGGGGGATGGGAAACAACATGCACAAAACAGACAAATCAACATTTTGGCCAGAGCCTTTCTCAACATAAACTGCGTAACAGTAACAAAGGGCAAAGTACTCCCAACCACCATTGTCCACTAGGGGGTCACATGATCTGCATCAGTTGAAAAACCGACAGTCAGCATTCAAATAAGCTACATGAATTTTTAAAAAAATATTTTTTAAGAACTCAGGTTCTGGATCAAGACCAAAGTTTAAAAGTGGATGAACAACCAGAACTTTCAGTTTACAGCCAGTGAGTGTTAGGAAACAAGTAAAGAACTAAACCTTGAAACCCATGCAACAGTATCTGCCCTGGGCTTACTTTTAATTTCAAAAATAAATCAATGTGTAAAAATTTCTGGGTGCAGTTATTTTTAAAGACAAACTCAAGACACATTCCTCACACAGTAATGAAGCATGCCTATGCCATCTTCAAAGGCAAAACAGGAGACACTATAATCAGCTTTTCAGGGAAACAATTTGGAACGAATGCTGCATCGGAGGACGGAGCACGTGTGGGAAAGCCCAATGTGCAGTGACGTTGATTGTGATAATACAACACAGTAATAATTAGGTAATAATGCACATGTGATAATGCTTCTGTATGTATGTGAGTGTGCGAGAAAGAGAAATAGTAATGACTGGTGTGAGGGGAAGTCAATGAGTGAGTCAGAGATGGTTGTTTAAAAAAATAAAAAACTGAAGATAACTACTTGAAAATGTTTATTTTTATACATACACTGTCCTTTTATTTTTTAATGTAATTTGCACTAACACTGATGCCCTTGTTCCATCATTTTATCAGTCCTCCCAAACCTGCTGCATAGAACTTGGTGCTCTGTTTTCTAAACCATATTTTCACTTTGCATTCAACTTCTGCATCATTTGCGAAATGTTTCCCACCATGGTGGGTAATCATTGGACCAAAAAGATGGAAATTGCTAGGGGCTAAATCGGGCTGTAAGGTGGATGTTCCAGAAGTTCCCACCCTAGATGGTTAATTTTCTCCTGAGTTAACCAAGTTGTATGTGGTCTGGCATTGTCATAAAGGAGCAGTACTCCTCTAGTCAGCTGGCCTGGACGTTTTCTTTCAAATTATATCATGAAGTATTGATAGAACTTTACAGTATGAATCAGCATTCACATTGTCACCTCTTTTTATGAAAACACTTTCAGCATAACCTTCCCTGCTGATGACATTACCATACATTTTTTAACACAAGGCAAAAAAGGATTTTTCCATTGCATTGAAACACGATTTGATTCGGGCTGGTAGAGATGCACCCATGATTCGTCCCCAGTAATATTCCTGTTCAGCATGTTGTCTTCTCTTTCATCTGCGTATCGACAGAGGTGCTGCAAAAACAGGCCTAATCGGTTCATTTTGTGTGCGTCCATCAGTTGTCTGGGTACCCACCTTGAGCACACTTTCTTTAATTGCAATCGATCATGCATTATGTAGTATGCTGAACCATGTGGGCACCCTATTGCAGCTGCTACAGAGTCAACCATTGATCATCTGTCACCTCTAATCATCTCCTCCACCTGCTGCATGGATGCATCTGTCACAACCTCAACAGGACAATCAGATCTGACTTCATAACATTTGTAGAGCATCCTCGAGAAAATTATGTTACCCAGCTGTGCACCGCTTTACAGGATAAACATTTGTCAGTATAAACAGGAAGCATTTCCTTATGACATTCCTTATGACATCCTTCACAGGGAGCCCTTTTGCACACACAAAAACTGCACAACAGCATGTTGTTCGTTGAGGGCAGACTCTGTAAGTACAGTCGCCATTTTGTTTCTGTATTGCGAATGTGCATGCAACACCTAGTGCCACCTAACGAACAGAGACATAAAGTTTGATGTTGTTATCACCTAATGGCACTTTTAGAAACCACCTACATTTTCCTGCCATCCCATAACCAATTGTGACTCACTTATTGACTTCCCCTTGTATTATGCTGATCACGGATTGTTATTCCCAGCAATATTTCTCCATGTATTTGTGTCCTACATTGTTTTAAAAGTTGTTCATGTACATATATTTTCTTATAATTAAATACATTGCATGTCTATGTATCTTAATTGTTGTTGTTGTTTTTTTTAAACATTGTTGTATATTTACTGATCCTTGAAGTGTTAAAATGGACATTTAGTTCAGTCTTACAGTCTGATATTTGTTTTTAACTTTCAATAAATTAATCATGCTCTCCTCTTTTTTTATGTTGACCGGCTGTAAACTCCAGATGTTCGCCCACTTCTGGACTTGAGTCTAGTTCCTTTTTCTTCTTCTTCTTCTTCTTGTTCACCGGCTGTGAATTCCGGCGGTAAGTCGCGGTTGTTCGTCCAAATGGACTTTTAGCTTTCACCTTGACCTGAGTTTTGCGTGTACATCCGTTTTACTGGCTTATTTGTTTGCAGTTCTCGTTCCCTGCCTCTCCGGCAGATGTACTCTGACTTCGAGGGAAGACGTCATGCCTATTTCTAGGTTGACTGTGGCCATTGTTTTGTGTGGGTCGAGATGTTGCCTCATTTGTGTGGTGTCCTCTTTGACCTTTAACAGGTGTGGCCCCCGGAAAATCTTCCTAAGGCAGCCCTAGGTAGAATTGTCAGCCCTCAAGGGAAGGCAGGGGCAGATCATGGGCATTCCCCGCCATCCAAGGAGGCTTCCATAAATGCAGAGCCGACACATGATGCCCTGGTTCTGGGCTCACCCAAGGAATCGTCACGTCTTGTCCATGACTGCTTAACCTCACAACCGTGTATTGAGCTTCCCATGCTACAAGGCTCTCCGGAGATCAGCGGGGAGTAGCCCGCAGGTCGAGGACTTTTGTGGCCACACAAATGGGTACATTCTTTTTTCATCATACGTTAGACACCTTTAACGTTGTTTCAACTGTGCCCTTGGCCTGACAGAATGGGGAAGCAACATGCGTCAGGCGTGGCTTCGCCTGTTCGGTCCCAACACTCGGGCGAGTGGGACCAGTGGATACGGACATTTGGACTGTTCCTAATCGGTATGAATTATGGTCGTCGGACTTTGAGCTTGCATGTGTGCCGTAGGATTTAACTTTGTCAGTCATTATTTCCTAGCCAGCAGATTAAAAGTTGCTGCCGTGGTGTACCTCAGCGCGGTGACGACGACGCTGAGGATTGACAGAGGATGTACGTACGTAGGATCTTGCTGCGATAATTCACCCACAAGAGATGTTACCCATCTTGGCTGCGGGTAAATCTCTCGGTCAAGGGTTGAGTCTCAGCAGCACAGTTTTCCCTTCGCTCCAGACTTTTAACCGAGAGTTGTCATTTGATGGTACATTTGGCAAGCAATCCTTACTCATGTTCCGAATGAGTTTTGATAGACTTTTCACCCATGCGTTTGGGGGCGGGCTGATGAGAGCCAGAAAGGACACTACACCTCTAGGGGGCGCCAGCTCCGAGATCTCCTGCCAACTCTGTTAATGCTCATTTGAGACATTATCCGTGGCGCACGATGGGGACGTGCAGCAGGAGTCTTGCATGAGGTTCTGTAAAACCAGAACAGTGAAGGACTGGCGCCTGAGTGGGGTACGGAATATCTCCTTATACACATCACATCAGACTTAACTTCCCCTCATGCCTGTGACTGAAATCACCGCGCCACGAGTCTAGTTCCAGGGCTTGAGAATTGTTTGCATGTCATTTTTTACTGACCTGGCTTATTTATGTGCATGCCGTTGGTTTTTATCTATGGAGTAGATCAGTCTTATCTACAATGACCCGGTCCCTGGTTGGCAACCTGTTTCTAGGATCCTCACGGATAAGTGTATGGTTTGAGGTTTGAAAAACCGATCAACATCATGGCACACAGTAGTAACCCATAAGTGCTTCGTTCTTTCTTGTAACTCAAGTCTGAGTCCGAAGAAGCTAAGCACAGTGCACAGGCTCTGTAGCATCGGCGAGGATCCTGAAATACTTTGGGTAGATTTTAAACTCTAAATTTTTGCCTGGGCAGTGCCGTTAGGCTACTCTTTTCAATTTTCGACTGCCAAGGGATTTTTTTACGTGCACAACAATGCTCACGGGCGTCCTATCTCACTACCTAGAGACCAGGGGGAATTACTAGAAGTACAAGTCGACGTGAAAAAATCCCAGCCCTTACTGGGGATTGAACCTAGAACCTCTAGCACTCGAGGCGGATACCATGCCTCGAGACCTCACAGCTCTCTGGATGTCTAGATGTTGGCGTAGCTTGTGCCCTGGTCCTGATGCCAGACCACATGTGATTCAGCCCCTCTGTATCCCTAATCACAGTCAAATATCATTGAGTTTTTATTGCTTGCTTGCTGTACCCCACTAGGACATCACACAAGCGATAAACACCCGGTGACACAAAGTGCCACCATGCTGGTGAGGATCACCTGTGGCCATATTTATGGCCTGGCTATATTCAGGGCCCCCGGCAGAAGCCAGGTTTGGGCTTCAAATTAGTGCTGTACCGAATATTCGCTTCGGGCCAAATAGTGGACCTATTCACTATTCGGTATTCGGCCGAATAGTTGCGGTCGGGCCGAATACGAATAGTAGTTACCTCACACCCGCTTCTGCATACAAGGTCTTAATGCTGACAACATGGAACGATTGGTTTTGTTGAAAGCTAATACAGCTTTCATGCATTAACTAAGTTGTCAGTGACAATTTCCAAGTTTAGTTACTTGTCATAATACTTAGGATTCTTTCATTCCTAGTTATTAGTTCCCACAGACTCACCAAAGGATGCAGATTGTGAAGATAAGGCCAGCCAGAGAGATGAATGGAGACAAGTGATATCTGCAGCAGTAAACCTCAAGGGCTCAGAATGCTAAAGATGACTATTCTGTGCTACTTTATGTGAAGTAAAAGTTCAGCGTACATTTGACATTATTAATGTTTTTTTAGATATATTTTTTACACTATACACTATTCGTATTCGGCCGAATAGTTGGTCCCACTATTCGTATTCGGTCGAATAGTGAAAATCACTATTCGGTACAGCCCTACTTCAAATAACAAAAAATGTCATCCCACCTGGGGATGAGTGATAGTTTTTAGTGAAGCATATCATAACTAACAAGCTTTTGTAGTGTGCCCTCACTTTGGTCACTTAATAAAAAAGTACAGGTTCCTTTTTACATCAGGTGCATCGGCATTTGAGGTTAGACTATTTTTATAGACCAAACCGCCTTTAGTGGGGGATGTGTACAACGTCACGCCTACCACTTTTACCTCCTAGAACTTCACTGGGTACCAATTTAAGGGTTGGGTGACCTGAGAGACAAGGTCATATTTGGGGTACAAATTTGGAATCATGCAGATTTGAACCCACGACCTTTGAATCCACAGGTGAGCATCTCGCTACACCACAGCGGCTTCCCTTTGGTCACTTGACCCCTGAAAACTGGTCTCAGAAGATGAAAATAGTAGACCACTTGCTACTGATGAATGGATTCACAGAGACAACACATCTGTCTCAAGAAAAGAAGGAAACTACTGAGCATAGGAAACTTGGTGGTAGCAGATGGAGAGTTTATGTCTAGGTGCTGGATCATCAGTTTGGGATGAACAGTTTTTTGCACACCAGATTTCTACAGGGTACTCTTCTTCTTCGTGTTCACCAGCTGTAAACTGGTGGAAAGTTCTGGTTGTTTATCCACTTCTGGAGTGCAGTCCTGTTCCAGAACCTGAGTGTTGCATGTACATCTGTTTTACAGATCTGACTCATTTGTATGCAGTCTGCTGGTTCCTTGCCTCTCAGCAGATGCACTCCGATTTTGAAGGAAGCTCACAGTTAGTTTACTTCTTCAACATGCTTTTGGGTAGGCAGTGGGTCCATTCTTGTTCTCCATATTACAGGGCTCCCGCACCCACATGGTGATTCTACACGATATTATATTAGTTAAGACAACAATGAAATACCCAGTACCTTACCACCCCCCCCCCCCCCCAATTGCATTTATGAGTTTTTTGAGAACATGACTCCCCTTGCAGGTTCCAGGGCTCCATTATGGGGCATGTCATAAGAGTTGACTAACTGGGGGCTTCCTTTGAAGTCTGAGTTCATGTGTTTGAGAGGCAAGGAAACAGTCTACATACAAATAAGCTCGATCGGTAAAACAAATGTGCATGCAGCACTCAGGTTCTGGAACAAGAATAAGAGTCCAGAGGTGAACAAACAACCAGAACTTTCTTTAGTTTAAAGCCAGTGAATGTGAAGAAGATGACATGACATTTATTGGGAGGTGGCCACTCTGCATACATAACAGTTTAGTACTAATTACAACTGCATGGTATGTAGACATGGTCGGTATGATTATTTTTACTAAAGGCATATGAGATACTATTTGCGGTGGGAAAAAAAACAATTTGTTGTTGTGACTTCATCCTGACTCACATGCCTGTGTCAACAATAAGAAAACAACACAAAAAAACCCAAAAAAGTGTTCATGGTCCAAGGAAAGAGAAGCAGTTCATTCTTAGTGCCATTTGTTTTTAATGATTACTTCCCTTTGTGCAAAAAAAAAAAAAAACTTTGTGTCAAAAATTGACTTACAAATGAACACCTATTTTCTAGTGACATGATGACTGTATTGTCACAGTGGCCATCAAATTTTCCTGTCTGCTCGGTGGTCATAGGTTTCAAGCATGTGGAATTCTATACAAGTTTACCAAGACTCTGGATTTCTTCTTCTTCTGTTATAGACACTTTATGGTGAGTTCCTCCAACTTTTTTTTTTTTCTAGACAAACAAAAAGCCCCGGAAACAAGTACATAAACCTGACTGACTCAAGTAAGCCCTCAGCGCAGTGGAATGGAGTGATAGAATAAACTGTGAGTCTTGTGTGACATGGGAGTCACCATGGTGTTGTGGCTACACATTTGCCTGCGAACCAGAAGTTCTGGGTTCAGATTCTGACGGAGCTAGACTTTTTTCAAAGATTACCTTTGCTCCAAGGTCGACCCAGCCTTGAGTGGGTACCAGGTACAGTCCTGGGAAGTAAAGATAGCCAGCGTGATGCTGACCACAGCACCCACCGAGTGCTGATCAGTCTTTAAAATATAGGTCTAGCCCTATGTGCCCAATATGCCTTAAGGCGTGGAAGAGGGTGTTTTTACTTGTGTGACACATAATGGCATAACAGGGTGATGGTGGTGATGATGATGATGATTAGTGAGAATTGGATATACAAATACTACATGAATGCATTGCAATGACTAGCACACTTTCCTGTCACCTCAAAGGTCAGAGGTTCGAATACCCCATGTAGGTTGTGGAGAATAAAGAACAAACCCACAGGTTACCCACCTTCAGGGGGAGGGTGGGGGTAAGTCTGGTACCGTCAGAACCCGAACCCACAACCTTCCAGTCTACAGGCGAGTGTCCAGCACCACCCTGGGTTCCTGAGTGTGAGGCGTGAGTGATGCAGGGGACCTGGTTGACGCTCAACACTCTGGGAAAAGGTGAGGTGAACATACAATCATACTGCTCATGATACCAATGGAAATGGACTCTTCCCACGTGGGTTCTGGGGTCGCATTGTAGGAAAAACAAGAATAGACCTACTGCCTCCCCAAAAAATATGTCACAGCAGTCGACTAATTGGAGACCTTCTTTGAAGTCAAGAGTGCATCTGCCCGAGCGGCAAGGAACACCAAACTGCACACAAATAAGCCAGTAAAATGGATGTGCAAGCAAAACTCAGGCCCTGGCACAAAGCTGAAGATGGGGACAGAGTGCTGATAGGAATGTAGTCCCACGTGCTGTGATGTTGGCTCATTGTTCACATTTAAAATGTGTTGTTCTAAAAGACTTACAAGGCAAGTTCTTGCATATATATATATATATATATATATATAAACTACCAGGAGTAAGTACATGGGTATATCCCACTCCCACCCCAAACACACACATATAAATATGTACAAAATGCATATCTCATACATTAGTAATCATTGCATCCTTGCTTCGGGAATAATAGAATAATATATTCTCTTCCCTTTTTTTTTTTGTCACTTATCTTTCATTCTTACATACATACATGTGTGTTTGCATGCATACACACACCTGATATGTTAATAATCATAAGAACCTTGCTAATGGAATAACAGAATAAAATAAAACTCTCTTTCTCTTGTCTCTGCCAGCCTTCCCTGTATATTTTACACAGACAGACTTGCATAAATTTGATATGTTAATAGTCTGTCCATTGTATGATACAAATGCACATCTGATAAGTTGATAGTTTGTCCAGCCTATTTCAACACCATAGCACTTTCATTCAGTCTTTCATGAAATACTGACACTTTAACTGGGGCAATCTCCCCGTCTGATTTATCAATGACCTTATGAAGGTCAGTTTTTGAAATGTAAAACTTGATAATGTGATCCCTATCACCACTCTCATCAAGCAGTGCCGTGGCTGATGATGCTTCAGGAGCCTCTGGTATACTTTCTTCCACCACACTGGGGGATTTCATCAAACTATTTTTCACTGACACTGTATCTCTGGGTTTATAAATTCTGGAGGAGGAAGATTTCAAGTCTGGGCCTGACTGAGAGGACAAGACTGTTCTAGAAGAAGCAGCTGATGGTGGATATGATGTCTGTAAAGAGGTTTCTACATCACTGTCACTATCGACAAAACCCAGGTCAGTATCTGAGACCTGCTCTGTACACTGGCAATGTTTCACACAGCACTTACAGCAACACTTCCTGAAAGGAACCATCACTCTGTTCAAGAATCTGTCAATTGGAGCGAGTGATCTCAGGATCTCTGGCATAAAGTTCCATGTTCGAAACCTAACTGGCAAGAATCCAGGGTTTCTCTGCATAATGTTAAGCACAACTACAAAAGATGCAAATGAAGTTATTATGCAAATTGTCAAAATGAAAACTATTCTTCCAGCCAATGACACTATGAAGAAAAACCCTGGAAATATGATAAACATGAAGATAATATATGCGATGGCAAACCATCTGTAGCGTGCCGTGGTACGACCAAGATATTTAGCTGTATCTAGTACAATTGATCGCATCGTTGGCACTGGGTAAAACAATAGGATGCCTGTGATGTTGAAGAAAAGGTGACAAAATGCTAGTTGAAGAGCCACTGATATGGTTGCTGACGAGGACGCCAATGCAGCAAGAATACCTGATGAGGAAAAACAACAAATGTTATGCATTTATGAGATTTTTGGGTGCTTTTGTCTTTATTCACCCTAAACAGACAGTCCAATATTTTAGGGGCTGGTAGCATGCAGTCGTGGGACCTAGACTGCACTCTCTTGTGGGATGTAAGTGATTTGGGGTTAGGTCCAGTTCTAGGTTTGGGGTTAGGTCCAGTTCTAGGTGTTTTGGGATAGTTAAAAGCAGCACAAAGCCTGGAAACCCAGTCTTACCATCCTATAAAATATTGTGACATCATCCGGGATTACTTATTACGAAAGAACCGATTTTTGTTTATGTACATCTTCTTCTTATCACTCTCCCTGCCAGAGATTTTTGAATGAGGGCCACAGGCCCCTATGGAGGCTGTGGTGTGACACATAACCTCAACTGATCAATACATATTTTGGCTTCCACCAGTGCTAACTGGCAGAGCCGGGATCTCTCTGAAGAGGGCATGTCAGAAACATATGTTCAGTTTTCTGTGGAGCTTGTCCACATGGGCAAAGTTCTGAGTCCCAGCCTTGAATTTCTTGTATGTATGGCTGCAGAGTCTGTTGTGTCCAGTTCACAGTCTAAATACTTCATGTGAGGCAGTTGACTGGGTCTTCATAATTGTATTCTGGATGGGAAGTTTTCTAATGGCTGCCTTGATCTTGGTTTTATTTTCCTCATAAGTGCATCCTGAATCAGGCTGTTCTGTATTGCTCTGTTTTTCTAAGTGGTCTGCTACTTTATTTTCCATAATGTTGCACTGTCCTAGGATCCACTGGGGTGCAGTCTGCTTGGTCTTCTGATCCACTTGACTCAGCAGAGAGGTTGAGATCTATGCCTGTTGAACTTTGGTTGAGATCTAAGCCTGTTGAACTGTGGTTGAGATCTAAACCTGTTGAACTGTGGTTGAGATCTAAGCTTGCTGAACTTTGGTTGAGATCTAAGCCTGTTGAACTGTGGTAGCTTGTGGTTTGTAATTTGTTCACGAATATGAAAGTAAATGTAATCTTATACCAGACACTGCTGTTGAAGCGTAAAGTATTATATCTTCTAGAATTTTCACATGTTCTGGGCTACAACATATGAGGTGAGATAACCAGATCTGTTTCTCACTGCCATTTCTTCCCTTCCAAGAACCAGAAAGATACAAAGCTGCATATAGAAAAATGCAGAAGTCACCAGAAGAGATTAAATCAGGAATGAGGTCATAAGAGAACAAACATGGTGACACAGATGGAGTACACCAAAACATAGGAAGGACGCTGAGCCCAAGGCAAACCAAGAACATGGACAGATAACATCCAAGATCCCCATGTGGGTTTCCGGGTCCCATTGTCGGGAAACAAGGATAGACCCGATGCCTTCCCCAAAAGCATGTCGTAAGGGTCGACTATATGGGTGCTTCCATCTAAATCCGAGTGCATCTGCAGGAGAGGCAAGGAACCAACAATCTGCATACATATAAGTCAGATCTGTAAAACAGATGTGCAAACACCCCAGTTCTGGAACAAGACCAAAGTTCAGAAGTGGATGAACAATCTGCCAGAATTTACAGCAAGTGAACTCCATGAAGAAAGAGAAGGCGTCTGAGAAACTCTACAACAGTACGATGTGTGTATGGTAGAGGCAGCCACAAGAGCATTAAGCAGAGTCATTATCTCCCTTGACCCACAAAGCAGTAAAAGTGGAAGTGAAGAAGAAGAAAAAATGAATAAGATGAAGAAGAAGATAAGATTCGTTAGCAAAATCTTTATGTTTCAGAAGATGATCTCACTAAGTGTGAGTCAAACACGTGGACACGGAGCATTTGAGACACATAAGGCATGAAAGTACACAAGATACAGGAAGTAGCAAAGGGCATGATGGGAGACAGAACTGCGGCAGCATAGTGGCTAGACACTCGCCTTCTGGCCCAAAGGTCTTAGGGTCAAATCCGCACTGAGGCAGATTTTTTTGTCAAAAGGTCAACACAGCCTAAAATGGGTACCAGATAAAGTCCTGGGAAGTAAAGGCAGCCGGTGTCATGTTGACCACGTCACCCATAGAGTGCTGACTGGTCTACAGAAATATAAGTCTAGTATCATATGCTTCACTAACTAACTTACAGCAAAACACTTGCAACATAAAGATGACGTTATGTTATCACAATTGACATCATTGCACACTGGGTATTTCCATGCACATGATGCTGATGATGATGATTAGACAGGGTCTCCTCGACTTACGACCCAGTTCCATTGCAACTATTTTCATTCAAACAGGTTATAAAAATTGTACATAAAACAACAGTTCAATCTATGTACGTATAATTTTTGTACATAATGTTTAAAGTACATAATTTGTACTCAACTGTATCAGTTCTGGCAACTTTATAACCCTACCAATGCAGAGTTATCTTTCTTTATTAACTATTTTTATTTATTTGCTTTTTTGTGGTCAAAAGTGCAGTTGGTCATAAGTTGCCTAGGTCGTAAGTCGAGGAGGGGGTGTAAATGGATTTTGTTTGTATGACATGTTTGTTAGCCATGACTAACCTGTGAATGTTGTTCCAATATTTGAACCCAGTGTTAGGGGATACATGCGCTCCAACTTGAGACAGCCAATGCCGACCAATGGGGTGAGAGCGCTGGTAAACACTGAGCTGCTTTGTACTAATATGGTCATGCCAGCGCCAATTAAGATAGCAACATAGCCAGTTAACCACTGAAACGGTCTGGGAAAGTCAGAGTTGATTGTCTTTCTGGCAACTTTGGCGATTTGTCCTCCCAGGAGGGAGTGCAGGAGCTTGACCATGGTGTAGAGGCAGAGCGACAGGCTTATGATGGAGAAGACAAACAACAGGATGCCTGACGGTGTGTCACTCCAGCCAATCAAGCTAAACAGAGACTCGCCTAGAGAGGAGATTAACATGCAGAACCATCAAGATTAACATAAATATGGAGAACAGTAAAAATATAAATAAATGAGATTTGATAAACTTATAGATTATATAACTGAACTTGTAGATTATATAATATAACTTGTAGATTATATAATAGAAATTGTAGATTATATAATAGAACTTGTAGATTATATAATAGAACTTGTAGACTAAATAATAGAACTTGTAGATTATATAATAGAACTAGTATATTATATAATAGAACTTGTAGATTATATAATAGAACTTGTAGATTATATAATAGAACTTGTAGATTATATAATAGAACTTGTAGATTATATAATAGAACTTGTAGATTATATAATAGAACTTGTAGATTATAAAATAGAAAAAGCACTTTAAATACATGCTATAACAACTATTGTCCTGAAATCCTGTACTTTAATTAAGAAAGACTTGTCCTAACATAATCTCATCTTGCTAGTCACACTTACCATCAATATGGAAATTACCTTCCTATAACACTATATAATACTAAATTAGAGGAAAGTTGGAATGGTGTTAAAAACAGATCCTTATGTTCTCATGTAGCAGGTCCTTTGCAGAATGTTGCTCTCGTCACAGTCTGCCTGAAAGAAACTCAGTCTCTCACCAGCTCTCCTGCCTCGTACACTTTCCTACCCAAGATTTTACTTATATCATGTACCCAACTTCATGCCAGTCAGCCCCTGCCTCTCTTTCCAGGTACCATGCCTTCTGCTTTTTTTTTTTCCAGTCAACCGTGGTGCTTGATATCTTCTTCTTCTTCTTCTCTTCTTCTTCACTTCCTCTTTTACCGCTGTGGGTGTCGAGGGAGATATAAGGTTGTGTTTCTGGCTCTTCTGGCCACCTCAACCATAGGCACATCGTGCTGTTGTAGAGCTTCTCTGATGTTATCCTTCCATCTTGTTCTTGGTCGACCTCTTGCTCTACGACCTTCTTCTCTTTCCATGTATGCTTTGTATGGTATGGTGTCACAGGGCATTCTCTCCAAGTGGGCAAACCATTTCACTTGCTGCCTTTGTATGTAATTTAGAATTGGTTCTGTGCCGACTTTTTCTCTTTTGATCTCATTCCTGATCCTATCTCTTATGGTCACCCCTACAGCCCTTCTCAGACATCTCATTTCCATGGTTACTAATTTTCTTTTATGGTTTGTTGTGAGTGACCATGTCTGGCACTGGTAGCGCAGAGTTGGAATAAATATGCTTTGAATAAGATGTCTCTTTGTGCTGATTGGGATTGTCTTATGCTGTAAGAGGGGGACAAGCTGTCTCAATACTTGGTTTTCTTTACTGCATCTAATGTTAATTTCTTTATCCAATTTTCCATCTTCGGTAAATGTAGTTCCCAGATATTTAAACTCAGATGCCTGTTTAATGCCTTTGTTCTCTATTGCTATGTTTAGATCTGTCTTCTTTTTTCCCATTGACATTACTTCTGTCTTTTCAGTGTGGATTCTCATATTATTTGTTTTACATTCTTCATTCATGAATGTTAGATGTTGTTGCAATTTCATGGCTGTATCTGCTATCAAGGCCTGGTCATCTGCAAAGAGTAATTCGTTGATCTTACTAACATTTTCATTTATGGGCTTGGCATTCTTGCATATACTGTCGATGTAGGTGATAAACAGCAGTGGTGATAAGACACACCCCTGTCTTACTCCAGATGTTACTGTGAATGGATAAGATGTTCCCTGATTTATTCTAACTACACTTCTACAGGTGGTGCTTGATATGCCATAATATTTCAGGTTTCGAGGCACAATGTTATTTACATGCCAATCTTCCTTGATGTTCAGAATCTTTTAAGGATATCATTATTTCTCTTCTTCTTTGTCCATGGTGCGGCGTCTGTGGCTTAGGCATTACGAGTCCGACTCGTAATTCCAAAGTACCGCGACCAAAACCCACTGCTGGCTGCGTGGATTTTTATCAGAGTACGGGGTGTCGCAGATTGACCCAGTCCAAAGTAGGTACCAGGATGTATGTCCTGGGGAAGTAAAGCCGGCTGGCGTAATGCTGACCACATTACCCTCCTAGTACCGATTGGTCTGTAAAAATGTGGGTTCTCTTCCCATATGCCCAATGCGCCTAAAAGGCATGAAAAGGGATCTTTACTTATTTTACTTACTACTTTTAGCTTATCCATAGTATTCTGATAATCTGTCTAACATTTCAGCTCAAAAGCCCATATTTTCTTCCTTAAGGACTGGGAGATAATCCACGACTCACATCCGTATGTTGCTTCAGGAAAGATGCATGCTCCCAAAATGTTTACTGTGATTTCCTTGCTGGTGCTTGACATAGACTTTTAATGCTGTTTAATCTTTGTATTGCTATGGTCATTTTCCTTCTGACTTCTGTTGAACAGTCTCTATTGCTGTTTTTTATGGAGCCTAGATATTCAAGGTTTGTGACATTTTCAATTTCTTCATCATTTATTGTTATATTTTGGGGTGATGGGCAGTTTTGTCTATAAATATTATTTTTTTTCTCTTTAAACTCAAGAATAGGTTTTGATCCTTTCATTCTTTTTGAGAGTCGTTTTCAGATAAGAAGAACCCAGGCCTCTGTGAAAATCGTGGTCCGATGCATGTCCTCCACTGATTCATATGGTTTGGTTTCCACTGAAGATCTGGGATCTTTCTACTCTATGTAGGGAGCATGTCTATAGCCTGCTTTAAGTATTTCCTGGGTACCTGTCCACATGTGCAGTTTTGAATTTATTATACATTTGGCTGCAGTCTGTTGTGCTGAGTTTTGCAATGCTTTCTGATTATTTTATAAGAAATTAAATTGAAAGTAGCTCACTACAAGTACCTGGCGAATGCTAATGTAAGTAGAACAGTGTCATCATAAATCTTACATTTCTCCAGTGGGACCATCTTTACAACTGTTTTATTGACCAATGTCCAGGATTCCATCTTTGTTGTGTCATTTAAAATGGTCTCGTTTGTAATGAGAGATTCTTCTGTGCTGTTAAAGGTGCAGAAAATCTGAAGACAGACAAAAAAAAATACAAAATCAATTCATTCAATGTGTTTAAATAATGTCCTGTGTGTGTTCTGTGGCTCCATTGGGGGGACAAAAATAAAACTAGGAACTAGTTTAGGAACAAGTACTTTAAGTAGAGGTTTGAACAAAACTAGAAACTAATGCTACTTTAAGTAGAGAACAAAACTAGGAATTAATTTTACTTTAGAGGTTTAATCAAAACTAGAAAACTAATGCTATTTTAAGTAGATAACTAAACAAAACTAGGAACTAATTCTTCTTGAAGTAGAGGTTTAAACAAAACTAGGAACTAATGATACTTTAAGTAGAGAACTAAACAAAACTATAACTAATGCTACTTTAAGTAGAGATTTAAACAAAACCAGGAACTAATGCTACTTTAAGTAGAGGTTTAAACAAAACTAGGAACTAATTTTACCTTAAGCAGAGATTTAAACAAAACTAGGAACTAATACTACTTTAAGTAGAGAACTAAACAAAACTAGGAACTAATTTTACCTTTTAAGCAGAGATTAAAACAAAACTAGGAACTAATGCTACTTTAAGCAGAGATTTAAAAACAACTAGGAACTAATGCTACTTTAAGTAGAGAACTAAACAAAACTAGGAACTAATGCTACTTTAAGTAAAGATTTAAACAAAACTAGGAACTAATGCTATTTTAAGTAGAGATTTAAACAAAACTAGGAACTAATTTTACCTTAAGCAGAGATTTAAACAAAACTAGAAACTAATGCTACTTTAAGTAGAGAACTAAACAAAACTAGGAACTAATGCTACTTTAAGTAGAGATTTTAACAAAACTAGGAACTAGTTTTACCTTAAGCAGAGATTTAAACAAAATTGAGAACTGAACCTACCTTCAGAAGAGGTTTATCTGCATATTCTAGTTTACCTTCAGCAATGGCAGGGATGACATCTTGATCAATCTGTCACAGGAGAGAACAAAACAGGAACAATTTTGTTTCTGAACGTATTTTATTTTTTTGGACACACATTTCAATATTCTTTGAGCAATAACATAACCACCTGAATGAAAATAACACCTCTGTACATAAGATGATATAGCTGAGTAATGAAATAACTTACCTTGTCAATGAAATAACTTACATGAGTAACGAAGATGAAATAACCAACATGGACATTGATATTCCTCAGAACAATGAAATACCTAAACAATAAAATAGCTTACCTGAGCAATGAAAACACTCACCTGCACAATGAAAGAGAGTATCTGAGCAATGAAAACACTCACCCGTACAATGAAAGCGCTTACCTGAGCAATGAAAACACTTACCTGTACGCCTGTACTATGAAAGCGCTTACCTGTACGCCTGTACATTGAAATAGCTTACCTGAGCAATGAAAACACTCACCGGTACAATGAAATAGCTTACCTGAGCAATAAAAACACTCACCGGTACAATGAAATAGCTTACCTGTACAATTCTGCTAGTTAATGGTTTAGTAATGACCATCAGTAGGTCCTGGTCCTTGGCCTTCATGTCCTCCAAGTTCAAGGTGGAGACGATTGCTTTTGTCAGGTGATACAGGTAACCTGGACAATAACAAGATCCAGATTATGGTAATCTATAAGTCTTCTTCTTCTTCTTCTTTTTGTTCTTTGTTCGCTCTAAAAAGGTCAGTGGACAGGTTGTGATTTACAGCTAGACTGTCCCCCGTGTGGGTTCCGGGGCCCTATTGTGGGGAAAACAAGAATAGACCCACTGCCTCCCCAAAAGCATGTCGTAAGAGTCGACTAACTGGGGAGCTTCCTTTGAAGTCGGAGTGCATCTGCCTGAGAGGCAAGGAACCAGCAGTCTGCATTCAATTGAATCAGATCTGTAAAACTGATGCACATGCAACACTCAGGTTCTGGAGCATGACTGCAGTCCAGAAGTGGACGAACAACCAGAACTTTACACCAGAGTGTACAGCTGGTGAACACAAAGAAAGAAGAAGACAGCTAGACTGTGATATCTGCATCTTTGGACCTAACACATGAGAGCTCTGCATATCAGTTAATTAGTAATAGT
Source organism: Candidula unifasciata (assembly GCA_905116865.2). NCBI lineage: Eukaryota > Metazoa > Mollusca > Gastropoda > Stylommatophora > Geomitridae > Candidula > Candidula unifasciata. The sequence continues at coordinate 101,313 of CAJHNH020000124.1, read as the reverse complement.
TATCACATACTTGTTAAGGAGGAGTGAGCAGTGTGGCAGGAAGGGGGTGTGGGCCACCCCAGGTGTCGTTGTGCACGCAACACTCAGATTCCAGAACAGAACAAGAAGGCAGGCATGGTTGAACAATTATAAATTGTCACCAGAGTTTGCAGACAGTGAACACGAAGAAGAAGGAGGAGAAAAAGAAATATATGTATGAAAAACTGACCTGTCACAACTTCCAAAGGAAGAAGAATAAGAACTGTCAGCCAATTAAACACATCATGTACCTGGAAAAGAGTTCAGAAAACATCATTAACACATCATTAAAGTAAGTATTTATCAGCCTGGACATAATGTTTTTTGAGGAAGATCTGATCTAGAGCAGTTAGTTCCAATATGTTGACTTATGACTGTTTCAGATATTATCTTCATGAGAAATTCTCCTTCTGCTTCATCTTCTTCATGTTCACCAGCTGTAAACTCTGGCAGAAAGTTCTGGTTGTTTATCCCTGTTGGACTGCAGCCCTGTTCCAGAACCTGAGTGTTGCGTGTGCATCCATTTTACAGATCTGACTCATTTGTATGCAGACTGCTGGTTCCTTGCCTCTCCGACTCCAACTTCAAAGGAATCTCCCAATTAGTCGACTCTTACAACATGCTTTTGGACAGGCAGTGGGTCTATTTTTGTTTTCCCTACAACAGGGCCCTAGAACCCACACAAGGATTCATTGGAAATGAAGTTATTGTCATTTTATATACAACTGATATTATTGAAATTTTGACAAAAATGTTTTAAACAGATACACATTTCAATATATCTATGCTGCAATATTTTTAGAAGAAGATGATACAACTATATTTGAATAAATGTAGACTGTTTGTAAATGAATAAATGTAGATTTGTGTATCTGGAAAAAATAAGACATCCCCCCTAAGATAAGTCCTAGTGCATTTTTTGGTGCTTTATTAATATTCTACCCCAAACAGAGGAAACCCACAGGTCACGGGACAGTCTAATATTTCAGGAGGTGGTAGATAGGCTGCATGCAGTCGTGGGACCTAAGCTGCATGCATTCGTGGGACCTAGGCTGCACTCTCTCGTGGGACGTAGGTGTGTTGGGGTTAGGGCCAGTTCTAGATGTTTTGGGGTCGTTAAAAGCATCAGAAAGCCGGGAAACCCAGCCTTACCACAAATGTTGGACTGTCCTGTGACGTCATCTGGATTAGAATATTAATAGAGAACCCATTTTTTAAGCAAACATTATTATAGGACCTTGTCTTATTTTGGGGGAAACATGGTACTCAGTGATTAGCATATACCAGTAAATATGCAGTAACTAACACTTACAGTAATTAGCATTTACCAGTAAATATGCAGTAACTAACACTTACAGTGATTAGCATTTACCAGTAAATAGGCAGTAACTAACACTTAAAGTGATTAGCATTTACCAGTAAATATGCAGTAACTAACACTTACAGTGATTAGCATATACCAGTAAATATGCAGTAACCAACACTTACCACTGCACCACTAAATGCCCTGCGGAACTCTCTACGGTTGGTGGAGTGAGCCAGGGACACCAGGGTGTTAGTCACAGTTGTACCAATATTTGCTCCCATGATGATAGGGATGGCTGGCTGCAGGTCCAGAACTGAGAAGTTGACAAATATCAGCTCAGAAACATTGGACATAAGCACTATACACTGAGCAAGAACAACTGGGATTGAATAAAGTGCAAACAAAGAATATATAAGCACCTGAGACTTATTGGAAATATAGTGCTAGTACTTCTTCTTCTTCTTCGCGTTCACCAGCTGTAAACTCTGGTGTAAAGTTCTGGTTGTTCGTCCACTTCTGGACTGCAGTCCTGTTCCAGAACCTGAGTGTTGCGTGTGCATCAGTTTTACAGATCTGATTCAATTGAATGCAGACTGCTGGTTCCTTGCCTCTCAGGCAGATGCACTCCGACTTCAAAGGAAGCTTCCCAGTTAGTCGACTCTTACGACATGCTTTTGGGGAGGCAGTGGGTCTATTCTTGTTTTCCCCACAATAGGGCCCCGGAACCCACACGGGGGAGTGCTAGTACTATATTTAAGATCTTTTATAAATATAGTGCTAGTACTATATTTTAGACCTTTCAGAAATATAGTGCTAGTACTACATTTTAGACATATTGGAAGCATGGTGCTATTACCATATTTTAGAAAATCTCGTGCAATTAAATCAGACGTGTGTTGGATATTCCACAAGCTGGAGAGAAATGTGATTTTTTTCGGAGATACATAAGTGAAGTGATTTTGTATATTCTTGTCTGAATTTGTGGTATTATAGATTTATGTAATGTCCAAGGAAGGTTCTCTAGCGACAATAATCACTAGTCTGTGGTTTGTGTTTGTGATAATGGTAGGCTGGCTAGTTTTAATTTTTCGTTTTTCAATTTTTTCACTGCATAATTAAATTAATAGGTTAACTTCCCAGCCATATGAGGATGCCAAACTATTATCCATCCACAAGTTTTTCATGCTGCTAAGCTGTTCACTATACTACCCCCCGATTCTGTGTGTAGCAAATGAATAAAACATATTTAGTTAAAAACAATTTTTAAAAAAAACATGAAATAAATTTACTTATAATATAACAGTGTTTTAAAATTCCACATAAATCAGGCATGGAAACACATACAGAATACAGCCTAATTTCAGCCAGGGGGTGCCAGATCCTGGCTGCTTCATTACTTTCATTACCTTAATGGCCCCTAAAAATATATATAAGGGGCTTCAGCCCCCCCCCCCCCCCCCCCTTTCCACCTTTTTTAAAAACATTTTCTTTTTCTTCTTCGCGTTCACTGGCTGTAATCTTCAGCGAAAGTTCTGGCTGTTCGTCCACTTCTGAACTGCAGTCCTGTTCTAGAACCAGAGGTTTGCGTGTGCAACTGCTTGACAGATCTGACTAATTTGTATGCAGACTGTTGGTTTCTTGTCTCTCAGGCAGATGCACTCCGACTTTGAAGGAAGCTCCCAATTAGTCAACTCTTATGACCTGCTTTTGGATAGGCAGTGGGTCTATTCTTGTTTACCCTACAACAGGGACCCTGAACCCACACGGGGAGACTTTACATTTTTTTGTTTACACATATATTCTGTTCAAATATCTTATTATATATATTTGTCATTCCGTTTATTATTATTAAGCATATAAAAAAGGATTATGTCCCTTGGGTGCCTCCCACTAATGTTTTTTGTTCTCCTTGATGTCCCTGAATTTCAAGTATATTTGGAAAGCAAGGGGAAGCTATCACATTACTGTCACTAGATGAGGAGTTTAAATACTTACTATTGGAAGCCACCATGGTGATCACAATTGAACTTGAAGTGGAAGAGCTCTGAAGGATCACGGTTGCCAGGACACCAATCATGAGTCCAGTAATAGGGTTTGCCAACAGGGAACTTTCCCGAAACACACTGCCTGGCAAAATAACACAGCAAAATAAGTCAAACTGATTTTAACTCCTGCATCATGTTTTATTTATATTCCCTGACATTTAGATTTGTGTTGTTTTAAGGCCCCACACTGGCTGTTGTTGTGCGCTCTAAATATAACCTATGGGTTGAACAAGGTTTCTGGAACTTGTGCCCTTGTGATTCTCATCTGAATGGTGACACTTTGTGTCACTGGGTGTTTATCACTTGTTGTGCGGCCCTGGTAGGGTTGAAAGTCAGTCAGTCAGTCAGTACGTTATGTTTCCCGTCATCAAGTCACCCACTCACACTTGACTACATGTTACTTTGTAATTGTTCTGTGGTACCCCAAATAGCGGGTCTAAAAGGTTCAGGGTTTCTGAGATTTGTAGCGGTTTGATTCTCATCCTTGAGATGTTAATCCTGCAGAATGCAAACCTAGAGATGAAAAAACTTTTTGAAACAAAATTATTCCTTGCCCGGTCCAGACTTTAGGTTAATACATAACTGTGGGGGCCCTAATATAACTGCTAGGGTGGTTGAACAGGTCTTGCAGGATTTGTAGCTGTTTGATTCTCATCCATGAGCTGTTAATCCTGCAGACTGTAATCCTGAAAGGAGCAGATTACCACCTACCATCAGTCTTTTGTGTATTTCCTGCTCCATCCTTACCCACACAGGACTAGGTAACATCACCCTGGACTAGCCATTATGGATGTCCTAACTATAACTTTATTTGAGGTTGAATGGGATATCTAAGATTTGTCCTGTTGTGACCCAGAATGAGGTTCAAACTTTCAGGTAGTTATATCCCTTTTCATGCCTTAGCCGCATCAGACATATGGTAAGAGCGTCCCATAGTTTTACATACCAATCGGCACTGCATGGGTAATGTGGTCAGCATTACGCCGGCCATCTTTACTTCCCCAGGACAGCCATCGGTTAGCTATAGGAAGGGGAAAAATAAACAGACAGACATACTTCCAGTCTCTTTTGGAATTCACCTCCATGTTTATTAAAATAATTTGGGTTGAAGACAAGACAAATTCTCAAGATATGTTTACTCAGCATAAAAACATTAAATGTTGTCGGATAAAACACAGCGATAATGGTTGAGACAACCAAAGTATAATTATTCAGGACAGCTATACTGATATATAGTAAAATATTGTTGCGCATTCTCTACTTTAAGATGCTTGACTGAATGGAAACATTGCTATAGGATAAATCATTCATCATCACCATCTTCTTCTTACTGTGCCATTCAATGTCCATAGGGCTTGAAGTATGGTCTTCCATAGATCTTTAGCAACAGAATAATAAAATAGTAATAACGTAGACAGTGTGTTTTAGACATGTTATGAGAAGGAAAACACTCAAGACATTTTTAAATGACTGACAAGATTGCCAGAAAGAGATTAGATGAAAGGCAAAGAGATCAAAACATGGAAGGCTTAGTCATATGTATGGGGTAAGACAAACAACACTGACCTGATCCTTGATTCTGGTGATTTCTAAGAGTTTCAAAATATGACAGCCAGAGTTTTCTTACACAGCACATGATGATGAGAAATGATTTGACTGCTTGTTGTAAGAAATGTCAAAAGTGCTCCACAAAAACCACTATCACTCTCAACTTTGTGAAATGACATGCCAACAAACAGTTTACAATATTTTGTGTGATGTGCAAGTTCGGAAACAAGACTCAAACCCAAGCGTGGATAAATAACTCGAACTTTCCATGCCATTTTACAGCCAGTGAATGCAAAGAGAAGGAAGAGGTGGAGGAGGAAGAAGAAGAAGAAGGAAAAAAAGGAAGCAGCAATGGTGGGGGGCGGGGGGGGGGGGTTTGGCAGCAGCAGCAGAATAAGAAGAATAAGAACAAGAATACTGGTGTAGACTGTCACACAACTCACCTGCAGTTTTCCCTCCCAAAAGTCTGAAGGCGTTGCTAAGCAGGTCCAAGGCACAAATAAAAATGTACAGCATGAGAAGAACTCCCAAAATCTTGATGATAACCTTGACCACAGAGCCAGAGTCACACCTGCATCCTTCATCTATTGGTAAACAATAACTATTTGTTTATTGTCAAGGTTTCTGAGTCACAAACACGCAAACACACCGAGGGTTTTGATATTCATGTGCTTGCATCTTAATAGCCCCCCCCCCCCCCCCCCCAACCCCCTTGCCGGGGCTCGTTGTTGGGAAAACAAGAACAGACCCAATACCTCCCCGGAAAAAAAATAATGTTGTAATAGTCAACTAATTGGTATCTTCCTTAAGTCAGAGTACATCTGCCTGAGAACCAATAGTCTGCAAACAAAATGAGTCAGATCTGTAAAACGAATGTACACTCAATACTCAGGTTCTGAAACATGACTAGACTCCAAAAATCGAGGAACAACCAGAACTTCTCACCACATTTTACAGCCGGTGAACGTAAACAAAAAAGACAGAAAGATCAAAGAAGAAGAAAAAGAAGAAGAAGAGGTTACTTTGACCTGAGAGCAGAGGTCAATTTTATAAATAAACTGAAACCATCGGACCGGCAGACAAGAGCGCTTATCTGCATATAAATAAGTCACATCTGTAAAACGGATGTGCACACAACACTCAAGATTTTAGGAAAAGGATAAAGTCAAATGGGAGCAAACAACCACAACTTTATTCCAGAGTTCACAGAAGAAGTAGGATAGTGGTGCAATTTGTCCTGTGATTTGATTGTCTTTACTGCATCTTTGTAGTGTTTCTTTATTCATTCTTCCACTTCCACATTTGATAAGTCATTTGATCAGTATCGCACCCGCCACCTTAACTTCTTGGTCAATTTTCTGGGGTCCATATCCGAGAAAGGTGACTGGATCCCCACCCTAAATGTGTCAGCCGAAGACTCGCTTTATCACCTCTCTAGAGAGGGTCGGTATCTTATATTCAAATTAAGGACTGGGTACAAAAGACTTCGCCAACATGTATTCAAGTTTTTCGGTGAAGGGAGCGAGAAAATGTGTTCCTGCAACTCAGCAAATGAAAATGTTCAGCATGTACTCCAAAACTGTAGGCAAGGGCTATTACATTGGCGGCCTGCGACTTCGTTGTCGGCCAGGACAGTATTTGAGTCTCCCCTCTGATCGCATCAACACTGCTAAAATCCTTTTCAGGGCTCTTGGTGGCAAACGACGTTAAAAATTTTTAATGGCGCAAATAACCTAGTCACGATTATAACTTAAAGCTCCCCCTGCAGGGATGCTGGTTAAACTTGAAGATTTGTTTCTTCTAAAAAAACGGAACGGAATGTTGGTCCCATCTGGGCCTCTAACAGAAGGGTTACCATACAATCCTGAGATGTAAACTCTCAGTTTAGATGATAGAACAACAAGGTGGATCCCAGATACCCGATTCAGTCTCGCAAAAATAAAGTTATCAATAGAGCATCCAAAACGGCTACCCCAGCCCCGTGTCACCTTCAGGTCCTTGTGGCTTGTGGTGTTAAAGGCTGGTTGCGTGTCCTTTACAGCAAAAAATGTCAAACTGGCGGTCTGCGGAACGCATGCGGCCCTTAGCGAGCACATCTGCGGCCGACAACAACAATATTTTGTAATAATATTTTTCATTGTCCCTAATTAGTTGTCGTGTGTGGCCCTCAGTACGACACAGATGTGACCCACATAGCGTTGAGTAGTTTGCTTCTAAAAGATCGAATTTCGATACTACTGTCGAAACCAACGCAAGGCGGTTTGCTGCCAAATAGCCCGAGGTCGCCGTTAAAAAAAAATTTTCTGTCGTTTTCACAAAGGCTGGCTGCAGTGTACAACTGTTGTCTTTTGAGAAGATTACGTTCTGCGGCCTCAAACTATTCCACTGCACGACTCTCGTACCATTGACCGTAAACCCCACAAAAACATGTGGGGTTTTTTAACGATCCACGGCGGGAAATGAACCCCTGGATAGTATCATCATCATCATCATCAATTCTCTTTATGCCCAGTGGCACATGAGGCTTCAGAGAGGGCTTTTCATGCTTTCCTGTCCTGTACAATCTTCAGTGCAGTTTTCCATGTCAGAGATGCAGCATTCATGTCACTCTCCATCGTTCGTCTCCTTGTTGTTTTTTCGGCGCCCCTTCTTTCTCTTTTCCACTTGTGTCCATGTGAAAGCTATTTTGGCAGGTATATCAGGATTCATTCTCATAACGTGGTCAACGTGATCATCATCATCAGGTGCCTTGCCGACTGGCGTGGGCGATCATGCCTCTCCACAATCTGCGATCTCCTGCAGCATGTATCAGTTCGTGTGCCGATACACCTCCATGCCATGCAACAACTGTCAAGAATCTTCTCTCGTTGTCTTCCTCTGTCCCTCCTTCCACAGATCTTTCCAGTGGTCACAACATGTTCTGTTTTCCCTCTTCTCGTAACATGGCCGAAAAATGATGACTGTCTCCTTCTGATGTCTGTGATAAGTTGTCTTCGGGCTCCCGCCTCTTTCAAAACCTCTTGGTCGCTCTTTTTTTTTTTTTTTTTTGCTGTCCAAGGTATTCTAAGCATTCTTCTGTAAAACAACATCTCTGAGGCCTCAAGAAATTGTTTGGCCTGCCTACCGATTGTCCAGGATTCACAGCCATATGTTAAAACTGGATGTATGTAGCAAGCAAGAATTCTTTTTTTTTTTACTCTCAATGACAAGGATATATTTCACAAGATTTTCTTCATTTTATAAAATGCAGTTTTTGCCTGTCCTATTCTGTTTCTTATCTGAGTTATGCATCTTCTATCTGATGTTATCAATGTTCCCAGATACTTAAATTTTTGTACTTGTCCCAAAATAACACCATTATTTATTACACTTTTAGTAATGATTCGTTACTTTGATACCACCATTGCTTATGTCACCATTACATAAGGATATAATTTTTTTTTTTAATAACAAGATTCCCAAATCTGAACCAAAGGCGTCAAATAAAAACCCACATCTCGGGGGGAAACCCCAGTAATGGTAGCCCTGGGTTGGGGAGACTAGGGGTGTGCAAGTGAACCAACAGCCATCTCAGGCGTTAGCCTGGTGAACTTTTGCACTGCGTCAGGGGGGTTTAGGCGCTGTGGCCACCAGTTGTGGCTGGTTACAGCCAGGCGGTCTGGGATTCTGGGTCAACACAACAAACAACAATGGAATAGTCCGACACAACGATCCCTTTCCATGAAGTGCCATCTTCCGGAGGAGAAAAAAATTTCCATTTTGGCTCAAATATGACAGAGTGGTTATCACGCAGTTACAGTGGTCTGTATTCGTTTCCGTAGGTTAGGTCAGCTTATTTTTACACCCGCAGAACTGCAAAATATCTGCAGTACCGTACATGTTTGACAGTTAAGGTCGACTTCATTGCACACATCCGCGACCGGCTCGCCGGTAGACAACTTCGTGGCCGGTCGGGGCCGTATTTGGGTCTGTTCCTTTTGATCTAATATTAATAATTAACAGAAAAAGTGTTGATCGGCGCTCATAGAAAGAAGTAGGAAGGTGGACGAACACACTAGACAACATAAAAATCGAAAGCTATAGTTACCGTGCCGGGACGGCATGTGTGCGCCTCGCTTTGGAAACAATTGCACTAAGAACATGGTCAACCTGGCACCCCCCCCCCCCCCTCTCCAAAGGTGTTATATTGGTCGTGTCTATCGTACAGTTTGAAATCCACAACTTTGGAATACGGACATAATTAATTTCAAACCATTTAAATGGCACCATAGGTTACAGACATTTATATTAACGAAGCATAATGTCGAATAACAAGCACAGAAACAATTTACGAACACAGTAGAACTTAATGCTATCCTTTGATGACGTCAACACTGCAGGAATCCTTTTCAGGGCTTTCATTAGCATGCAGTGGTAAGCTATTTTATATAATGCACATATCATAGTCACAATTATAACCTAAACCCCTCCCCCCCCCCCCCCCCTTGCAGGGATTCTGGTTAAACGTGACGATTTTTTTTTTCTTCAGCAAAGCACCTAGCTACCTACGACTTCATTGCAATGAGTTTTAGCCATTTTGGCTTGATCTCTCTCCGCAGAACTGCCGAGAGCATCACTCAAAGCACCATAGATCCGGCGACGACCCTCGGGGATCTCTGTAAAAATTGCACACACTAAGACAGTTTAGTATGATGCTGACCACATTACCCACCAAGTGACGATTGGTCTATAATATATAGGTCTATATGCCCAATACCCTGAACGCTTGGAAAGGGGTTCCTTAGTCAGACTTCAACCTCCATCAACCGTTTCTGCAGTGGTGCTTTCTGGTTAAAGTAAAGTGGGTCAGCGTCTGCGGCATGGCACTGCGAACGCGCCTCGCAATTCCGTAGATTACTATTTCACATTCTAAATCACAGTTCCTCTTTTGCGTTCACGCTTAAAGGTGCGGTCTGACACGTTATGTTGTAGTTTACAAGTAGGCTGTGATATCTGCGTCTTTCCGCACAACATATCCGATTTCACGATGTGCTTGATGGGAAGTTAGGAGGAAGGGGGAACCTTGAGGTGGGGATTGGTATATTATTTGTCTCCAAAAGAAGAGCTCCAGCATTGTGTTAGAAATATGATACTTTTCTTTCATGTGTAGGAAGAAAGAATGATTTTGTCAAACAGAGTCGCTGGTAATGATATGACGCATAATCTGGTACAGGTTGAGTTACGTGGTTTTCATTGGCACAAAAACGGAGTAAATATGGTGTGACCCGGTTGCTTTGAAGTTAAAACTACTATTACCTGGTTACCCCAGCCCAGGACATGCAGTCGTAGGGCTGTAATCGAAGAGAAGATAGTAGTAGTAGTAGTAGTAGTAGTAGTAGTAGTAGTAGTAGTAGTAGTAGTAGTAGTAGTAGTAGTAGTAGTAGTAGAAGTAGAAGTAGTAGTAGTAGTAGTAGTAGTAGTAGTAGTAGTAGCAGTAGCAGCAGCAGCAGCGGCAGTAGTAGTAGTAGGAGGAGGAGGAGTAGCAACAGCAGTAATAGTAGTAGTAATTTTAAAATAAAATATCCTGTTCAAGCCTCTGGTTATAACCGGGATATAAAGTGTTTAGTTTACTTTTCGGAGTACATTTTTGCTATTGTGTACTATATCGCATAACCAATTCTTTCAAACATTTATGTAATTTGTATTACAATTATTTGAAATATATTTGAAGACCAACAACTGATTTACTGGGGGAGGGGGAGTTAGGGATGGGTACTGTCGTTAGATGGAAATTTAAAAAAAAAATGCCACGCACCATTCTGGCATTCTGAAATCCTCGCCAGGCGTTTGGTCAGGACATTGTGCTCCCCGAGCAGTAAGTTTCCAGCCCCTCCGTTCCTCTCTCCTCCATCCACCTCGGACACACGAGAGGAAAACCCGGAGTCTGGGGCGATCTTGTAAAGGGCATCAGTTGACAGCATCGCGTTCTGCGTGTCCATTCTCTCAGCTGGCCCCACAGTTGGCCCAGTGTCCTGGTTGACGAAAGACATATATCACTGCCAAAATACCTACCAGTGGAGTCAACTGGTTAGACTCCAGATACATTAAATAGCTCATTCTGTACCAGAAGATTTTGAAGCAAATCTACATATGGAGTGAAATTTTAAATGATAAACAGAGGCTAATCACAGTGAATGTAGCCATTCAAGTAGCCAGATTTCTGCAGCATACTCTGACCAAATTTAAAATGTAAGAGAACACAGTATGCGCGGTTTGTTTTGTTATATGTATGTGATTCACATGGACGGCCATTCACACCATGTGCGCTGTTTGGGACTCGAGAAATTTAAAAAACCACATCTTAATGATATATTTTACAAAAATATACCCTAGCCATGACTTTTTTCCCCTAGAAAAACGGTGCCGGTACTCACCAATAGGTGTCTAATAAAAGGTGCCAGTACACATTACAAAGTGTCTATTACAGTAGTACTGTGAAAAATATGCCCTAAAAGAGTGCCGGTACTGTGAGCCTTTGCGTACCGTCAAGGAAAAAAGCCCTGGCCCAGGCCTATTGTTACTGTCAGAGGCGCCGGAACAAAGAAAACATAGGGGATTGGGAAGGCTCATGATTTTGTAAAATCGAAGGGTTCAAGAGGCCCGTACCTTGTTAAAATGTTCAATAATAATAATAAATATTATTATTACAAACGTGGGAGTGCTGTGGTGTAGCGGGTACAGGCCGGAGACGGACTATTTACGTTTCCGGGCACAAACATAGTGTAACTGGGCTTTCATTCATACTTTCTCACCTGTATCATGGGCTAGTCTATGTTAAAGGGGTGTCACTTTGTCCTGTGTTTGCGAAGAGGTTTCTATATTGTACGTATATATTCGGCGAGCTACGCAGTGTCTTTTACTGGTTGCTGCCAGAGATTGCGTATATTACAGACTTCATGTACGGCATAAATTTAGGTCAGCTGTCAGCGTTGACGGAACGACGAGGAGGACAGAGTTGCTTTTTGGAGCAAAAAACGGGTTTTTATGGCGGAGGGGAAAATGTTAAAATTTCTGAAACCATGGGATGTACTCTGGAATCTCTCGTGGAACCTAGGTTGTGGGTAGGGGGGTTTGGGTTAGGGCAGTTCTAGATGTTCTGGGGATGTTAAAAGCTGTGTCATCGTGTAGTACAACATTTATTGGTCCACACACGGATCGTCTATCCCTAAATGCCAAATACGTATAAGGCGTGGAAAAGGGTCCTTTTTTTTTAACTTCTTACAAATGACAAATAAACCGAATTATATACGTTAACTAATACAACGTATGTAAACACTTAGTTGCGTGTTTGTGTTTGCGTTTACAGACTGTAAACCCCGGCAAGAATACCTGGTTGTTCGTCCATTTCTGGACTTTGGCTTTGTTCCAGGACCTTAGTTTTGTATGTGCATCCGTTTTACAGATCTTACATATTTGTATGCAGACAGTTGGTTTCTTGCCTCTCGTGCAAATGCACCCCGACTCTAAAAGAAGTCCCAAATTAGTCGACTCTTACGACATGCTTGTTAGGGAGGCAGTGGATCTATTCTGGTTTTTCCCACAATGGGAACCCGAAACGCCACACGGAGACTTAGTTGGGTGTCCTTTACAGGACTGTGCAGAACCAATCCCAGCAAGGTTTAGCTGTTTGTGATTTTACCAGGCTATTTTACGTCCAGTAGCTTGCCATTGCCCATTGCTAGTGAACGGTCGGCTCTCGATATCCCAATGTTAAAACCAACGCAAGCCGGCCTGCTGACAAATCGGCTGCAGCTAGGATCGAGCTAGGCACATCAACAGTCTGTGAATACGCATTTAAAAAGAGAACTTCAATAATACAGCTGGAGGGTACTCACTTCTGAAAATTATTACTGGGGGAGGGGCTATCTCAGGCTATTGTTTCTCGTTCTATCCTCGGCTGTTCTCATTTTATCCCCTTCTGATTCAATCCTTTAATTACTGAAACGAACCTACTGCCATTACCAGAAAGCGTTAAGAAATATAGGTAATTGATATAAACAAGTTGAGTTGCTTAGTTACTGAACGAGTCAAAAGATAATAATGCCACTTCATAAAAAGCCTTCTCTTACCTCCTTGTTATCGTCAAGAACACGCCCCTGAAGTACCCCATTCATATCCGACACCACAACAAGCGTATCCGACGTGGTAACGCCGCTGCATTCAATTTTCGAATTCATGACCGTCCTCTTCTCTCACTGGCTTGTCATTAAAACTGCCCAGAGCTAAGCACGGACAACAACCTCAATCACACAAACCTAACTGTCATCAACTCATTAGTTACTTTGTCCCGCTGGAGCTCAAACTCCACTTTCAGCTGCCGACGCGCCGGTCAAATGGAAGTAGATGAGTAGGCTGCGCGCGCAACTCCAGGATTCACACATTGACTCGAGCGTTAACCAACCCGTGGTCGCCATTGGCTGGTTGTGACAAGCTTCAGAGCCGTCAATTGACTTTCTTTTTTCTTTCCTCACTCACCTCGCTCGATCTGTTGATAGAAAGTGTTGGAATGGACGATACCCGCCAAGCCCAGTCTAGACACAATTTTAATTCATTCATTTATTCTGGTCTTCTTGTGTTTTCAGGAACATGAGAGTTTCGGTCACCCCAGTAAAAAGTATTTTACTGAAGCCGGCTTATCATCATCATCATCATCACAAACCACTTCTGTCGTTAGGGGCGTGGGGAGGAATAATTTGCGATCCAGTGCACGTTGGCTGCCACTGGCTATTGTCATGCCGTGAAGGCGTAGAGTGTCTTTAATGTTGTCGATCCATGTTTTCCGCGGCCGTCCTCTTGCTCTTGTAGGTGATCTTCTGAGATGTAGTGCTTGTGATGGTATTTGATCTTGCTGCATTCTAACGAGATGGCCAAACCACTCGATCTGCTGTTTCTCGAGGAATCTAGTTCAAGGTGTCGTTCCCACAATTTACCTGATAGTTTCATTATTCACTCGATTTCGGATGGTTAGGTTGGCTGCTTTTCTCAGGCACCCCATCTCGCAGGTGGTGACACTATCTAAAACCCATAAACGCAAAATGTTTGGCACTGATAGCTCAATGTTAGAATGAATATGCTATTAATAATCTGTCTCTTTGCCCTCATAGTTATGCTTGGATGTCCTAATAATTGTGACAATTGGTTTATAAGTGCACTTGCTTTCTGACATATGGTTTCTATTTCTCTGTCAATTCTACCATCTTCTGTGATCATACTTCCTAGATTTTTAGACTCCTTAACTTGATTCAGAGCTGAACCATTAAACTGTATGTGTGGTGGGGCAGGTGTGTCCGACCATGTTTCAGACTTGTGTAGGGTTCTAATCACTTTGGGACGTGAGTGCAGGGACTGGTCAGCTGGTGCTGCAGAATCAGAAGTTCAACAAATGATTCATGACAATTCCCACCCAAGTGATGTGATTGTATATACAGATTGGCTTTGTGGTGAGGGGCAGACGAAGTGCATAGGGGTTCACAGTAAAGGCGAGTGAACGTCGCTTGGCGCAACAAAGCCTGGCATATGATATTATAACGTCTAGTTTGAGAATGGAGGTGGAGGCAGTCACTGATGCCTTCCGTTGGCTTGAGAATCGGTTGTACGCACATGTCGTCATTGTAACTTACTCACAGAGCATGCTGAGAAAGGTGGAGACAGGCATGCTCCGTGCAGAGTGGCAAGCATCACTTCAGAGGTCCCGGGTAGTTAGTATCCTTTGAAATTTTCTCCAGGTCACGCTGGTGTTTTGGGAAATGAGCAGGCGGATAGACTGGCCGGTTCTGCACCACCTGGTAGGGAACTGATATATGACAAGCTGGATGTTGTGAGGGCCCCCTTGGAAGCGAGTGAACAGTGCCGAGGAACATAAAGATAATTACCGTCTGAGGAGAATGGCGCTGCGAGGAGTGACAAGGAGATCTGGCCGTCGCTCGACACTCAGTGGAGGGGCGAGACGGATATACAATCAGACTGTTACTGATACCATCGGAATTTTAACTCTTCGCTTGCTGCTGAAGATGGGGACGGGGCGCTTATGGGAGTGTCCCGAGTGCTGAGATGTCGATTCTTAATTCAAAATTCCTTGGGGTAGGGGTTCTACTAACTTGCATTTTTTGGGTTTAGTTTGCATTGATCTTCATGTTG
Source organism: Candidula unifasciata (assembly GCA_905116865.2). Taxonomy (NCBI): domain Eukaryota; kingdom Metazoa; phylum Mollusca; class Gastropoda; order Stylommatophora; family Geomitridae; genus Candidula; species Candidula unifasciata. Next base: position 86,220 of record CAJHNH020000124.1, on the reverse strand, counting down.
CATTTACTGCATGCTGAGTTTAACCTGGTAATGTGGTCTTGCAGTCTATCTTCTTCAGGGTAGAGCAAGCACTAGTCATCAGCAAATAGTAGTTCGTTTGATGTGGGTGAATCAATAACTTCTCCTGATGTGTGTACTTACTTCCTCATGATTATAAAGATCTATGTTGTCTGTATCAGAACTTGCTTCTTTAGATATTGTCTATATAAATGTTAGATAAAAGTGTGGAGAGCACACATCCCTGCCTCACACCTGTGTTGACTGAACATATCTGATATGCCTTCTTGTGTTCGTATTGCACTTTGGCTTGTGTGGTACATGGCTATGATATTCTCTAGTAACTGTCCTTGTACCCCGTAGTTCTCAAGAACAGACCACAAATTGTTTCTATTCATTCTATCAAAAGCCTTTTCCTGATCTACAAACACAATATTCTGTTTGGTATTGTACTCCATGGCTTTCTCACACACTTGCCTCAGAGTGAATAATGCATCTGTGCATCCCCTGCCTTTTCTGAAACCGAATTGTGATGCACTCAGCTGTTGTTTAGCTATGGGTCCAACTCTCTCTTCTAGTAATTTGGCGTACATTTTTGCCACGTGACTCAGTGATATGCCTCTGTATGCTTTACATTCTCTCATATTTCCTTTCTTTTTCCATAACGGCACTATTAGTGCCTGTTGCCACTCAGTTGGAACTTTTCTTTCTTCCCAAGCTATATTAAAAATTCTAGTAAGCCATTTAACACCCACTTCTCCGCATGCTTGGATCCCTTCTGTATCAATTCCAACCGGACCTGGTGCTTTGTTTCTGGGGCTGTTCTATATAACTGCTCTTACTTTCGCTGCTATGAAATTTGGTTACTCTTGTTCGCAGCTTTGAGGTCATCATCATATGCCCTGCCAACTGGCGTAGGCGCTCATGCGTCTCCACAGATTACGATCCCTGGTTGCCTGGAACAGCTCTCTTGATGGTATCCCTCCATGCCATCGTTTTAGCCCATCCAGCATCATCTTTTTGGTCTGCCTCTGCCCCCTTTTCCACTGATCTTTCCAGTTTTCACGATGTTCTCTAATGTCTCTTTTCTCATTATGTGACCCAAGAACAGTGTTTGTCTCTTTCTTATTGTTGTATACAGAGATCTACTTTCATTAGCATCTTTCAAATAATCGTTGTTAGTTACTCTGGCCGTCCAAAGTATTCGTAACATTCCTCTCAGAAACCACACAGCTTTGAGGTACAAAGTTAAAATTATCTACGTTGTCTGTGGGTTGACAAGTTCTTGAAAATACTCTGCCCATCTTGCCAACCTCTGTTGTGGACTAAATAGAGGTATGCCTCTCTTTTTGTTGATGATAGTTGTTGAGTTGTAGCCTATATCTCTTTCTCTCATGATTTTTTCATGTTTATAGAATTCTCTAGGGGAGTTCTTACTGACGGTAGCCATCTGTTGACCATAATTTCTCCAAAACTCGTCTTTAGATGTTTTAATTTTGCGTGTTGCTTCTCTTCTTACTAATCTGTGGTGTACATAATCTTGATGTGATTTTGATTTTAGCCATTTTTTATATGCCTCCTTCTTTCTGGATACGCTTTCTTTAACCTCGTTGTTTCATCAAATAGTTCATAAACGTTTTACACCACCTACGGTTCTGACTCCTAAAACAAGTCCACTCTGAATCGATGTCTAAACATTCGCCTGGAAAGTTAATTAGTAGCTCTGTTATTTCTTGTTGAATCTCATCTTTAACCACATTCAGTATCAACATCACAGCACAATGTAGAGACGAGTTCAGTATCAACATCACAGTACAGTGTAGAGATGAGTTAAGAATAAACATCACAGCACAATGTAGAGATGAGTTAAGAATCAACATCACAGCACAGTGTAGAGATGAGTTAAAAATCAACATCACATGACAATGTAGAGATGAGTTAAGAATCAACATCACAGCACAGTGCAGAGATGAGTTAAGAATAAACATCACAGCACAGTGTAGAGATGAGTTAAGAATCAACATCACATGACAGTGTAGAGATGAGTTAAGAATCAACATCACAGCACAATGTAGCGATGAGTTAAGAATCAACATCACAGCACTGTGTAGAGACGAGTTAAGAATCAACATCACAGCACAGTGTAGAGATGAGTTAAGAATCAACATCACAGCACAATGTAGCGATGAGTTAAGAATCAACATCACATGACAGTGCAGAGATGGGTTAAGAATCAACATCACAGCACAGTGTAGAGATGAGTTAAGAATCAACATCACAGCACAGTGCAGAGATGGGTTAAGAATCAACATCACAGCACAGTGTAGAGATGAGTTAAGAATCAACATCACAGCACAGTGTAGAGATGAGTTAAGAATCAACATCACAGAACAGTGTAGAGATGAGTTAAGAATCAACATCACAGCACAGTGTAGAGACGAGTTTAGTATCAACATCACAGCACAGTGTAGAGATGAGTTAAGAATCAACATCACAGCACAGTGTAGAGACGAGTTCAGTCTCAACATCACAGCACAGTGTAGAGATGGGTTAAGAATCAACATCACAGCACAGTGTAGAGACGAGTTCAGTATCAACATCACAGCACAGTGTAGAGATGAGTTCAGTATCAACATCACAGTACAGTGTAGAGATGAGTTAAGAATCAACATCACAGCACAGTGTAGAGATGAGTTAAGAATCAACATCACAGCACAGTGTAGAGATGAGTTAAGAATCAACATCACAGTACAGTGTAGAGACGAGTTCAGTATCAACATCACAGCACAGTGTAGAGACGAGTTCAGTATCAACATCACAGCACAGTGTAGAGATGAGTTAAGAATCAACATCACAGCACAGTGTAGAGATGAGTTAAGAATCAACATCACAGTACAGTGTAGAGACGAGTTCAGTATCAACATCACAGCACAGTGTAGAGATGAGTTAAGAATCAACATCACATAAAAGTGTAGAGATGAGTTAAGAATCAACATCACAGCACAGTGTAGAGACGAGTTAAGAATCAACATCACAGCACAGTGTAGAGATGAGTTAAGAATCAACATCACAGCACAGTGCAGAGATGAGTTAAGAATCAACATCACAGCACAGTGCAAGGACGAGTTAAGAATCAACATCACAGCACAGTGTAGAGATGAGTTAAGAATCAACATCACAGCACAGTGTAGAGATGAATTAAAAATAAACATCACAGCACAATGTAGAGACGAGTTAAAAATCAACATCACAGCACACTGTAGAGATGAGTTAAGAATCAACATCACAGCACAGTGTAGAGATGAGTTAAGAATCAACATCACAGCACAGTGTAGAGATGAGTTAAAAATAAACATCACAGCACAATGTAGAGACGAGTTAAGAAACAACATCACAGCACAGTGTAAAGATGAGTTAAGAATCAACATCACAGCACAGTGTAGAGATGAGTTAAGAATCAACATCACAGCACAGTGTAGAGACGAGTTAAGAATCAACATCACAGCACAGTGTAGAGACGTGTTCAGTATCAACATCACAGCACAGTGTAGAGATGAGTTGAGAATCAACATCACAGCACAGTGTAGAGATGAGTTCAGTATCAACATCACAGCACAGTGTAGAGACGAGTTCAGTATCAACATCACAGCACAGTGTAGAGACGAGTTCAGTATCAACATCACAGCACAGTGTAGAGATGAGTTAAGAATCAACATCACATGACAGTGTAGAGATGAGTTAAGAATCAACATCATATAACAGTGTAGAGATGAGTTAAGAATCAACATCACATGACAGTGTAGAGATGAGTTAAGAATCAACATCACATGACAGTGTAGAGATGAGTTAAGAATCAACATCACAGCACAGTGTAGAGATGAGTTAAGAATCAACATCACAGCACAGTGTAGAGATGAGTTAAGAATCAACATCACAGCACAATGTAGATATGAGTTAAGAATCAACATCACAGCACAGTGTAGAGACGAGTTAAGAATCAACATCACAGCACAGTGTAGAGATGAGTTAAGAATCAACATCACAGCACAGTGTAGAGATGAGTTAAGAATCAACATCACAGCACAGTGTAGAGACGAGTTAAGAATCAACATCACAGCACAGTGTAGAGACGAGTTAAGAATCAACATCACAGCACAGTGCAGAGACGAGTTAAGAATCAACATCACAGCACAGTGTAGAGATGAGTTAAGAATCAACATCACAGCACAGTGCAGAGATGAGTTAAGAATCAACATCACAGCACAGTGCAAGGACGAGTTAAGAATCAACATCACAGCACAGTGTAGAGATGAGTTAAGAATCAACATCACAGCACAGTGTAGAGATGAGTTAAAAATAAACATCACAGCACAGTGTAGAGATGAGTTAAGAATCAACATCACAGCACAGTGTAGAGATGAGTTAAAAATAAACATCACAGCCAGGTGTAGAGACGAGTTAACAATCAACATCACAGCACAGTGTAGAGATGAGTTAAGAATCAACATCACAGCACAGTGTAGAGATGAGTTAAAAATAAACATCACAGCACAGTGTAGAGACGAGTTAAGAATCAACATCACAGCACAGTGTAGAGATGAGTTAAAAATAAACATCACAGCACAGTGTAGAGATGAGTTAAAAATAAACATCACAGCACAATGTAGAGACGAGTTAAGAATCAACATCACAGCACACTGTGGAGATGAGTTAAGAATCAACATCACAGCACCGTGTAGAGACGAGTTAAGAATCAACATCACAGCACAGTGTAGACATTTCTGACTGACCTCTGAATATCTAGGTCCAGCACTCAGCGGCGCCGACAGAACAAAAAAATCTGCTCCCACTCCCACCCCCAAAAAGTGTGTAATGGTTCTAGGCTACAACCAAACCTTCGCAAGTATTATTTGTGACGACGCCCCTGAGAGAAAGGTTAACTGAAGGTATGGCGATTCCCCGGATTCGACATTCATGTCTTACGTTGATTCTGTCGGAGTTCATGGTCGTGACCTTTGCTGCCAGACCTGGCACTTGAATCGATAACGAAACTGAAGATGCCGGCATCCAAGCAGGGCTGAAGAAATTGTTTTGGGAATAGTGCCAAATTTTTTTTAAGGTACCAAGACACTAAAAGGTATCAATTGGAAACAGAAATTAAAAACCCGTGAACATGTCTTAAACAAACACACAAGCGTGCCAACACAGACACATACACACACGCACTGGAGCTGAGTGGTCTCGATGCATGGCGTCCGCCTGGAGTGCTGGAGGTCACTGGTTCAATACCCGGTGAAGGTTGGCATTTTTTCTCGTGGATTTCTAGTAATTTTCCCTGGTCTCTGGGTAGTAAGATCAGATGCCCATGTGTATTGTTGCGCACTTAGAAAAAAAAATTCCTTGGCAGTGGGAAATCAAAAAGAGTAGCCTACTGCCGCTGCCCGGTCAAAATTTTGAGTTAAAAATCTACCTCCCCGTGTGGGTTCCGCGGGAATATTATAGGGAAAACAAGAATAGACCCACTGCCTACCCAAAAGCATGTCGTCAGAGGACTAATTGGGGGCTTCCTTCGAAGTCGGAGTGCATCTGCCTGAGAGGCAAGGAACCAACATGCTGCATACAAATTAGTCAGATCTGTCAAACGGATGGGCACGCAACACTCAGGTTCTGGAACAGGACTGCAGTCCAGAAGTGGACGGAAAGCCAGAACTTTCCGCCGGAGTTACAGCTTTTGAACGCGAAGAAGAAGAATAAAAGCCGGACTTAAAGCGTGATTTTTTGTCATAAAATCGCACAAAACATGAAACGACGTAGCTCCAGCAACGATCAAATCATTATTTGTTTCGTTATCGGCCCGGATTTATTTTTAATCGATTGGCTACCTTTGACTGTGTAACACCGAACTTCACATTATTATTATTTACTTTCATTTCTACGCAACTAACTATGCAAACCATGTACAGAAGAACTCATTTAAAATATTGATTGACTCCTTCCTGGAATCTTCTCACCAACCCGCCAACTTTCCGACGAGACCACTGCTCTAGAGGCACAGATAGTTCTGAGTGAGGTCATATTGTTAGTAAATCCTTCTTTAGAGAGCATATTATTACCTACAGACGGAAAACAGCTATCGCCACAGATTATGTTAGACTAGAAGGGTCAGTGAATAAGGCGAACATGGACCAAGTGAAGATGGGGATCTGATTGGCGACATAGCGTAGACGTCCGGATACATTATGCCCTAATGTTACATAACCATGAGTAACTTTCATACGCACTCTGTGGTCGTTTTCTTTTTGTTCACCCTATCTCGAAGACTCCGAGATCTCGTGGGTAATTCCCGGGAATGTCCAAATGTTATAGGAGTGTTAGGGTGGGAAATGAACACCGACTAACACTAACACTTACACACCTCCCCCATAAAATTGGACTTCCCTAGAACTCCCAACGAAATCTTGGAGTCACCGAGATGTATGTCTGTCACTTGAGTGTGTGTGTGCATGTGTGTATGTGTGTGTAATCTATACACACTCAATGACACTCTCTGGGTGTAACAAGGAAGTCAGTACTGGAACCGTCAGTTAGTGACCAGTGAGCGTGCGTCAACAGTTAGGGACCAGCCAGTGGATGAAAGCGGTGAACAGTCAACGAGTGACCGGTGAGCGAGGGTTAACTGTTAGGGATAAACAAAGGGAGACAAATGAACTCTTATTCAGTGACCGGTGAGTGAAAACGTGTGAACGAGCGTAAACTGTAAGGGACAATCAAAAGGAGACTGATGAACTGTCATTCAGTGACCGGTGAGTGAAAAACGTACGAACGAGAAGTAACCGTTACCCTCATCGTAATGAATGGATCACGATTTTACCGTAGACATGATTTAGCGACAGTTCCAGCTGCAGACTATTCGTACACATACAAACTGCTGACGTGTACAACAACTAAGATGAACAGAGTTGCTAGTTCAAGTTACAAGTGTACAAGAGCAACCTTTTAGTGTAAGCATGGAAGAAAACGAAACGTCGTATGTGGCAAAAATATACAAGGAAAATATTTGTCTTTGGCTTTCTGTTTTATAAATATTTTGATATATATTTTACTAATAATTAAGCTGACAGCAAAGTTAGGGAAATGGATTATTTACATGTACAAATGAACTCATTACAAATATTGATTGACTCCTCCCTGGATGATCCTTACCACCCCTGCCTGACTCCTCCCTAGAACCTCCTTACTACCTCACCAAATATGACTCCTCCCTGGAACCTCCTCACCACCTCACCACCCCCGCCTGACTCCGCCCTTGAACCCCCTCACCACCTCACCACCCCCGCCTGACTCCTCCCTTGAACCTCCTCACCACCCCCGCCTGACTCCTTCCTGGAACCCCCTTACCACCTCACCACGCCCGCCTGACTCCTCCCTGGAACCTCCTCACCGCCTCACCACGCCTGCCTGACTCCTCCCTGGAACCTCCTCACCGCCTCACCACGCCCGCCTGACTCCTCCCTGGAACCTCCTCACCGCCTCACCACCCCTGCCTGACTTCTACGTGGAACCTCCTCACCGCCTCACCACCCCTGCCTGACTTCTCCCTGGAACCTCCTCACCACCCCACCCCCTTTTCAAGGAGACCCTTGCTCTAGATGATACTGTTGTCTTATACCTGCCTGTAATAATTGTGACCACAGATCGGGATTCCAGGAGTAAATAATAACAGATTGATTGACTGTTTTATATATAAATCGTCATTATCTTGTAAGGTACAATTTTTGTTGTTCTACAGCCCCAGTCTGGCTCTTGCCAGGGGCCGCAATATAGCTGAGCCATAAATGTGGCCTAACGACTGAACGCGGGTCTGAGACCTTTCCACGGGTGATCCTTATCCGCATAGTGGCACTTTGTGTCATCGGGTGTTATCGCTTGCGTTATGTCCTGGTGGGGTAAAATGTATTACTACTGCCTGACTGTTTTTGGCACAGATAGTTGTGGTGAGTGAGGCCGTATTGTTAGTGAATATTTTTTAAGAGAGCATATTACCTGCAGATGGAAAACAGCTATCGCGACAGATTATGTTTAACTAGAAGGGTCAGGGGATTAGGCGGACACGGACGAAGTGACAATGGGATCTGAGTGGCGACATAACTAGTTCAGCTAACGTAGACACCCGGATACATTATGCCCCAATGTTACTAACCAGGAATATCCCTCATACACCCTGTGGTCCTTTTATTTTTGTTCACCCTATCTCGTAGACTCCAAGATTTCGTGGGGAATTCCCGGGAATGTACAATGTAATAGGAGTGTTAGGGTGTGAAATGAACACCGACTACCACTAGCACCCATCCACCCCTACCCCAATATTGGACTTTCCCGGGAACCCTCAACGAAATCTTGGAGTCACCGAGATGTATGTCTGTCACGTGAGTGTATGTGTCTGTAGTCTATACCCACTCTATGACACTCTCTGGGTGTAACAAGCAGGTCTGGTCGGCTTACTACACTGAGGGAAAAGGCAAGACGGACTTCTACCCAGATTAGGACCGGTACCATTAGTACTGGAACCGTTAGTTAGTGACCGGTGAGAGTGTGTCGGCAGTTAGGGACCAGCCAGTAGATGTGAGCGGTGAACGGTCAGTGAGTCACCGGTGAGCGAGCGTTAACCGTTAGGGATAAGCCAAAGGAGAGGGATTAACTGTCACTCAGTGACCGGTGAGTGAAAACATATGAACAAGTGTTACCTGTTAGGGATCAGTGAGTGACCGGTGAGCGAGAATTAACTGTTAGGGATAAGCTAAAGGAGAGGGATGAACTGTCACTCAGAGGGAGTGAAAACTGAACAAGTGTTTACTCAGGGATTAGTGAATGACCGGGTGAGCGAGAATTACATAAGCTAAAGGAGAGGGATGAACTGTCCACTCAGAACGAGTGTGTTACCTGTTAGGGATCAGCCGAGTAGATAGGAGCATTGAACGGTCAGTGAGTTACCGGTGAGCGAACGCCGTTAGGGACAAGCCAAAAAAGAGAGACACGAACTGTCGTTCAGTGACCATTCAGTCTACGGTAAAATCGTGATCGATTACTATGAGGGTAACGGTTACTGCTCGATGACACGTTTTCTGTCACCGGTCACATCTTTATGTGATTCATCCAGGTGCAGAGGATACCACACTGACTCCAACTCCACCGCCTCAGTTGCTTTAGATAAGGCCATAAACCTTTCTGGTGTATCTTCATCCCTCTCATTATATTTTCTGAGTATGTTAATGTGATTCACTTTCTGCTTTTCTTTTATGGCTATCCGATAACTGGTTCTGGAAATGTTTATGTATGGCAAGTCACTTGGGCCCCTATGCTTGTCTCCCCCCCCCCCCCCATACCAAGTGTCCAACAGGCTCATGCGTCAAGACGGCACTGCCTACTGACAGCAGTCCTGGATGGGAATCATGACCTCAATCTGGACAACGAAGCCTGGTGGACTCAGAAAGAAACATGTAACCAGCTTAGAGCTCATTCAAAACATGTAGTGTTCTTATTAACATTTCCATGACCTCGCTATTTCAACTTTGACCCTTAACCGTCCGTGTGACTTTTTGATGTGAACTCTATGACTTGTTTGAATGGCCACTTTGTAAATATCTTGTTTTGCAGCCCTCTCGCTTGCAGTCTCATTTCGCCATTACGTGTTCTTCTTAATTGTCATCCTCGATGGAATTTAGTTTACTACCCAATTACTTTGGGTTACTACAGCCCCCTCCAACCCCCCCACCCCCCCCCCCCCCCCCCCCCCCCCCCCAAAAAAAAATATATTAATATAAAATGGTAATTTTCCGATGTTGTTAGCTAAAAACTCGGAAACTACTGAACTGATTGCTTTCAAATTTTCACACAACGTTGCCTTTGTCTACGGTAAAATCGTGATCAATTACTATGAGGGTAACGGTTAGTGCTCGATGACACGTTTTCTGTCACCGGTTACTGAGCGACAGTTCATGTCTCTCTTCTTTGGCTTGTCCCTAACGGCGTTCGCTCACCGGTAACTCACTGACTGTTCAACGGCTGATCCCTAACAGGTAAACTCGTTCATTTGTTTTCACTCACCGGTCACTGAGTGACAGTTCATCTCTCTCCTTTAGCTTGTCCCTAACAGTTAATTCTCGCTCACCGGTCACTCACTGACCGTTTACTGCTCCCATCTACTGACTGGCCACTGAATGACAGTTCATCTCTTTCCTTTAGCTTTTCCCTAACTGTTGACGCACGCTCACAAGTCACTCACTGACCGTTCCATTACTAATGGTACCGGTCTTAATCTTGTTAAATTTCCGTCTTGCCTTTCCCCTCAGTGTAGTGAGCCGGTCAGAACTCATTGTTACACCCAGAGAGTGTGATAGAGTGGGTACAGATTACACACTGACACGCACACTCATGTAACAGACAGACATATCGTTGACTCCAAGATTTCTTTGGGAGTTCCCAGGAAATGCCAATATTATGGTGGTGGGGGGAAAGGGGAGGGGGGGTAGTGTTAGGCGGTGTTTATTTCACACCTTAACACTGCTATAGCGTAGTTAGTTGTAAGCATTTTGCTTTGATAGGGGGTTTGATTCCCCACTGGGTGATATATCTATATTTTTTTTTAGCGGTGGGGGTGGGGGGGGGGGGGGGGGGTGTGGGCTAACTAGGTGGCTGCCACGTATTTTTGTGGTTTATAGCTACGCTGCAATATCTACGCTTTTTTCCTTTCGAATTTGAGGTTTACAGCTAGCCTGCGATAGCGGCGACGTGATGCTCAATGTTCATGTCACGGGTAATATTCGCCCTTGGCACGTTGTGTTGTGGTTTACAGCTAGGCTGCGATATCTGACCTAAAGTCTTCAGTCTTCTTTAGTAGAGTTGTAAGTATTCCAATCTTCACGCGAATGACCGGTGTTCGATTCTCCGCTGCGTGCTAATTTTTTTCCCCCTTAGGGGCAATTGGCAAGTTGTGTTGTGGTTTACAGCTAAGTTGCGACATCTGCACCTTACGCCCAAAGACATCCGATTTCAGTACAGTCTAAATTAGCCTCAATCAAAAACTATTCGTTGATGACAGAAACTGTTAACTAAGAAGGCTTACAGTCCAGTTTAGTTTGGTTTGGGTCGACACGGATGCCAAGGTTAGTTAAACATCATCCCTTCGGAGAGGGGATGACAGACACTGTTAGCTCAGAAAGCTTATAACTTTATTTTACAGTTCTAATTTCTTACATATTTATATTTTAATACCTCTTCTCTCAGCTATTTTCATTTTCAGTTAGAGGTATAGCAGTCAGCTTTACTTTTACCTGTTTAAGCACAACAGATGCTTTAGCCTCGATAAACAAAAAACAAAAAAACTTTTTTTCTCTCTCTCTCTAACAGTGCACTTTATTCGACCACTATTATCGACATTCACTGATGTGTTGCGTGTTCTAGAAGTTGGCATATCAGACTATCTCTGTAGCTGTGCAATGACTGTCAGGCGATGACTTTCCCTTACTTCGTAGAGGATGTAATGATTGTCACGGGAGGGAGGGAGGGGGGGGGGGAGGTGTTAAGGGGGGTTGATGCCAGACACTGTTAACTGAGAGAGCTTAAAACATTATTTTACAGTTCTCATTTCTAAACTATTTCTATTTAAACAATGTCGCCTCATAATAATGTTTCAATCATTCGGAGAGGGAAATATAATTGGGCAAATGCTTAAGTCCTTGGTAGCGTAGTTGTATATTTTGCGTGTTGCGCGGGTGACTGGCGATCAATGACCCACTAGGTGATTAAATGTTTTTTTCGCCCTCAGCTAAGTGGCTGGCACGTTGTTTTGTGGTTTACAGCTAGGCTGCGATATCTACGTCTTTTTTTCCGCTTGGTTTGGGTGTTTACAGCTAGCCTGTGATAGCGGCAACGTGATGTTGGTCATGTCACGGGTAATCTTAGTTCGCCCTTGAAAGGGCGGTTGGCACGTTGTGTTGTGGTTTACAGCTAGGCTGCGAAATCGGACCCAAACTCTTCAGTCTTAGGTAGTATAGTTGTACGTATTCTGCCCCTAACGTGGTTGATCGGTGTTCGATTACCCACTGAGTGCTAATTTTTCTTTTTCCCTCAAGAGGGCTGTTAGCACGTTGTGATGTGGTTTACAGCTAGGCTGCGATATCTGCACCTTTCGCCCAAAGACATCCGATTTCAGTAAAGTCCAATTTATCCTCCCCGCGACGCTTCACTTGATCATAAACTATTCGTTGATGACAGAAGCTGTTAACTAAGATTGCTTACAGTCCAGTTTACTTTGAATGGACACGGATGCCAAGGTCATTTAACATTCATCCCTTCAGAGAGAAGGTGATGATGGGTGGAGGTTTTTATTTCCGCTATTTGTGAGTATAGAACGGACTATTACTGTGGGTTCCATCACTGGTTAGGTAATGGAGTTTTTTTTTTTGGGTGGGGGGTGGGGGTGGGGGAGCTCATTTACACTAAACAGTCCGTGGCGACATCATGCAGCGCTAACTCCTCTGGCTACACCGACCTGCACAGACAGTAATGACTGTTTTTTGTTTTTGTTCTGAGGGTGGTGGTTGTAGTGGTAGCAGTAGTACTGGTACTGGATGGGTTATGTGGTAGCTGTTACACTGGCCACATTTACTTCTCATTACACATTAATACTATCCATCTGTCTCTGGGTGGACACGGATGCAAACCTCAATTTAGTTACATTATTTCGTCAGATGATGACTTTCCCATCCTTCAGCGATGATGATATGATTATTGGGGGAGAGGGGGGGGGGGGTTGATGGCAGACACTGTTAACTAAGAGAGCTTAAAACATTATTTTAAAGTTATTATTTCTTGACTATTTCTATTTTAATAATTTCGCCAAGTGATGATTTTTTTATTCCTTCGGAGAAGGAGATATGACTGGGTGGAGGGGAGAGGGATGATGGGGGGGGGGGGTGGGGTGATGAATATTATAACAGACACTGTTAGCTGAGAGCTACTTTCTTTCTTTTCCATTTCATCATTCGGGGCCACAGCAACGCGTGGCCGGGCACAGCTAGTATGATAATAAAATGGTTCATTTTTTTTTAAATACTTGTTTGAATAACTCATATTCTTCCATTCCATTTATTTCACTTTAATAATGTTGGGAACTTATCACGAACTTGCCCTCCAGCCGAGGGCGGTCGCACGGCCTGTCCTATGTTGTGTAGGGTATTATGAGATGGCCTCGTTCGGCGTTCGCTGGCGGTATATAATGTTTGTGGGAGGCCGTGAGCATATCTGAGGTGCCGCATGCGCCTGTGTTCAAGTACTGCAGGAGGAAGCGCCTAAGGCGCGACTTTTCATGAGTATCGAAACTGGGATGTTATTGTATTTCTACCAGTCAGAACTAGTGTTGTGTAACATTATTTTCTTGACGATATCAAAGCTCCCTTAATTCTCCAGGAGTCCGTAAACCAGCAAATAAGAACACCGATCTAAAAAATATAGAATCTTCCTCCTCTTTTTCAGCATTCCGAGCGCAGAGATTAATTGCTGCAGATATCATCCGTCTCCGTTCATCTCTGTGATTGGCCTTGCCTTTCTAGTTAATGACTCCAAGTGTTATATATGTCTGCCTGCATATTACCTTCCCGTTGTCTGCTTGATCTGCTTCAAGTCATCTTTTGTTGTGTGTGATTTTTATTTCTCTGTTATCTACCCTTCTCATTACATAATTCACCTATAGAAGTCGATTAGACTGTCACAAAACGGTTGTGTCACGTGTATAAATTAGGGTCTCTCCTAATTATATGAGACACTCTGCAATGGCACAATGTTATCATGGTGTCTCATATTGGTCCAGGAGGCAAAACCCGCAGCTCCAACAACCATCGAACACCACTCCAGGGACGAAGTAACTCAGGCACCCCAGAATTTCCACAAATAGTCCAGAGCACAACTTGGCCAGACTTCCTCCCCACTTGATTACCACCAGACTGGATAGAATCACTATTAGTTAAAAACACAGTACAAAAGCAATCTGATTGAAAAGCAATTCACACACGTCAACAACTAATTGAAATGAATTATGAAATTCCAGACACTAGCAAAGGTCATTTCAGAATAAAAATGCATTATGTAATAAGTTCATCACAGTATAGGAGATCTCAATGGTTGACAATAAAGAATTACATACATAAAAGTATGACACACACAATGTCTCAAATAGTCAAGAATGACTCATGGATTGCCATAGGTCACTAGTCTTTAAAGCATCACAGCGCTGGTGGTGTGATGGGGTGAAGGTACTTTTGGTACATGGTGTCAGGATAGCCGTACCCTCAGATTCCCACAATGTATACTCAGCTTATAGTCTTCTTCTTTGCGTTCACCAGCTGTAAACTCTGGCGGAAAGTTCTCGTTGCTCGTCCACTACTGAACTGCAGTCCTGCTCCAGAACCTGAGTGTTGCCATGTGCATCAGTTTTACATATCTCATTCTCTTGGATACAGACTGTTGGTTCCTTGCCTCTCTGGCTGATGCACTCCTACTTCAAAGAAAGCTCCCCAATTAGTTGACTCTTGCGACATTCTTTTGGGGAGGCAGTGGGTCTATTCTTGTTTTCCCCACAATAGGGCCTTGGAACCCACACGGGGGAGCTTATAGTGATTGGCAATATCAATATCTCTTTTATGCAATTACATACAGGAATCCACAAATAGCAGCTTGAACTTAACTTCACGCCTTAATTACATACAGTGTTCACAAATTCCACTAGGCACTGTGGCCACGAGGTAGATATCTGCCAAACTACAGGTATATACTGTCCATAATACGAACAGTTATTGTCCGATTGCTCAGGATAGGAAGGTTTTCCGGAGGGTTATTATGGCAGCGAGGTTCCACGAGGGACATGCTACTGAATGAATGAATGAATTGTCCGATTGCAGTGTAGGGGTTGACTCCCTTTAACTTATAACTACACGGTTCTTAAAAACAACTTCAGGCTTTGGCTGGTGGCGATCTGCAGTGGATAGACCTTGGGGTGGTGGCTCTTGATGATGATTAATTAGCATCATCTATTCTCTAGCATGTGTGACACAACTTGTCACTTCCTAAGGTGTGTTGCCCAGGTGACTGTGACAAAGTAAAAAGAGGTTCCTGGAAGATTGAAGCCTGGGTGATGGCACTGCCCTGTTGGATCAGTCTGACTATGATCATGATGAAGCAACTCCCGTATAAGCCGGTACTGTCACATCCCATACTCTATTGAAATCTCCTGGTGGATATAGTATTTTTCAACGCAGATATATGACAGCTGACAGTGAATATTTTATGTGCGTTTTCTGGCTTTGCAGGTTACTTCGGTAATGACGCCAAGATTCAAATAATCCCCGAACCGGACGCGGGAAAGATTCCTTCCGCCAAGATAGGCGAAGGTTCCCAGTGTATGCTGGCGTGTCGGCTCTGTGGCTAAGTCGATGCGAATGCTTCGTAATGCCGGGGTGCCGGGTTCGATCCCAGCTGCGGGCCATGCGCCTTGCGTTGGTTTCGACAGTGGTATCAGGGGGCCGACCGTCCAAAAAGCAATGGCAAACTACTGGACGTAAATTTACCTAGAGAAACCACACAACAACCAGGGGCTGCTGGTGTTGGTTCTGCTATGTCCTGTAAAGGATTCGCAACTAACCTGTATGCTGGTGTGAAAGTCAATGAGAGAGCAGACGCTCCGGTTGGCACTGCAACTATCAGGGATGAGCCCTCCATGGACAGGAGAGACATCATCAATGCCATAAGAGAGACTAAACACTGTGAGGCTGTCAGTTTCGTGAAAAATGATTTTCTACTGAATAGACTGCATACCCTGGGTGCACCATTGAAGCTGCGAGACAGGAAAACCTTTCGGAAGCCACTCGTCGTTACATCAACCAGAACAGAATGGGAGTCGTTAGCCTAAAAACACTTGAAGACATACTCAGGTGGAGATCGGAGCACTTATGGTCGCGTCCGATGTGCGATGAAGATGATCTCAGAAATGAACAATAAACAATGAACTTTCATTAAAGATTAGCGCACTTTTTGAAAGGTTTCAAGTACTTAGATACGGCAAGCGACTGATATTAACATATGTTTTGCATTATCTGATTTCGACAGTGCAGATCACAACAGAGGAAAGCGAATTACTATTTGTTTGACTACTACAGCTAAAGACACAGACTTAAAATCAGGTCGTGGTATCGCTTCAACGAACCGAATCGTCTTATAAGTATTTGAATGTGTCCAGGGCTGGAGAAAAGGATTCAACTAGTGGCTTCACAATTATCTATTAGTTGAATCTCGGCACTCTGCTTGTTTTGTTTTATATCCAGGGTGTCTTAGAAGTTTCCGTACATGAATAAATGAATCAGGAATTGACATCGCTACACTCGGGACACTTCCATAAGCGCTCCGTCCCCATCTTTAGCAGCAAGCGAAGAGTTAAAATTCCGATGGTACTAGTAACAGTCTGAATGTATATCTGTCTCGCCCCTCCCCGAGTGTTGGAGCGTCGGCCAGATCCCCTTGTCCGGGCTCCGGCTCTCCTATTTCTATTCCTTCTCCCCTCTCTATTTCTTCGTCTTCTCATTCTCCCACTTTCTCCGTTGCCATCTGAAGATGGTATCAGGCACAGTGTACGCACTCCGTAGCTCCGGCGACGATTCTTTGTATTATTTAATATAAAATCCATAGTTGCAGATAATGGGAAATGAAAGGTCTCGAGGCCCTGCGAACGCCTCGAGTGCTGGGGTCCCGGTTTCAGGTAAAGGTGAAGGCTATGATGTTTTCACGTGGACTTCTAGTAATTTCCCCTGATCTCTGGGTTTGTTGTTTGTTTGTTTTAGTATCCAGAAGCCATGAGTTGTTAACCCTTAGGCCCGGTATTATGGATATCGCAACCTTTCGGCCTTGATTCCATTGTAAATACCGTAAATCTGGGAGAAAATGTGGCTTTCCTGCCTACCCTCGGGATTGAACCCGGACCACAAGGAGTTCGTCACCCGGTCTCCGCGCAATCTGGTTTAGCCAACTACGCTAGAGAGCCGGGCCTGATCTCTGGGTAGTGTCGGCTCTGTGGCTAAGTCTATGCGAACGCTTCGTAATGCAGGGATGTCGAGTTTCATCCTAACTGCGGGCTATGTGCTTTTTATATACAAACCAAGCCCCATACAGGAGATGCTTTAAGAACCGCTTATTGATGTAGATACGGAAATTGGCAGAGGGTGGAGATTTGGGTCAAATGATAATAGAAATGGCATTAGTGACGTCACGCTGAATTGTATGTGCTCTGTTTCCTCCAAGGGCTCACCTGTTGGGCTTCAATCTTGGCTTTTATGTTCGCGTTTGTGATCCAGTTTAATCTAGTTGATAGGTCATTGAACCTGTAACAGAGAAAGTGCGAGCGGGCGCTCACATAGACACTCACACAGTGTTGTATTTGGGCATAAGCCAAGCAACAGCCTCACAATCTACAGGGGCCTCAAAAAATTCATATTTCTTGTTGACAACGGCAATATTCTTTTAATAGGGCTTTTAAGAGGATTATACAATATTTTTTTTTCTGTGATTTTGCAGACACATGATTATTTCTTTATTTAGTTCCACGTTCGTCTCCCCAATAAAACTAGGTCACGTTCCATTGATAACTTTTTTTGGACTGGTCTATTGTCCGTGGGTGGGGGGGGGGGGGGAGTTTACGGGTGTACCGGTATGTTGTTT
Source organism: Candidula unifasciata (assembly GCA_905116865.2). Classification (NCBI taxonomy): domain Eukaryota; kingdom Metazoa; phylum Mollusca; class Gastropoda; order Stylommatophora; family Geomitridae; genus Candidula; species Candidula unifasciata. The sequence goes on along the minus strand of CAJHNH020000124.1, from coordinate 68,463 downwards.
GCTTTCTGGCTTGTCTTGCATTTAAGTTTTTCTTCCGAGAAAGATAATGCCTGTGACATTGGTTGCATCACTCTCTAGGGGGTAGTGTGTTAGACCCAGTTTATAAATGTTTTTGTAGTGTTAAAAGCGCTGGCGTGCTTAAACTTGATCTCAATGGCGTAGCTGAACACCCTCGTAGCAGTGTGCGAAGGTAAGGTTACTCAAGGTCGACTAATCAGAAGTGAGTTAGTGTGTTTATGGGCGGTCTCTGGGGGGGGGGGTGTGGGGGGGGGGGGACTTTCGTGGAACAAACCAGTTCCTTTACTAACAATTAAACAACAATATATTTTCATCATGCATATTTTAAAAACGTATATACTTTAGTTTTCTGAGATTTGCGGGTGTAATTTAAAACCGTAGGGGCCTCATCGCTCTGTATTTCTTAGGTCCTCGTCAAGTCTAAATCGGACCCTGCATACACATGCCTGTGTGTTTGCGTATGCTAGTATGACTGGCATACTGGTGTGTATGGTAAACAAATATATAGATAGGCGGGCGGGCCGTGGCGTAGCGGCTGGACGCTCGCCTGAGGACATGAAGGTGGTAGGTTCAAACCTGCATCAAAATGACATTGGGGGTGGGGGGGGGGGGTCTCCGTGACGAGGTGATCAAGCCATTTGTCTTGCGCCTTGAATGTCATGGGTTCGTTTCACTGCTGTGTCGTTCAGTTTATGAAGGCAATTTTACAAGGATCCCTGGTTTTCAAAAAAAAATCCTGACACAAGGTGATTGGCAGCCAGTCGTTCCTCAGAGACAGACCGAGCCATACATGACACATTGCTTTAGATTTAAAAAAAAACAGAGTTTATGTTGCTTCAGTAGGCCATTATATTTTCAGTCTGCAGTACAAATGGCGTATCTGGAGTACATAATCATTTCATTGTTTGACTCTTTACCGCCTCCCTGGGCAATCATAACACCCTAATAATGTGCCAGATAAACTGTCTAAACAACTTTGTATACACATATAGTCGATAACTAAATCCATAAAAACACTCCAGCAGTGAATATGCTTGCTGTGCAGGTTTTTTCCAAAGGCTGAGTCGAGAAATAAACAAGCAAATCTGCCATTTATGACGTCAACACACAATTGCTTATGTAAAGTTTTTCTTCTTTGGTCGATAGTTAGTGACGTGTGGAGATTCCTAGGCAACTAATTTCAGTAATTTTTAAGAGTTGGGTTGAGTTGAGTCAAGAATTGAAATCTCGGCACTCAGGGCATTCCCATGCATGCTCCGTCCTCATCTTCAGCAGCCAGCGCAGAGTTCCAGTACTAATGGTACCGGTCACAATCTAGTTAAATGTCCGTCTTGCATTTCCTATGAATGCAGTCAGACGACCTGTCCCTCTGGTTACACCCAGGTGCCTCATTATCTCCAGGCCATAATATCATTCTTCTTTTTTTTTTTTCACTGATTCCATTGCTTGTCCCCAAAGGGGATTGACCACATCTGCCTTGTCATGTATCAATTCACCACCCAGTGGTGCGGATCCAGCCAATCTGTCTGCCTGTTCATTACCCACCACGCCGACATCGCCTGGAGAAAAGGTGCAAAGTATTCTCACCACCCGTGACCTTTCCAGTGAAGCTTGCACTCTGCTCGAAGCATCCCTGTCTTCACGTTTTTCAACATGCTTTCAGAGTCTGTTACAATTTCTAGGAATAATCTGATTTAGCTGATAGTTTTAGCTTCTTTGGCCACCTGGAGGCTTTAGTTTGTGTAACTTCCTGGAAGCGTTAACTTGTGTAGTCACATGATGATTTCGTTTGTGTATCTGCGTCACAGATTTAACTTACGCAGCTACATTATAGTTTTGAAAGTTACACCCCCCCCCCCACCCTTCCCTCCAACACGACCATTTCCCCGCCTTCTGATCTGTTTTGTTTCGAAACATCTCTTCGAATCCTCCATATTTTTTCCTACTACTATCTGTTTTTATAGCTGACCTCTAAAAAAAGGTAAAGTCGGGAGATGTGAACCAGCGTCGTTGCACACGGTTATAAACCATAAGTGCTCTGCCATCAGTAGGGACAGCTTTCAAGAATTGTCCGCCTGTGTCGCCGTACGCACGTAACTCTGTAGTTACAGCGAGGTTCCTCCATTCTCCCCAGAATGTCAACTCTGGTACCCATTTTCTAGAGACTGGGTGAACTCCGGAAGCCGCCCGGTTTCGAACACCGACCGTGGGCTGCAGCGAGTCGCATCTGGATTTGAAAGCCTCTTATCGACTGCGCTAACGCGACCCCCGTAGCTGACCTCTACTTCGATACAAAGATGTGTGCAAGGGGGCATGAGTGATACAGGTACTGAGGAGGACATGGGGAGAGCTACATGCGATAGCAAAGGATATAGAACGAGACTTGACGTGAGTTGTGAGGGCCTATGCTCTGTTGTGTATGCCATGGACTGTGTTGCGTGGAGGGGAATGAGAAGGAAGAAATGATTGCAGAAAGAATGAGAGCTGAGCGTCTGAGAAGAAACTTGAAAGTTGGCAACAACGGTTCTGAAATCCCTTGCTATAACTGCAGGCGAAAGTCCCATGTCTTTTCACAAGCAGAATATAGCACTATTGTCTGGAAAGACGGAAAGGTCCAGCCAGCTTTGTCTGGCCTGCCTCAATACGCTCAGAAGAAAGGCAAGAACTCTGCGCCTGGCTGCTGAGGATGAGGACGGAAAATACATGGGAATGCACTGAGTGAAGTCAATCTTTACTCAACGTGTTTACCTCACCAACGTTCCAGTTATTGATACCATTCATTCATTCATTCAGTAGCATGTCCCTAAAAAAAAAAAAAGACGATTGGAACCCTCGCTGCCATAACCAACCCTCCGGAAAACCTTCCTATCCTGAGCAAGATGTCCTGCGTCTGATACACCCATCTGGAGATCATCTGCCCATCCTGCACCCATCTTCTCCTTGGCCTTCCTCTTCCTCTCTTCCCAGGCATATACACCTCCATTATTATTCTCTCTAGACTTCCATGACGTTTCAAGTGACCAAATATTTCAATTTTCTTTGTTATATTGTCTTTACTAGCCAACCCTCTTCAATATTCAGCTCTGTGAAGTATGGATGCATTTGTTCTTTTCTTCACCCAAGATATTCTTAGAACCCTGTCTGTAACATTTATATTCAAATGCATTTATGCGCTGGTGCCGCTTGTTTAGTAAGTGCCAGGTCTCACAGGCGTATGTTGCAATGGGAAAGATGCATGCTCTTAAAAATCTGACCTTTGTAGTTCTATCTGTACAATTCCATAATTTATTCAGTTGTTTTAGTCTTTGAAGAGCAATTGATAGTCGCCGTTTAATTTCCTTTCATTGGTCACCATTGTTGGTAACCAGTGACCCAAGATATTCGAAATTTCCACCACTTCCAATCTTTCCTCATTAACATATATTTCCTTCTCCATGGCAGTTTTGTTTGTATGCATTATCTTTGTTTTTGCTATGTTAAGAAATAAGTTATGATTTTCACTATTTCTTTGGAGTGAGGTTAATAAGTTTTCTAAACCATTTTGTGATGTTGATAGTAAATACTGTATCATCAGCATAACGAATTTCTGGTATTTCATGACCACCGATGTTTAGGGCATCATATTGTTCCTTGATTATATCATCTCTTACATTTCTCATTATATTTTCGGCGTACAGGTTGAACAAATATGGGTGACAGCACACATCCCTGACGGACTCCTTGCTTGATGCCAAACCAGTCTGATGTCTCTCCATCTATTCTGGACTGCTGCTTGTTGGTCTTGATAGAGCATTTTAATGAGCTGCACTATATGTGATGGAAAGCCCACATTCCTCATGATTTCCCAAAGCTTCTGATGTTGTACACAGTCAAATGCTTTTGAAGAATCCACAAAACATAAGAACAGATTTACATTAAATTCTCTACACTTCTCTATTATTAAACGCATGTTGAATATATGATCTCTGTTCCTCTTCCCTGTCTAAATCCCAGCCTGAGCTATCATTAATATCTCTTCTTCCATTTCTTATGCAGTCTTCTCATTATAATTTTTAGTTAGAATTTTACTTGCCATGACTGATCAGGGCAATAGTTCGATAGTTTGTACATAATTTTCAGTTCACCCTTTTTGGTATTGGAATGAAGGANGGGAAGACAGACCGAGCCATAGATACTTTGAAAACTTTGCTTTGGATTTAAAAAAAGTTTATGTTGCTTCAGAAAGGCCTTAATTTTCAGTCTGCAGTGCAAAGGGCTTTCCCGGAGTACATAATCATTTCATTTTTTTGACCTTTCCCGCCCCCCCGGGGGCAATCATAAGTGCAGTCAGACGACCTGTTCCTCTGGTTACACCCAGGTGCCTCATTATCTCCAGGCCATAATATTCTTTTTCTTTTTTTTTTTCCCACTGATTCCATTGCTTGTCCCCAAAGGGGATTGACCACATCTGCCTTGTAATGTATCAATTCACCACCCAGTGGTGCGGATCCAGCCAATCTGTCTGCCTGTTCACTACCCACCATGCCGGCATAGCCGGGAGAAAAGGTGCAAAGTATGCTGACCACCCGTGACCTTTCCAGTGAAGCTTGCACTCTGCTCGAAGCATCCCTGTCTTCACGTTTTTCAGCATGCTTTCAGAGTCTGTTACAATTTCTAGGAATAATCTGATTTAGCTGATAGTTTTAACTTCTGTAGCCACCCGGAGGCTTTAGTTTGTGTAACTTCCTGGAAGAGTTAACTTGTGTAGTCACATGATGATTTCGTTTGTGTATCTGCGTCACAGATTTAACTTACGCAGCTACATTATAGTTTTGAAAGTTACACCCCCCCCCCCCACCCTTTCCCTCCACCACGACCATTTCCCCGCCTTCTAATCTGTTTTTTTTTCGAAACATCTCTTCGAATCCTCCATATTTTTTCCTACTACTATCTGTTTTTATAGCTGACCTCTAAAAAAAAGCTAAAGTCGGGAGATGTGAACCAGCGTCATTGCACACGGTTATAAACCATAAGTGCTCTGCCACCAGTACGGACAGCTTTTGAGAATTGTCCGCCTGTGTCGCCGTACGCACGTAACTCTGTAGCTACAGCGACGTTCCTCCATTTTCCCCAGAATGTCAACTCTGATACCCATTTCCTAGAGACTGGGTGAACCCCGGAAGCCGCCCGGTTTCGAACACCGACCGTGGGCTGCAGCGAGTCGCATCTGGATTTGAAAGCCTCTTATCGACTGCGCTAACGCGACCCCCGTAGCTGACCTCTACTTCGATACAAAGATGTGTGCAAGGGGGCATGAGTGATACAGGTACTGAGGAGGACATGGGGAGAGCTACATGCGATAGCAAAGTATAGAACGTCTTGACGTGAGTTGGTTGAGGGCCTATGCTCTGTTTGTGTATGCCATGGACTGTGTTGCGTGGAGGGAATGAGAAGGAAGAAATGATTGCAGAAAGAATGAGAGCTGAGCGTCTGAGAAGAAACTTGAAAGTTGGCAACAACGGTTCTGAAATCCCTTGCTATAACTGCAGGCGAAAGTCCCATGTCTTTTCACAGCAGAATATAGCACTATTGTCTGGAAAGACGGAAAGGTGCCAGCCAGCTTGTCTGGCCTGCTCAATACGCTCAGAAGGAAGGCAAGAACTTTGCGCTGGCTGCTGAGGATGAGGACGGAAAATACATGGGAATGCCCTGAGTGAAGTCAATTCTTTACTCAACGTGTTTACCTCACCAACGTTCAGTTATTGATACCAGTTTGTAAAATAATAATTTTAACATAATGAATTTATTATAAAATTATTTTGCAATTGATATAATCTATTAACATTAAAATACTTGCAACTCAAAATTAAAGAGTATAAATAACTTGTAGTAACATATTACCACATGCAATTGTTCTTTTGTTTTTAAATTCTATGTTAATAACACTGTTGCTTCTCATTTCGTAGGTGAAATTGCTAAGCTAAGTGGTTTTGTGTATTTGTGTGGTATTGCTGTGTGTGCTGAAAAAGGCTCAATAACCGCAACGTTCACGTTTTGTCTATATAAATAAATAAACGTGCCTAGTTGACCATGTTCTTAGTGCACTTGTATCCATGGCGAGGCGCAGACTCCGTCTGGAGGTGACTGGTTCAATTCCCGGCACGGCAACTGTAGCTTTCGATTTTCATGTTGTCTAATGTGTTCTTCTATCTTTCTACTTCTTTCTATGAGTGCCCATCAATACACTTTCTGTTACTTGATTATTTCATAACGTTTTGTTTGTGAAGCTTGCTGATTATACTTTTCGTTCGGTGTTATATCGTTCCTTGATATTCTCATTTTGAAAAGTTTGCCACACAATGTGGAAAAATCTGGCTTCCGTGTCTCAAATTTGTTTGTGTCATTCTCTCTTCATTTATCAACTAATTCTACTTCTGGCCATTGGTTACGATGAAAGAATCCGTGGATGTTGAAATGAAGGAAGCGTCAACTTCTGAAGTGACAAAGCCAGAAGAGGCAGAGAAAGAAGAAGAGAAAAAGGATCCCGAGCTTTTGACTTTAGAAGGTAATCCTAATTGAAGCTAAACGTTAATTACCTGTTATCGATAACAAATGCCAGTTTATCCTGTTTAGTAGGGAATGTATAAATTGAGCTGCGAGAATGCATCAGGCTCACCCATTTGGACTAACTTACTTCGTAACTGTCGGGAGCCCTAATATAACTGGTGTAAACTGTTGATCGGCGTTTGTGGGACTTGCTCTTTTTGGATTGTGGTTATACTAACAGTAACTCATTCCATGAGTAGTGGCTATTTTTTGACAATTGATTTTATTTTTAGTTCTCCTTGCAACTACGGCCACATATTGGGGGAGTACGCCGGAGTTCAGTCCCCTGGCCGCATTGCAATTACGGAATGGAGAAGGCACGAATCACACACCCTATGATGACAGCAGTGCACTGCACCCAACCCTAACCCTATGATGACAGCAGTGCACTGCACGCTGTCTATCACCAACACACACTAATTACGTCATTTGTTTCGTTCCCTCTTTTCCACTCCATAATTGCAATGCGGCCAGGGAACTGAACTCCGGCGTACTCCCCCAATAAGTGGCCGTAGTTGCAAGGAGAGCCTTATTTTTAATAAGTCACTCACACTGGACGTTCAACTTTCACAACATACTAGCACTACTGGAAAAAAAGCATTTTTTTTAAATCGTGAATCTTTGACAGTTTGTGAATAGCCAAGGCACTTGAATAGTTTTAAAGTAGAAGAACTACCCCGGCATTATGGCGGCCAAACAAATATCCTAACAGGGCCTCAGTCCTATGAAAAATATGCTGACTTCTCAGACTTCCTGCCGAGCGGCAAAACTAGGATCAGCTCCGTATAACGAAACAAATGCTCTAACAGGGTCTCAGCGATATGGTAATTGTAAACCTGTTTCTGTAACTATGCCTCACCGCCGACTGTATCCACCGCGACGCGGATGAGGGCTAAACTAGATGGCTGGGACTCACGAGCAGCAGCTACTGCATCTCCTGCAACTTCCTCCAATTTATTTGCTCGTGAGTCCCAGGCATTTAGTTTAGCCCCCCATCCGCGCTGCACGTAGCGGCGCGGGGAATACTGTCTGCGGTGAGTGTAACCATGTTTTGCGCATGCCGAAAAGTTTGAGGATAACAACGATGCTAATCTGATTTGGAGTGTGTTGTCTCCCCGCCATGTCGCTTTTATCGTCTGTAATGTTGCGTTTTTCTAAATTTTCAATGGTCGCTAGTATCGTATGCAGAAACGTTTTAAAGTGTCAACGGTTGCTACTATCGTCTGCAGTGTTGTGTTTCTTGAAATTGTCAGGTAATCCTAGTTTTGCCGCGATTTGTTCGTCGCCGGAAGTTGTATATTTTTAATAGGACTGAGGCCCTGTTAAGATATTTGTTTGGCCGCCATAATGCCGGGGTAGAAGTTCAGAGGAAAGCCGATTATTATATTTAAAATACGAAAACCAATATGATTGTGAGTACATTTTTCTCACCAACATTGCCAACATTAATTTGTTCAATTACAGGCGGACATTAAGTCAACTAATTGTGCTCTAAGCATTTTTTTAGTTAAATTGGACATGTCTGAGGGGGTTGAAATAAATAACGCTATAGGAGAAAATGAATTCTGGTCTGAACAGGTTAACGTAGCGTAGTGACTAGAGGAAGGATAAGGAGACAAGCATTTCACATAGTCGTAAGGAGTAACTTATAAGCTTACAGTGAGTTGCTTGGTACTGAAAGAGTTAAGACAAGCATTTCACATAAGGAGTAACTAAGCAATCTTCAAAGTAACAGTCCCGAATTATCGAGGCCAAAATTATACCCTAACAGGGCAGTCACATGTCAGTTATGGACTTCCGGTGACTTAAATTGCGCAATTCTGGCAACTTCCACCACCGCCGAGAGTTATGCGCGGCATGGATTGGGGCTAAACTAGATGGCTGGGACTCACGAGCAGCAGCTACCGCATCTCCTGCAGCTTCCTTCATTTTATTTGCTCACAAGGGAGATACTCTCGGTGGTGGGAGTATAGTCCCAGGAAGTCCGCAATTTGGCGGTGGTGGTATAGTTCCCCGGAAGTCCACAATTGACATGTGACTGAGGCCATGTTAGGTTATATTTTCGGCCTCGATAATTTGGGACCGTTATTCGGAAGATAGCCTTAACTAATAAGCTTACAGTGAGTTGCTTGGTACTGAAAGAGTTAATCATTAATGTTATCAAATTATCCCCGTGTGGGTTCTGGGGCAACCTTGTGGGGAAAACTAGAATAGACCCACTGCCTTCTTAGCAAACATGTCATTGTCATAGGAGTTGAATAACTGGGGACTTCCTTAGAAGTCAAAGTGCATCTGCCCAAGCTGCAAGGAACAGCCAACTGCACAAAGTAAAACTGAAACGGAGGTACATAAAAAAACTCAGGCCCTGGCACAAAGCTAAAGTCAAAATGTACGAAACAACTTGGACTTTCCGCCGGAGCTTACAGGTGGTAAAGAAAGAAGATCAGTGTTGTCACATTTAGATTGAAAGCGCAAATGACAGAAGAAAAGAATTGAAGAAAAAATAGGGCCGCCCATTTTGAATGTAACATGAAAAGATAGTGATAAATTATGTCAGGAATAAAATAGGACTTTCAACCAATCGCCATGATCCTGTCATACCGCTATATGTCAGATAGGGATTGCATTGAATTATTCCATTCTGTCCTGTGTGATTGTTTAGGTATCATGGATAGAATCCAGTCCAGAACCTTTGGCTTGTCTCATCTACTTCTGTCTTCGTGTTTCTCTTGGCTTTCCTTGTTTTTTAAATCCAGTTGCTTCTCATTTAAGTGATTTTTTTTTGGTGGTGATTCCCTCTTTGCTTCTCAGGATGTTTCAAATATATAACCATTTTATTTGTGTCAAAACTGTTGACCCAGCAGTGCACCAGACATTTCTTTGTCTTCTCTTTTCTTGAATTCATTCATCCTGTATAATGTTCATCGATTTCATTAGTCATTTAACATCACCATTGTTGACAGTATTTACAGAAACACATTAAAACAGGTGGCTTTGTCATGTAAGTGTGTTTGGCTAAATCATTTTAAACCCTTTTTGTGGTTTTCTTCTTCAAAACTCTGTATCAGGGGGCTGCGTGGTTCTTGAGGTATGGCATCTGCCTTGAGTGCTGGAGGTCCCGGATTTAAAGCCCATGTGAAGGCTGTTTTTTTCCCCCACAGAAACTTCTAGTATTTACTCCTTGTCCCTGGGTAGTAAGATCGGATGCCCGTGTATATTGTTGCACACGTTTAAAAAAAATCCTTGACAGTTGGAAATCGAAAAGAGTATCCTGACGGCTGCCTGGACAAAATTTAGAGTTGAAAAATCTACCCACTTTTTCATGATCCTCGCAGGTGCAACGGAGTTCGTGCACTGTGCTGAGAAACTTCTAACTCAGCTTGAGTTAGAAGTAGAACAGGGCACTTATGGGTTACTACCCTTGTGCCATGATGTTAATCTACTGACTTAACTCAAAATAAAACTCTGTACCAGCTTCTTCTTGATCGCGTTTTGTTGTTGTTGTTGCCTCTATCAGATATCAGAGAACATGTTCGTCACATTGAGAAAGCTGTGTCAACTAAAGAGCCCCGGTTCATGTCTCGAGTCATTCGGGCGCTGGTTAATGTACGAAGAAAGTTGAATCCACGAGTACTGTGCTCGCTCATGAAAGGCTACTTTACTGCACCAAATGTGTTGAACAGGGAGGAGCTGTTACCTTTTCTGGCAGATGTAAGTACTGGGGTGTACATTCTTGGCATGTTGTCTGCATTTGTGTGTGTAATCACTTTTGTCTTTCTATGCTGTTGGTAGCATGGTTTCATAAAACATCAAAGGATCAAATGGTTTAGTCATCTGGTCAGAATGGAACAAAATCTAGAGCATACAACATGAGAACAGCAGGCTACAAGACAAGAGACCGACCAATAAAGAGATGTAATAAAAGAGACACTGCAGAAACACAATATGACACTAAGACAAGCTACATAACGAGCAAAAGAAAGAAGCTACATATAACTCCTCTCTGCGACGCTTTGCGACATAAGCAGTAGGACAAAAGAAGGCGGTGGCATTATTCTTGTTGGACCAGTGCTACAAAGCTTGCTGCAGTTATTTCCAGTCATTTTTTGGGCATATTGTTTTTCTTTTTCTTCACTTTCTCTTTGAGTGTTGGGGGAGATATAAGTTTTTTTTTTGTGTGTGTGGCTTTTCTGGCTGCCTTGATGATAGACATATTGTGCTTTTGTAGAGTTTCTCTGTTATCTTTCCATCTCATTCTTGGTCTACCTCACGCCATGCTCTTTGTCCATCTCTTTTCTTGTATGCATTGAATAGGATGGTGTCACAAGTTATTCTTTTGTATGTAATTTAGAATTGGTTATGTGCCAACTTTTTCTCTTATGACCTCATTCTTGATTTGATCTTTTCTGGTCACTCCTGCAGTCCTTCTAAGACATCTTATTTCTATGGTTACTATTTTTCTTTTCTGGTTTGTTGTGAGTGATCCTGTCTGGCACTGTTAGCATGCATTTGGAATAAATAGACTTTGTATGAGATGTTTCTTGTGTTGATTGGGATTGTCCTATGTTGTATTTTTTTTTTTAAAGGGGGAGGGGGCGGGGTGTCTAGATGTTCCAACACTTGGTGAGTGTGCTTTACTGCATCGGATGCTAATTTCTTATTCTAATTTACCATCATCAGTGCATGTTGTTCCCAGATATTTTAACTCAGATGCCTGTTTAAGGCTTTTACACTCTCATGCTATATTTACATTCTGCTTCCTTCTGCCTATTGGGCATGTTATAAGAGGGAAACTAGGACAAATGTGACCACTAGGAAGACTATGGAAAAAGAAATGAGAGAAAAACAGAAGTATTTCAGCACATGAGCTGAGAGATGCTGATGAAGATCGCAGGTTATGGAGAGGTATGATGGCCAACGCCAGTCAGCAAGGTACTTGATGTTGTAGCTGTAGATACCCATAGAGAGGGCTGGTAATTGCTGGTGTTATTGTTTGTTGACAATTGTGCATCTCTAAAATGACAGCAGTATGTTCACTAGTAATGATGGGAATATTACATTGTGTGCCTAGATCTCTCTGTGTCTCTCTCTCACCACAATATTTAAAAAAAAAGCCTTAAGGAATGTCTTTTTGTGACGGATGTGACTGCATTCAGACCCTTACCAGACTTGTCCACCGTCTGCTGACATCCTGGTTTTTCAAGATAACACGGTTTTATATCCAGAAAGCAGTGGCAAACTATTGAACATAAAAGTTGCCTTGTAAACCCATAAACAGATGACAAATGCTGTGCAACATTCTGTATTGTTACGCTACCACTGTGTGGCTTAGCTTGTGGATTTTAATGCTAGGTATTCTTATTGATTATGAAATATACATAGTGTTTTGTTTATATGTCATTGTATTCAGCAGGGGAGAAATATTGTAGTGTTTTAATTTATCAGTTTCTGTTTTCAGGGCCAGAGTGAGGGGGGTATGAATGGAGTCTCTGGTGTCTTTCGTCCTCGCTCAGGCAAACTGGCTCAGATTCCTATCGTCCCAGAAATTGAGATTTACATCCATTTGCTTGTTCTGATTTACCTGATTGACACAAAACAGTTTGAGAGGGTACGTTTTAGCTGTTTAAATGACGTTTAAAATCGTTGAATGTAGAGAGAATAGAGTGGCTCACCCATATGTTACAAAGGTCGTTGATGAAGCAAAAAGTAGTACTGCAAAGCTAAGGAGTGTTGGAGTTAAAAGGCATATTGCAAGACAGTTGCCTAGGTAATAAATAGAATTATCAGGTTGCTTCAGGGGCTGAAATACTTGATTTTGAGTGAATATTTTTCTATATTGGTTCCGGGGCCCCATTGTTTGGGGGGAAGGTTAAAAGACCCACCCCCACAAGCATGTCAGATAAGGCGATTAATTAGGGGTTTGCTGAACTTGGATGTGTTGGTCTGAATGGAGCAGATATCACAACCTAGCTGTTAACCGCAACATAATGTGCCAACCACAATTTCAAAAGTGAAAGAAGTAAAGAATGGATAGTTAGTGGCTAATGCAGAATTATCATACAATGGGCGAACTGCTGGATGTGCAGACTGCCCTAATGTATAAGACAGGAAATACTTTCTGATAATTTCAGAAAGTCTCTGTGTGTGTTTCAGCGCCCCATTTGTGAGTGGTGCAAATGTTGGGGGGGGGGGGGGGGGGGGGGGACTCACTGCCACAATAAACCGACAAGCATGTCATAGGAGATGACTAATTAGGTGTTTCCTTCTAAGTCAGGGTGCATCTACCTGAGAGATGAGGAACCCACAGTCAGTATACAAATAAATCAAATCCGTAAAACAGATGTGTATCGACTCAAGTTTTTGAACAAGATCCAGAAGTGGGTGAACAGCCAAAACCTTTTACCCGAGTTTACAGACCGTGAACACTAAGAAAAAGATTTCAGAAAGGCACTTGCTATCAGTATTTCAAACTTAAAATTTATCCAAGATCAGGCATCCTAGACTGATTGTTCCTGTGTTTTTAAAAATTGTGTTATAACGTGATACCAGTTTAATCATTCAGAAATTGCTTTGGAACCCAGGTTGACCCACCCTAAAATGGGTACCAGGTGAAGTCCAAGGAAGCAGAGGTGGCTGGCAGGATGTTGACCACATTGCCCATCAAGGGCCGATTTATCTATACAAATGTCAGTCTAGTAGCATCATATGCATGATCCGCATATTGTCGTGTAAAGCATCCTTTTTTTTTTTTTTTTTTAAAAACCATTTTGATCATACCTGACAACTTGAACAGGAAAAAGTTTGTTAACCCTGCATTTTGATCTGTACAAGTGCATTAAGTTACTCTTTTTAATGCTGAGAGATATCATTATTATCATGTGCCCTGCCAACTGGCGTAGGCGCTCATGCGTCTCCACAGATCATGACCCCTGGTTGACTGGAACAGCACTCATGATGATATCCCTCCATGCCATCATTTTAGCCCATCCAGCATCATCTCTCTTGGTGATTCAGTCTGTGTTTTCTGATGAGATTTCTTGGGAAAATAATGTGGTGGTTTCCCGTTGTCTTCCACATCCACATGGGGTATTTTAACCTGCACCTTGGACAATAATTTCTGACTGTCAGGACAAGTGGGTGCCCATCTCTACCCAGCTGCGGAGTCATCCACATTTTCCGGAGAGATATACATGTGTTTAAAGACGTTTTCTTAAAAAATGAAAAAGATCATCATAAATCAAACCTAGTAAGCGTTTGAAGGACAAGGGTTTATGACATATTAGTGTATTTCTGTAGTTGTGATCTATCGATATCCTCTTCATGTGGCTGTTGACACTTAAGGCATTCACAAGTGATCTCCATTGCTGCTGTTCTGCCCATGGTATCCCTTCATTTCCAGTTCTATTGTCCTTCTCTAGGTTTCCTTAGGTCGTTCACGTCTCCTTTTCCCATCTGCTGTCCACCGGAGAGCTGTTTTTGCCAGAGTGTCACAATGCATTCTGCAAACATGTCCAAGCCATCTCCATCGTCTTTCTTTGATAACATTTGCCAGTAATGCACATTCTGTTTTCCTTCCTCAGTTCCTTCACTTGTGATCTTGTTTGGCCAAAATATTCATAGAATTCTCCTTAAACATTTTTTTGTGAAACGTCTCAAGTTCATGTGTAATTCCCGCTGTCATTTTCCAACATTCACAGTTGTATAATAGTATTCCTAAAATGTTGCTCTTGTATATTCTGAGTTTTGTCTTCAAACTAAAACCCTTTGACTTCTATATATTGTTACGCATGGCAAATGCTTGATTTGCTTTGTTTATTCTTGATGTTACATCCTTTTCAGAATTTAGTTGTGATAATCATGATATAAATATTTATAGGTGACAATTTTGTTTCTCTATATTTATGTGTGTGTGGGGTGAATTATGAACTTTTTGTTTTTATCGGTATGGGTAACATATTATATCATAAAAGATTACTTTGATCAAATCAGTTTTAATACACAGTAACTATTGTTCATAAATTATTAATTAAATTGCTAATTCTGGAATCTACACCATCAGGCAGTGGAGTGTTCAGAGCTGCTTATGAAAAAGTTGACTGTACAAAATAGACGTACAATGGACATGTTGTCTGCCAAGTGCTACTTCTACTACTCAAGGGCATATGAACTAACAAACAGACTGGATGTCATACGGACGTAGGTTTCATGTTTTGGTTTTCCCAGTTTACATTGTGTTTGCTCATTGTTGTTTGCTACTGGTGTTGTTTTATTATTATAATTTATAAGACTACTATTTCTGTGCGGTAGTGTAGTGGGTTAATCTGAGATAAGAACCCGCATTACAGCACTCAGGTCATTCCCATAAGTGCTTCATCCCCATCTTCAGCAACCAGCTGATGTTACCAGTAGAAGTCTGATCATATGTGCATCTTGCCTTTCCTCTGAGTGTAGAATTTCAGCCAGATCTCCTAGTCACTCTCCCTGCACCATCCTCTTCACACTAATGATTTATTCAGGCTTCCACCTTAGATGTTGACATCATCTAGATTAACATGCATCAATTCATCACTTATTGGTGTAGCAACAGCCAGTCTATCTTCCTTTTCTTTTCCCCAAACATCTGCAGTGGATAATATAAAAAGTAAATTTATCTATTGCACATCGTACTCACTGGATTAAATATTTGCCTTTTGATCCACTGGTCATGTATTCAAAGGCAAGGTGACCTAGCCCCCAAAAAGATGGTGCCTGAAAATGTTCTGGAATGTGGACGCAGTCCGCATATTGACCACATCACTCATCAAGTGCTGATGGTCAGTAAACATGGACTATATATATAGCATATGTGCCTCAAGGTAATAGAAGAAAGCTCTTTGCTTCATATTTCTTACCATTAGTATGGAGCACTGCTGAATATAGTTTATTGTTAAACTGAGGTCTGCTTAAAAGTATAGCAGTGGCTGGAAGGAAAGGAATTTAAGGAAGGAAAGGCAACAGATCTTACTATAACCAATAGATCATCATTACTATCACCTAATGTTCGTTAGTTAGTTAGTCGACAGTTTATACTTATTGCACATCAGACCATTTAATCTGCTATCTGCTCATTTTACACCCTCTGCTACCTAGAAAAAACTTCTAGTCAACAGTGGTGGTGGACAGTTGTGATTTTTTCGTGACCACGTGATTTTTATGCAAAAGATGAAGTTGTCATCTTTTGCATGTAATTATCTGTGCCGGGATTACAATCTAGTATGTGAAGACCTAACACTTGATATGTCTAAAGTGATATCTCATTAATTACTTTTTGTCCTTGCTGTTGCAATGCTGAAAATGTTTGAATGGGAAACAGCAAGTACAGGAACTGATCATCCCTACTTCCTATCATAGCCTATTATATGTGAAAGCCTAACACTTCATTTCTCTAAGGAAATAGGTGCCAAGGGTCTAACAGCTCTTTTAATGTTGCTCTTATGCTTACTAGTTTGTGCTGATGATAATTATTGTGCTTTTTTTCTTATTCTGAATTCGCTTTTAAAAGGGTGGTTGGCATGCTGTGTTGTGGTTTACAGATAGGCTGCAATATTTGCACCTTGTAACCCATTTGAATTTGGCAAATCCTTTATTAGGTCCTTTTATGACCTGCTTTTTAGTGGGTCTGTTCTATTTTTCCCACCAAAAGGGTCTTGAACCCACTTGGAAGTTTATATTCTGTAGTCATTCAAGCATTATCTTGATTTGATGTTGCCTAATTCTGGCCTCATGTTTACTTTATACCCTTGATATAATCATGATTGTTTTTTCCCCACTCAGGTAAAAGTCCTGGGAAGTAAAGGCTGTCGGGGTGATGCTGGCCACATCACCCATCAAGTGCCGATTGATCTGTAAAGTATAGGTCTAGCCCTATATGCCCAGCATGCTTGAAAAGGGGTCCTTTTCTATTTGTCAAATAATTTCTTTATGTTCATTTACCTTACCTAGGCTCCTCCATGCTAGACTTCGAACTGCAACCTTGCACTCAGATTGTGAAGGGCAGGCCACTCTGTTGAACCTGCTGCTAAGGAACTACCTTCACTACAACCTGTATGAACAGGCAGATAAGCTGGTGTCCAAATCAGCTTTTCCTGAAAGTGCATCTAACAATGAATGGGCCAGATTCTTGTACTATTTAGGTCAGTACTTTTTCTTTGAACACCATTTTTAGGTTAAGGCTATTTATTTTATGCACAATTTTAACATATGTGAATCCTGGACAGTCTGTATTTAAACAAGCCATTCAATTTCTTGCAACCTTACAGCTGTGCTTTTACAGAATCAGTTACCCAGATATTTGGAAAGAGGTGAGGGCTTGAAGACAGGTTACCACAAACTTCAGAAGTAACAGTCATCATTTTTGGGGTGGGGGGAGGGGCATGTTATGAGAAAATGGAAACAGGAACATATTATGACCACTGGAAAGATTTGTAGAAAGAGAAATAGATGGAGAGAAGGTTCTTTAAAAGCCTTTAATTGTGGTATTAGAGGGAGGGACTTATGAGCCCATTAACTTATACATGCTTTTAGATATGTTATGGATATGTATGATATCCCACACCAGTCAGCAGGGCACTTGATGATGATTATCTTGTGCAAAAAAAAAAAAGTGGAGATTTAAAGGATTTTGAAACAAGTTAGGCACCTTGATTTTACAAATTTGACTTTTCACCAGAACCTTTTGTTTGTATTTTTTTTTCATTCAAAAAATTGTTTATGTGTATGTGTGGCTTAGTTCTATCTGCCATGTTACATACTTTTTCAAAGTAATTTCCGGTGGCTTTTTCCTTTTTTTTTTTTTTTTTAATTGCCTGATATGTAAATACACAGTGTCTTGATTTGCTGGGTTTGTGGGAAGAAATGCTGTAGCCTTGAAACACATTGATCAGCCATAGAACTAAAGTTGTGGTGTCTTAGGTCAATAGGTCAGTTTGGTACCATTATGGATCAAACTGCATTTATTGAGCTGTAAAATTCTTTTTTCTGCATTCACCATTAGAATTGCGCTTTGCAGTTTATGTTAGAATTTACATCAAGTCTGGGATATCTACACCTTTCAGTCATCTTTTACAGAATGTTTTTGATTTGTTTGTTTGTTTGGGAGGGAGATAAAGGGAGAGAATGTTGGCAGGGAGATAGAGGGAGAGAATGTTGGGAGGGAGATAGAGGGGGAGAATGTATCTGTCCTTAGAACTCACACAGTGACTATTGTTTTGTTATTGGCTTTGTGTATACAAGATACATGAAAGTAATACTGTTAAACTGAAAGACAAGATAAAATGAACATATGATCTGTTGCAGGTCGTATTAAGGCTGCCCAGTTGGAGTACTCTGAAGCCCACAAGCACTTACTACAGGCTATGAGGAAAGCCCCCCAGCACAGTGCTGTAGGCTTTAAACAGATGGTGAGTTTGTAGAAATGGTTGGTTTTGGCTGTGCACATACAGGCTTAGTTAAACAGTACTTAAGGGTTTGACCCTTGGTATAGGTACAGGAACACGGGAGAGAGTTTGTAGCAGATATTCCTTGAATGGGATGTGCAAAACTGAGTGGTGCTTTTAAGCGCAGTCTGATCCAACATACAGAGGACAGTAATAAAATGCAGTGGCTTGCTGTGGGGTTTACTTCATCTTACGGATGCCGAAACTGGCGGATTGTCATTCTCACATAGGACTACATTTTCACTAGAGGTGCTGACAGGTGCCTGCCTAGTGGAACAACTCTAGTCCTGCAAGATTGAAAGAGGTCTATTACTACTACAGTAAGGTTTATAGGAATGCCATCGACAGATAAGGTAAGAAGGATTTTTTGACAGAAATTAAGTCGGGAAGAGAACTGATCAGTTGTTTCAGAAGACAAGTCTGCATTATTTTATCCCTTTATGAGAATGGAAAAGCTGGAGTATGTTTTGACAGTGAGAATGATGGAAGGGGATGGAGACCAAGGTAAAAGAAGTTGGACGTTTAGTATCATAGCATTGAAGAGCATCAATATCAGTAATGGTTGTCAGTATACAGGACAGAAGGCTTTGGAAAGATTTGTTTACCAACATAATATGATAAGGGCTATGAGAAGAAGATATATAAATAGTCGATAAAGTTTTAGAAATACTTGAGTTGGGATTCAAAGAGAAAGTCTTAAAAGTACAGTACTGTTGTAATCTTGAAATTCTTCTATGCTCAATGTTATTGTGAACAAAGAGTTTACTGAAAGTTGGAAGGAAAACTTACATAGTGAGGTCACAGTGATTGTTATTTAGGTTGAACTTAGGAATCTAATGCAGCATGTTTGATCATTGGAATGTGGATGTAGAACAGAAATTACAAAAGACATGCGAATATCACAAAGATGAAAGATAAAATTGCAGAGAACACATGAACAATGTAATATCTTGGAAGCTGAAGTATTTTGCCACATCAGACGTCACCATTGTTTGTTTAGATAAGCATAGCATGTTTCCTGGATGACAAACTGGCCACAGTGGGAATGGGCATAAAGACTTCTTCGCGTTCACCAGCTGTAAACTCTGGTAGAAAGTTTTGGTTGTTCGTCCACTTCTGGACTGCAGTCCTGTTCCAGAACCTGAGTGTTGCATGTGCATCCGTTTGACAGATCTGACTCATTTGTATGCATATTGCTGGTTCCTTGCCTCTCAGGCAGATGCACTGCGACTTCGAAGGAAGCTCCCAATTAGTAGACTCTTAAGACATGCTTTTGGGTAGGCAGTGGGTCTGTTCTTGTTTTCCCTATAATAAGGCCCCGCAACCGACACAGGGAACAAAGACATCTGATGCGGAAAAATAGAAACGCGCTGAGAGTATTTCCAGTAAGCTGGGGTTAAGCTTAGTTCTCTACAAAAGATTTGCTACATAATGATGTACCCATCAGATCGTTTTTTTTTTAAATGAATAAGTTTAAAGCTTGAACTACTAACCATAACATCTGATCATTTTTTATTTAGTACAGTGTGAGGCTTTAACTACTGACAGTGCTTATGTGTGTTCTAAGGTTCAGAAACTGGCCATTACTGTGGAGTTACTGCTTGGAGAGATCCCTGATAGGTCTGTGTTCAGACAGCCATCCATGAGGAAAACCCTGGCTCCCTACTTCCAGCTGACACAAGGTAGGCAGCACATGTACTCTTGGGTATTTTATGTTATTCCTGACATGTTTATGGGTTTGTGTCGTCTGAACATTCAAGGTATGAGATGACAGTAGACTTTGCCTTTACCCTTTCTTTACAATTCCCAGAAAATGATGTGGTATGACTACTGTGTGTCTCCACCTTGATGAGGTCGGGGGGCTTATGTGTTCCAGTAAGCCCAACAGCTATTCTAACAGTAGCACCAACTTACTGGCTGGTAGGTTTTCCTGGGTCAACATATCAGGCAATGAAAAAACCAGAGAAAGAGAGCCACAGTCATGCTGCCCTAAAGGTAGACTTTGGGCGCTGCGGGGAGTTGCCAGGGGATCTGGCCGACGCTCAGCGTACAAGGGAAGGACGAGACTTACATGCAAACAGATAGTTACTGGTACCATCGGAATTGGAACTCTTTGCTTGCTGCTGAAGATGGGGATAGAGGTGTGCTAGGTGCTGTGATGTTGATTCTTAATTCAGCATTCCACAGGTAGACTGGGGATGGTCAGCAGCTAGAGAAAGAAGCAAACCAAGGAAAATACGTATCCAGATCAGATGTATTTAGCTGCAGACAATCATAGGAGAGGTGTAGTTTTTCTTTAGAAGGTTAAGAATGTTCCAGGCATAAAAGAAAACACTGAGACTTTAGGTGCTGCAGTGATTCAAGAACCTTCGTTGAAACCAAAAGAAAAGGTAAATTAAAGCGGGATATTTTCAGAAAAAGTGAAATAAAGAGGTTATTTGGGGGGGGGGGGGGATTATAAACATGAGAGACAAGCGGAAGACATGTATGTGGAATGTTTATACAGCTAGGCAACAGATAATAATATAAGCAACATTAACTTTGTCAACCAGTCAGATAACAGAGAGGTTTGGAGAGTCATGATCACCTCTATCTGCTCTAGACCCAGACACCTAAAGAAGATCTTTGCTTCATGTTTTGTAGTTGAAAGGTGGCAAAGAAACAGGCTAATCACCTTTGGTTGGTTGCTTTCTTTATTTCCCACGACGGCAATTGGCTAGCAGGGTGGGACAGTATTTGGATCTGTCTCCTTTGATGGGATGATACCTTTATTAGAACACTGCTGGGGTCCTTTTTAGGACTCTTGGTGGTGTGCAGTGTTAAGCCATTTTATATGGTACAAATAACCAAACACAATTATAATTTAAAGCTAACCCTTCGGGGATGCTAGTTGACTGTGACGACCCCCACACAACCCCCCCCCCCCCCCCCCACCACCCCTTTTACCCTAAAAATCTACCTACCTATTTTTCCAGACAGTAGTATTTTTGTGTGCTAGAGGGATGTATGGGATTCACTGCCCATGTTGTTGGCCAGCATGACTAACCTGTCTTGCTTACTGTAAGAAAATCACGTCTTGCTTAATTGGTCCTTATAATCAGTATATACATATGAAACATATATATAGCTTTTGGCAAGATCCTTGCAGAAGTGTGTGCTTCAAAATAATGTATATTTTTAATATGAATGTATAGGATTGTTGCTTCATAAGCTGTTTGGTGTCTGTTTATAGCAGTGAGAGGAGGCAACCTGCAGAAGTTCAGCGAAACACTGGCCAAATATGGCAGCAAATTTCAGTCCGAGAACACCTACACACTGATTGTCCGCTTGCGCCATAACGTCATCAAGACTGGCGTGAGGATGATCAGTCTCAGCTATTCACGCATCTCCCTCCAGGACATCGCCTACAGGCTCACCTTGGACAGTCCAGAAGATGCAGAGTTCATTGTAGCTAAGGTATGCTTTCTTGTTTTTTTTTAGATTTGTTTTCTTTTTTCTTTCAGTATTTGTGCATGCTATCCTGAGAGCTGACGAATTATGGCCGTGTTGAATGTCATGGTGGCCTGGAGACAACGGTGATGAAGGGTGCAGTTTCAGAAAAACAAGCCTGCGCAGTTCATGGCAACTGCACCAGCCATGCAGCTTTAACCCCTGACCTACACGGCCCATAGGCAGCAGCCATGGTGTAGGGGCTAGACGCTCGCCTGCGGATCAGAAAATCATAGGTTTAAGTCCACACATTGCTGGATTTGTATTCAAGCATGACTTTGGCTTCTAGGTCAATCCAGCTTTAAATGGGCATCAGATAAATTCCTGGGGAAATAAGGGTGACTGATGTGATGCTGACCATAACAGCCACCAAGTGCCAATTGGTCTCAAAATGTAGGTTTAGCCCTATAAGCCCAATACACTTGAAGACGTGGAAAAGGGCTCTTTACTTATTACACTGTCCAAAAAAGTAGTAAACCAAGACATTTGTGACAGACTGTCTGCAGTACAACCTAATGAACAATTGTATCAACTATAGTTGTTAGTGAGAATATATTTTCCATTTTGGAAATTTGCAGTGGTGTTCTACTGTAAATTATGGGAATGTATATTTTCTACCCAGGCAATTCGCGATGGTGTCATCGAAGCGACAATAGACCACGAGAATGGCTACGTCCAGTCCAAGGAGACCGGGGATGTCTACAGCACCAAGGAACCGATGGATGCTTTCCACCAGAGAATCAGTTTCTGTCTGGACATTCATAACCAGTCTGTGAAGGTAATTGTGATTGTTTCATTACTGGACGTTCATAACCAGTCTGTGAAGGTAATTGTGATTGTTTCATTGCTGGACATTCATAACCAGTCTGTGAAGGTAATTGGGATTGTTTCATTGCTGGACATTCATAACCAGTCTGTGAAGGTAATTGTGATTGTTTCATTGCTGGACATTCATAACCAGTCTGTGAAGGTAATTGTGATTGTTTCATTACTGGACGTTCATAACCAGTCTGTGAAGGTAATTGTGATTGTTTCATTGCTGGACATTCATAACCAGTTACCAATATCATTATGTAAAAAAAATGTTGCTTGGTATGCAAGACCAGGTGAGGATTATACCTTCACTTTGTTGTTTTTAAACTTTTCAGAAATGACACAAAAATTACCTTTATAATAAAAACCATATCACATATAAAGCATACATTTTTGACTTTATATCCAATAAAGTAAGAATGCAGCTCAGAACGACTACAAACGCAGGCACTGAACATGAAGGATCTAATATGAAGGCAAGAGGTCACCCTAGGAGAAGATGGATTGATGACATTAAAGAGCTTCTACATCGACACGGAATGACAATAGCCATTGCTGCCCATCAAGCAGTGGATTACATACTGTTCCTTCCCTCGACACTTAACATCAGAAGTGGAAATTGATGATGGTGACGGTCTAATAAATGTCAGTTCATGGAAAAGAGTATGGGAGTACAGCAGCGAGTGTTGGAAAATGACAGCTGGTATTACACATAGAGACTTTTCAGATACAATATTTCCAAGGCAAAATAGTGTGGATATTTGGGCCAAACAAGTTGATACATAACTATGGAGAGAAACAGTGTTCACTACTAGTAAATGGTATGAGAGGAAAAAGAGGACTGGCTGGCTCTGCACCACTTGGTAGTGAGTTGATGTATGACGTTAGATATTGTGAGGGCCCTTTGGGAGCGAGTGAACTGTGGAGAGGCACTGATAGGTCATTACCATCTAAGGAGAATAGCACTGCAAGGAGTTAACAGGAGATCTGGCTGACGCTCAACACTCAGGGAAAGGATGAGACAGATATACAATCAGACGGTTACTGGTACCATCGGAGTTGAAACTCTTGGCTTGCTGCTGAAGATGGGGACTGAGCACTTATGGAAGTGTCCTGAGTGCTGTGATGTCGATTCTTAATTTAACAATAAAAAGATACAGGTGGCTTGGACATAATTACAGAATACCCCATGACGGTGGATGGAAGAAAAATGAAATGTGAATGCTTGACTTTACATTGTACAAATTTGGTTTTAAATTCTTTATAGGCTATTTAGAATGTTGTTACTTACATCTTGGTTTCTTTTTTCCAGGCCATGCGTTTCCCACCAAAGTCATACAACAAGGACTTGGAGTCTGCAGAGGTGAGATTTGTTGATGTGTGCCCTTATAAACATAAATGACTGGTTTTTGGTGAACTGTTTTCTACCAGTGTCAGACTTAGACCCCCTTATTAAAACTAGTGAGTGCACAGTCATAACAACAGGGAGGGGATGTCTCAGAAGAGCTGTCGGAGTAACATAAAGAAATGTAATGGACATCGAACACTGGAAAGACCATGCAGAAGATGGAACACTTGCATGAACAACAACCGCCTTAAGGATATGAAGGCGACATGCAACTCACATGAAAGACCACACAGAAGATGCAATAGTGGCATACAGAACAACAGCTGTAAGATATGAAAGCAACCTTACATTTCCTTCGGAGACAAAAGAGGAAGGAGGGAAGAAGAAGATAATTGCAAATATGTGATCAAGTTTCCCAACTGTATAGGCTATAAGTGTGTAGGTGTAGACAGATCTATAGAAGGAGAACCTCTTAACCCATGGACCACCCCCCCCCCCTCTTTTTTCACCCCCCCCCCCCCCCCCCCCCCCCCGATCTCCAGGTAATAAATTGCCCCAGTTGTGAACGTTTCCGTTGAATCCAGCAGTATAACCATTCACAATTAGTGTTGTTCAGTTATGTATTGTCTCATTTGTTTTTAAAAAAAAGTTAGGTTAATAGTTCTTTTTCTATTACATTGTTGTATAAGGAAATATGGTGCCAGGTTCACATTTTTGGGGACCAGACAGTGAATGGAGGGTACGGTCCCACTCTTTCTTTACCTAGTAGAAAATGTTGTGGTCAGTGTTGTATGACCAGGGGAAAGTTTAAAATTCATGACCATATGGTTATAGAAATGTCTCACCTAATGGGTTTCATTTGGCCTGATTAAGGATTTCTTTCATTATTAAGTGCTCCAGTTCTTTTAATTTTTTCATAATGAGGTAAACCTCAGCTCACGATACCAGAATTCTGTAGTGCTGACAAAGATTCGGATGTTTGTGAATACTGAACATTTGATACATGATATATTCATTGGGGGGGGGGGGGGTTCAAACATGTGCAGTTTGCTGTGCTTTTTTTCGATTTCCAACTGCCAAAGTTTAAAAAAATATATATATACATGCATCATTTCAGTTTTTCTAGCAGGTCAAAAAAGTTAGCCCTGATACTGTGTGGGTCTTGGCCAATTCAGTTTCATAGAGAACTGCTATAGTGGAACCTTTCATTGAATACTCTCTGTATTTTCTGGTGGTGGGGGGGGGTCGTAAGTCTGAGGATTTAAGGGCACAGGGCTAGTGCAGTTATCACAAACTGTGCAGGTTAGGATTGTTAGTTTGTCCATCATAGAATAGTCTGAAATAGTATTGGTATCATATGACATCTCTCCCCCCCCCCCCCTTTTTTTTTTAACGGAGTTCTGTTTGGTCACTAAAAATATGGGCATGTATCATAGTGTAAATCCATTTGCTTATTTGACTTGTTATGTCTTTTAGTAATCTTGTTATAATACACCCACAGGAGAGGAGAGAGCGAGAGCAGCAGGAACTGGAAAGTGCCAAGGAAATCGCAGAGGAAGACTTTGATGGATTTCCTTGATTAGTAGGCGGCCACATATATATATATAATTTTATCTGGACAAGGTGTCTTGTCTTTTTGTGAGTTAGGCTTTTGGATATCGTTTTGACTGAATGCATTTTGTTGGTAAGATGTAAGGCGGCAACAGAAATACAGTCTTCAGAAAGTGTGGATGTATGCAAGTATTGTATTGGTTGTTATGGCTATGTAACATGTATATTTTATGTTTTGGCCATCACTTTGGCTCTTTGTGGTTAAAACTAAGTCTTCTCAAACATTATCCGGATGGATCCATAGTTGCTCTGGTCTCCTCAGAAGCTCCACAAGGGTAAAATGACTTATGATGCCTATTATTTGTTTTTAGTCTTTAGTTTTTCCTTACACTCCATTTATCATCATCGTCTCTTTGCCCGTCTAGCATCTTATTTATAGTATCAGGTGTTATTTTGCTATGAAAGATATGTGGCATAAATAGGTCTGTCTATTTATTTAAGAAAGGGAAAAAAAAGAGTAAAAAAAAGAATGATGAGGTAGAAGAAAAGACGTTTTTATCAATATAAAAATGAAGCAAAATGGGGAACATTTAAACAAAAAATCCCCCCAAAATCTATCTATGACCTTGTCTGCCAGATCAACCTAGCCTTGAATGAGTAGCAGGTGGAGTCCTGGGAAATAATTGCAGCCGGCCTGTTGTTGACCTTTAAGTTCCAGTTGGTCTATAAAATATAGGTCTAGCCCTGTATGCTCCCTGTCTGAAACTAACAAGTGGTTGTAACCTTCCTCTGTTGTCCCATCTGCATAGATATCACTTAACACTCCTGCTGCTGCCACCTAGTATTTTCACCACATAATGTGAATCTGTCTGTTCCAACTCTTATATTGATGTACACTTAAACATTTTGTCTTTCCCTTGTGGTTGTCAGAACCTGATATTCATCTTGGCGTTCTAGGGTATTCTCCACATTCTTCTCAAAAGAATGGGTCGTTAGTGGAAGAACAATTAATCAGGCTATCACTCACTCTAGACACTTGTTGCTTGTCTTTTTCTGATTCTTTTAGAATAAAAAGCCAGATGTCATAATAAATCCATCATTTATGACATGATCATTACACAAATTATGATAATGTAAATAAAGATGTAGAACTGAATGGTGGGACGTGCTTTTACAATTAGAATGGAGAACTATTTAAGAGGATCCTGAACTACAACAGACTAATGGAGGGAATGGAAGATGGCTTAGAGAACTTGTGACATCCAGAATCGAGGCTTACAGAGGGAAAATAACAGGAGTGCAGCATTGAGTGAAATGTAGTTACAACTTGTGAACTGTTGACCTACTTGTGCTTGTTCATGCGAACATTCACAAATGTATGAACATGTCTGACAATAAAATTAAAGTGATTTATTTGTTTGTGTTTGACATATTTGATTTAGGTCTGTCATGAATGCTCATTTTTTGGGTAAAAGTATGACCTGTTTTTCTGGTGGTATGCAGCACTCCCACTTTTATTTTTTTTGCTTCATGTTTTAGGTTTTTTTTAAAGACACTTTGTGGTGAGTACCGGCACCTTTTTTTTCTAGAAAAGGCACTGGGTCTGTATGTCTTATGTGACCCCTGTGAAAGGGTAGTTTGACCCTCTAAGGGGTCACGACCCAGTTTGAAAACCACTGTTCTACATGATGATTTAATTCACACGGAACCACCCAGTGATGTGGTTAAGGTGTCACAGCAGGTCGCGTCGCTTTATAGAATGCCTGGTCATTATTTTATAATAGTTTTATTGTCTGCATCTTCATCCATTTTGAATTCTGTAATGAGACTGACACCGACTCCCTACTGAGAGGACGTGTTTTTTTTCGAGCTCTTACTTTTTGGATTTATTATTCAGTTTGTCTTAGTGAAAGAAATATTTTTATATCACTGTGACCGTTATCCTGTCAGTTGTGCCGTGAAATATTCTGTTGTGCTTTACTTATCAACACGCGATAAAAATGTTGGATTCTTTAAGTAAAGAGTTTTAACAAGCATTCACACACTGTATGGAAACAACAGGTATAGAGTTCAAATGGGCGTGTCTCTCTGCATTGAAATGTATCACTGACACCCGATACGCGTTGGCTATCCTCCAAACGATAAAACTGGAGAACGGAACAAGCTGAGACAAAAAGGCACATTCCATGGTAGAATAAAAATCGGACATTTCAGTCGCATTATTTTTAATCCAGCAGCAAACACAGTGACAGAAGTTTTACACCCCTTCTGCCTGCTCCGTGGAGAAAAATGTGCTGACCCTGTTAACTCTTTTTGACCCAGGCGGGTCCGGCAGTAAAATAACAAATATAAAACGTGTGTTAAGATACCTGTGGGGAAAAAAAAAACCACAGTAAAGCAGTTTATTGACCCATTTTACTAAATAAATGAAGGGAGATCAACATTTTCACATCGAGTCTAGAGAAATTAGCGAACACGTTTAAATTCGTCATTTAACCTCGAGAAGGACACTTCACGTCTGTGGAATCTCACAAAAAGCTTGAATGGAGACAAGACGGAAAAAACCAGAGTTGTACTCCAAACAGACGATGGAGCTGTTACTGGCAAGGTAGCAGCAGATGTGCTAGCTGAAACACACCAGAAGGAAACTGAGGTTCATATTCCCATGCAAAGAATAAAAGAAGTACGAAACCAGACCAAGACTCTTCTAGCAGACTCTAGCACAAAAACAAAAAAGGCCTGCAAGTCAGAAAAGTTTACTATGCAAGAGCTGGAAGTTGGAATTGGAGAGTTGAAAATGAAGAAAGCTCCAGGGGCCGAAGGAATTACAAACGAATTTCTCTCTCATCTTGGACCTGCTGCCAAGAAGTTTCTCCTCTGCATCTACAATCAAGAGCTGGCAAAAAGGGGTAGTGCCGTCAGCCTGGAAGGAAGCCCTCATCCAGCCTATCCTTAAAAAGGGTGGAGACGGAAGAGACCCAAAAAGCTACAGACCTATTAGCCTTCTTAGTTGTGTAGGAAAATTGATGGAGAAATTAGTAAATAGAAGACTAATATGGTTCCTGGAGACAAACTCAGTAATCACCACCACCCAGACAGGATACAGACAGCACAGAAATACAGAGGACCAGTTGACATATCTGACACAGGAAATTGAGAATGCCTTCCAGGAAAAAAAAGAAAGTTCTTGCTGTCTTTTTTGACCTCTCTCGTGCTTTTGATACAGTTTGGAAAGAAGGCCTACAACTAAAACTGCTACAGGCAGGAGTTGTGCACAACATGTACAAGTGGATCAAAGACTTTCTTTTCCAACGCAGAGCCAGATTCAGAATTGATGGACACATCGGCAAACTGGCAAAACTAAGAGAAGGAGTTCCCCAGGGCAGTGCTATTTCACCAACTCTGTTCCTGGTTTACATTAATGATATCACAGCAACCTGCCACCAGCACGTTTCTAATACCCTTCATACCGATGACTTTGCAGTTTGGACAGCCTCCGAATACACTACCACAGCCTCATATCTGTTACAAAAAACTGTGGAAAATGTAGAAGCCTGGACCGAAATTAGCGGGTACCACATGGGGCGCTAATTCTAGAATCCTAAAACAAGTATATACTGGAGCAGTCAGGCCAGTCATGGAATATGCCTCCACTGTATGGGCTGCAGCAGCCAAGACAACAATGGGAAAACTGGACAAGGTTCAGAATATGGGATTAAGGATTGTTCTCGGAGCCATGAAAACCACCCCCATCAGAGAAATAGAAAAGATAGCAGATACTGAACCACTCGAACTCAGAAGACAATACAAAACTCTTTTACAGTATGAGAAATTAAAAAGGACTTCAAAGTCACCCACTGCATTTTAAATTTCAAGAGAGAACAAAAAACAGACTGAAGCGTCAGAGCCCCAACCACCTTGCTAGAGAACTGTACAGACAGCACCAAGATCTGCTTGAAAGAGATGTTGCACTGTGCGAAAAACTTAGGCCAGAACCATGGACAAGCAAGCCAGAGAAAGTAAATGTAGTCCTAAAGGTACCAGGAATCACTTCAAAAGATGCCCAGACGGAGACACAACAGAGAACCCTGGCTCTTGCTATGCTTGATGAGAAGTATCCAAACACAACTTGGACTCAGGTTTTCACCGACGGCTCTGCTACAGATGCAGTCAGAAAGAGGGGTTGTGGAATTTACATTAAACCCCCTTGCAGTAGAGCAGAAACTCTCTCTCTACCAGCAGGTGACATCTGCACTAACTTCAGAGCTGAGGCAACTGCCCTCCTCTCTGCAGTCCAGCATCTCATCACTCAAGAACACAGAGGGCACCAAATTGTTATACTTAGTGACTCATTGTCTGTTCTCCAAGCACTATCCAGCAAAAAAAAACAAGACAAACTAACTGCTGATCTAAGGACCAACATTGGCTTACTCTCCAAGGAAGCAGAACTGGTCTTGCAGTGAATACCAGCCCACTGTGGTATTCAAGGAAATAAGAGAGCAGATGAGTTGGCAAAAGCTGGGAGTAATCTTCCACAACCTCATCCACCACACAGCTACAAGGAAACCAAAACAGCGCTAAAGCAGTCTTTCAAGCGGGAGTGGAGAAGGCAGAATGGTGATTACAGACCAGAGAGTGACAGCATAAACAAACTCAACAGGAAAGAACAAACATCAATGTTTAGACTTCGGACTGGACACTGTGGTCTTCGAGCACACTTGTACAGGATAGGCATAAAAGAATCTGCTGCCTGTGATTGTGGAGCAGAAAGACAAACCCCAGAGCACATACTACAGTACTGCCCTAACTTCTCCCAGCAAAGACTGTGGATCTGGCCCAAAGGAGCCACATTGCAAGAGAAGCTATGGGGGACCGGTGGCGACCTTAAACGCACAATCCTATTTGTGACCCATACGGGACTCAATGTTTAGCATTACTGATATCGAACGCAGAAGAAGAAGAAGAAGAATTATGTAATACTCTTGTGGTAAATGTTTTATATGTATGTGTGTATATATATATATTGTGTGTCTATCTTTCATTTGTCTGACTATCTGTCCATCCAACAATTCATTTGTGTGTGTGTGTGTGTGTGTGGGGGGGGGGGGGTATATAGTTCACAAAAAAGTTTAATGTATCGGCCAAGGCAGAATCTGTAGGTGTCACACTAGCAAGCATTTGTCTGAATCTTTAAAAAGACGTTTCTGACTTTCTCTTGATGCTTTGGTGTTTGTTTTCAAATCTGGTGAGATTTAAGTTAACTGCAATTACTGTCTGTATTAACAGCTTTTGAGATGTAGGCAGGTGGGTCTTCAAACCTGAGGATTTAGGGCCGCATGGCTAGAGCTATTATGTATTGTACGTGTTAGGATTTAGTTTTTTGCCCCAACAGGAAAAACCCACTACCGTATCGAGGATTAAAACCTAGTTCTCCTGAAAGAAAGCCAAGCGTTCTTAACTGTTCCGCCAGCCACTTCTCTTTAAATTAACACTAGTACTGTACAATTTGTATAGGTCACTAATATTAATTTGGTTCTAAGCAACACATTTGTTCTAAAGCTGGCCGTCATCTCTCCAAAAGGTGACTTCAAAACTAGGATGCTGATTGTCTACCATGTCGATGAGAAAACAAACTGCGACTATCTTGCAGGTTGCACGTGTGTTAATAGTTACGCGACAAGCTTTCATCAGAGTCCATGGCCGATTCTCCCCACCCCCCCCCCCTTTTTTTTGTCCCCCCCCCCCCCCCCCCCGTTAACCACACCACTGTCTGCGTCATGATATCCCACACGGTGTGGTAAGTATGTTCTTTAACACTATCACCATAGCGCCTCTACATCACATGCTCTAGTGGTTGAAAAGGGGAGAATGAGAAGACACCCCCCCCCCCCCCCCCTTTTTTTTTCCTTCCAAAAAAGCTAGAACAAATATGAGTTGGAGGAGACCAGGTAACAGAAAGATAATATAAAATAAATGAGAAGAGGAGGAAGGGGAAAAAGAGGATGGGGGAGATTGCAGACAAAAAGCCTAATAACAACGATATAAAAGTAATAATTACTCCTGTTCTCTGTACATTAATCTGATTTTAGCTGACGTTCAACCCGGTGTTTTGGCAGCATTCCTTGTGTTCCTAGAGGCGTAAGTCGATTATTTCTACACAATTTGCTCGCCACGCATATTCACCATTTTTCCAGTTCTCAGACATCTGTTACATGCACGCATATATCCAAGTTATCATCTTCACACTTTCTGCTCCACTGAGTTATTTAAATGAATGTCTAAATTTGTAAATTTAATTTTCGAACATATGGACGATATTTAACTTTCAGTCCCCGAAGGCATAGCTGACGCCTGAAAAAGGCAATACTGACAACATTAAACGGATAGGTGTCTACTTCCTCATAGGCCAGATACACAATAATTGCAGGAGAATTATACCGATGTCAGTTTTGATTAAATATAAGAAATATAAACATACATAACACGAAGATCATAACATATGAGCAATATCTAGTCACACGCCGTACGTTGTTTGGTACTGGAAAGGTTAAATAGTTTTGAGATCATTTGACATTTTCTGCAGATTTCATTGGTCGGTAAAGAACGTTACTTGCTGCTTGCTTGTACCCCACCAGGACATCACACAAGCGATAAACACCCGGTGCCACCATGCGGATGAGGATCACCCGTGAAGAGGTCCCAGAAACGCCTTTCAGCCGTTCTGGCCACAATTGTGGCCCAGCTATATTCAGGACCCCCGGCAAAAGCCAGGATGGGACTTCAAATAACAAAAATTGCATCCCACAAGGGGATGACTTGGAATAACATGAAGATCGTTAACCCAGTACACACTTACTTTGAGAATACCGAATACATATCGAAGACACAAACGATACATTGCCTTTCAAATCTCCCTGTGTCTCGGCAGGTGTATTGCTGAATTATTTTAACCAACATGTAGTGAAGCACAAAAATAATGTTTTGAAATAAAAAAAAAAAAAAAACAGATCAGGCTCTTGTTACGCTGAACATGTCGCCACGACAGTTCAAGATCAACCATGCGATCCTTTTGTTTTACATCTCGCAGGATTTCCATCTGAATTCAGATTTCTTTTTATAGTCCCTGTCTTGTGGCGTTGGTTGTCATGTCTCTCCTGGACCTTTTTCTCGTGTACTTTTGGTCAGTAATGACAAATGATCTTCCATGCCATGATGTCAAACTGTCCGGCATCTTCTCTCTCTGTCATCCTCTGCTCCCCCCCCCTCCCCCCCCCCAAGCTTTCCCATCGTCACGATGTACTCCAGTTTTCTCCTTCTCCTGGCAAGATCAAAGAATGAAGATTGTCTCTTGATATAGGCAAGTCGTTTTCCTCGTGAGTGTTTCTTTCAAGACATCTTCATTCCGCTTTTTATCTGTTCATGGTGTTTTCATAATTCGTCTATATAACCACATCTCTGACGCTTTCACACAAGTTTTCACTAATCGGCCGTCTATGATTCAGTTCTGTATATGATGACATTCTTGCTTGCTACATACATTCAGTTTTAACATATGGCTGTGAATCTTGGACAATCGGTAGGCAGGCCAAACAATTTCTAGAGGCCTCAGAGATGTGGTTTCACAGAAGAATGCTTAGAATACCGTGGACAGCCAAAAGGAGCAACCAAGAGGTTTTGAAAGAGGCGGGAGCCCGAAGACAACTTATCACAGACATCAGAGGGAGACAGTCATCATTTTTCAGCCATGTTATGAGGAGAGGGTAAATAGAACATGTGGGGACCACTGGAAAGATCTGTGGAAGGAGGGATAGAGGAAGGCAACGAGAGAAGATGCTTGACAGTCTTGTTGCATGGCATGGGGGTGTGTCGGCACACGAACTGATACATGCTGCAGGAGATCGCAGATTATGGAGAGGCATGATCGCCCACACCAGTCGGCAAGGCACCTGATGATGATGATGATATGATGACAGGATTTGTATAGCTCATGAAAATTCACTTTCTCAACTTACAAAGAAGATTGCACAGAATATTCTCCATTCAGGATGTTTTCGTAATTTTCAATAGCCCTTTTTTCAGTGTGTCTGAAGACACGATTTATTTCAATCACGCTTTTAATTTGACAATGTATTTATTTATAAGTTAGTGGGCTTGTCTCTCTGGAATGCGTTTTGTGAAACTGAAAGTATCAATCCACAAGAAAGTTATATAAAAAATGGAAGGATCACATCAAGAGATCGGCGGGGAGTCAACCTTCATTGTGGCATTGATTGCACTAGTTAGTAAATAACAGTACTCACTATCTCAGAACAAATGTTACAAACGCACATTTAATATCCACAAACGTTTGGTTAATACAAAACGCTAGCCCGTGTTTCCAGGTCTGTGATGGTGTTAATTCTATTTTTTTTAATCGTTTAAGCCAATTTGTTTTTTAAATTTTGTTCAGTCAAGAAATATTTATCAGTTGAAAATGTTTCCATGGTTGACTAATTACTAAGACACTCCCTATATGTAAAGAGTATATTTATAAATGCAGGATTTTCTGGTAGAGGGGATAGTAGCTGATGATTACACTTTTGAACAAAGAAGACACAAACAATAGATTGCACAGTTTATTGTCTGTCATATTTCGTTGTATCTCGTCAGGTGCATACTACAGTAACAGTTTTATAAATGAAGCAAACGAGCGAATCATTTATAGCACAAGTACAAATTCAACCACAATCAAACGCAACTGCCTGTCTTTGCCAGGTGTCGTGGAATGATAAGCCATTACACATCAGTCTGTAAGACTGGTAACCTAACTTACTTGTAAATCTTCACAAAATTCAAACTTGGACTCGTCCGGAAAGATATAGTCCCTTATATCTATATATATATAGGCCTTTATTGGTCAACATTATTATGTCTACCTTTTCTGGTTACTTTAACTAAACTCCACTTTTAAATGTATATATCTTTGATATATATTCGAGGAGTTATTTGAGGTTTCTTAGAAACCAATGCACTCCTTGCCCATGTATACTAGGGACTTCTTTTTTACCAACGCCTGAAGTGTCTAAGTGACGCTATTCGTTCTTGCCGGTTCCAAGCGTCCAGACGTGTCAATCTATGCCTGTATAATTTCACTTTCACAAGGCGATCTGGAATGTCTCAGTTGTTGCATATGCTTGGGTAAGTTAATTAGAGTTTACGAGTACCTAAAATGATGTCTGTAAAGTAGTCACTGCTGTAGAGATCAGTATCGGCTGTGGGATCTCACATAGTTCGACCGTTCTTGATCGCTAGAGAAGCGGATTCGAACGTAGACCTTCCTCTGTACAGACTAAATAGCTTATGCCCTCAATAACCACCCATACTGGTAAACTTAATACCCTTACAAGTGTGTACTATTTAAACTAACTATAGAAATTTGTGCATACAAAATGGGGACAGAATTAGGTCAGGACTGTGTCGGCCAGTGTATGAGTATGGTTGACCCAGATCAATGGATGGTAAGACGGGCTTTTGGGGAGTGTAAGGAATAAATGTACTGACAGTAAATATTGGTGTCTGTGTGCAAAGGGAGGGGAGAGAGAGAGTGATATATGTGTTAGAACACTCTATCTATCTCCACTGTATATCTGACTTGCCTTCTCTTGCACTAAACAGACAGATGAATATAAGAGACTTGTGTCTCTTGGTCTGGAGAGGCATTCTGAGGAATGAAACAGGAGAGCAGGGTGGAGTAAGCAGATGGGGGATGATGACTGATGCTTGTTCTGTCTTTCCTGTCAAGATGTTACCCTCTTGGTGATGACTAATTCTGAGTTATTTCTTGACAGGATATATCACTTTGTGAGGAGCTGGCAGAAGTTTCACAGTCCAACCAACACCCACCAACCATAAACCAACCATAAACCAACCATAAACTAACTACCCACTAGCTAACACCTGTGAAGGTTCCTGACATCATCAATATGCTGGAGCTCATAACCCAAATAGACGACCAGTGCTAGAGCTTAGTATAGCTCAAAGACCTTGTATGTCCTAACTGGTGATAGAGACTTGCTAAGTACCAGTACAGTGCTGTGTCCTCTATGGTGAGGTACTCTCTTACTACTTGATCCAGTGGAGCAGAATTCCCAGAGTCAAAGACAGTCGAATCATCCGGAGCTGAGGGAGGCATCATAGACAGAAAGAGGAGAAGCTACGTTTGATGCTTCATGTGCTTTTTTTCCTCACAGCTCCTATGTTTCCCTATAATGACATATAGTCATCTCCAGGACCGGCTGTCTGTGTAGTATCTTTGGTATCTAGACATTATTTTATGAGATTCTTCCACTGATAGCTGGAATTCACTTCATTATTATATGTAAATCCATAATATACTGATTACATGCATTCATTTTCATGGCTGACTTAGGTTTCTCTATGTCATCTTTTTAAGTGTTTAGCAGTTGTGTGTGCATGTATCTTCATTATATGTGTTAACATGGTTATGATAATGAATTATCATAACCTGGGGGCTTTCTTTAGTAAGTAGTGGGGGTGTCCAGCCAAGTGTGCCTAGAAATATTGTATTCATATACTGACATATTTTGTAGTGCCAATACTTGAGTTGCCCTACTCCAGAGATAAGTTGAGCGTATATTGGCCACGGGGAATCCCTTAGACCAATACGAGCCAAACGACTCAACATAATTATCTCTGAGTGCTGTTGGTTCTGAAAGAGAAATCCTTACATTAGGCACGCGACAGGAGTGATATGTGACACCAGGGAAGCCGCAGTTTCAGAATCGTGTCTTTTTGTTTACAGTTCAGGGCGGTGGTAACGAACCGCAGTGACTTTAAGAAATCTTAGCGTTCTGTCGTTGGTTTACGTGTGAAGAATTTGAAATGCGCTGTCCCAGCCTAGACTTTCCGCTAGAGTTTACGGCCGGTAAACGCTTAAAAGAAGATGAGGAGGATGATGATGGTGATGATAATGAAGAAGAAGAAGAAATACAATGAGAAAAATAAGGTTTTTGCTCTCCGTATGGGTTCTGAGGCACCATTAGGAGAGGGTGGTTGTGAGAATAGACCCACTAGCTTACTAAAAAGCATGTAGTAAAAGGCGACAAATAGGAACCTCCGAAGTCGAAGCGCATGTGCTCGAGAAGCGAGGAACCAACAGTCTGCATACAAGCAAGCCAGATCTGTAAAACGGATGTGAATCCAGATTTCAAGTTCTGTAACAAGATTAAAGTTCGGAAGTGGACGAACAAACAACCACAGCTTTCCACCGGAGTTTACATGCGCTAAGAAAGAATAATGTTGCTAAATTAAATGTACGCATATGTATGCACATGGCCAATAAGCAGATATTTTGAGAAATATCTAATAGCAGCTGAAACAGGGGTTATGATAAAGATACAGTACAATAAATATTCTGGATGGAAGCAGTCATTTCGGAAACATGAAGACAGAAACGCCGGTTTCATCTTCTTCGCGTTCACCAGCTGTAAACCTTGGTGGAAAGTTCTGGTTATTCATCCAATTCTGGACTGCTATCCTGTTCCAGAACCTGAGTGGTGCGTTTTACAGATCTGACTCATTTGTATGCAGACTGCTGGTTCCTTTCCTCTCAAGCATATGCACTGCGACTTTAAAGGAAGCTCCCAGTTAGTCGACTCTTACGACATGCTTTTGGTTAGGCAGTGGGTCTATTCTTGTATTTACTATAACAGGGCCCCGGAACCCACACGGGGGAAACGCCGGTTTGAGAAAGTGGCGCTTGTAGACAAGACAGTTTGGGCATTCTCTGGGGGAGAAACAAACTTGAAAACGTAGCATTTTTCGTCTTTCCTTTGCAGTTATGATTGCTTATCACTGGATTATCTAGTGTGTTTATCATAGATTACGTTGAAAACTTAGGGACAAGTGACAACTTGCAGTGAAAGCAGATGACAAGAGCTATTTATACTTAGCTTGGCCATCTGATCTGATGATTAAACAATTGAATGCAAAAACTGTACCAGACAAACAAACAAAACCGGACCTAATAAAAGAAACAAGAACCGTAACGGTGAAAGGTGTGAGACGGGGAATCGTAATCTCCCACGCTCATCAGCATGGTCACAATGTTCAATTAAAAATAGACTTTGCGGCTCTTGGGACATTACTATAAGTGCTCCGTCTTCATCTTCAAAGACCAGCGAGGAGTTATAATGCGGATGGTACTAGCAGCAGTTTGATTATAAGTCCGTCTTGCCTTTCTTCTCTGTGTAGAGCGTCAGCCAGATTCCATGGTCATTCCTCGCCGCCCCATTCTCTCCATAATCGTAATGATTTGTTCGCGTTTATACATTGTTCGTTTGCTTTCACTGGATAATAAACACATCTAACGTTGAATGTTGTTGCTTTTGTTAGTTTGGTAGTTTGGGGAAAAAAAAGGGGGGGGGGGGGGGTGTTGACCGCGTTCTACCAAGGCCCTCTGTAGCTGAATTTATTATTAATGGTCTGTTTTTTATTTTTATTTTATTTTGAGAGCATGTACCTTCCCTGTAGCAAAAGGTATGGTACCAGGAAGGACGGGCAGGGGCCGACTAACACAAAGATGGGCACAGGATACAAGTGACTCCTTGAGTATGAAAGTACATGAGGCGGAAGAGCTGGCGAGAGACCGAGTTTCTTTCAGGCAAACCGTGATGAGAGCGACGTTCTGCAAGGGACCTGCTACATGATGATGATAGTCTGGTTTTATTTGCGCCACATTTAATGACCTATGTTGTTTATTATGCCAAGAGTTGTGGCTTATTGTCCCTAGCTATGTGATGTCGTCATTTCATTGTCAAGCACCAGTTCACCACCCAGTGGTACAGCAACAGACTATATACGTGCACACAATGGTAAAGAGTTCAAGGCAGTGGAATTGTTTTGTTTTCTTTCTTGGAAAAACGGTGTTACTTTTGAAAGGTTCAGATCTGCTTCTAAAAATAAGAAGATTAAATGGTGGAGAGAAGGCAAGTTGCCTAGCTTCCCTTGTAGTTGTAGTTTAGACCATGTTCATGTTTCTCTCAACATGAATTATACAAATCGGAGATTAGCTGTGAAAACTGTAGGTAGTAGTCAGTCGTAGTTGGGCAATGGAAGACCCTGAAGTGACGCTTCAAGAGCAAATGTTCCACAATGCCGTTCGTGAACTTATTGTAAGTTTGCTTGGGTCTTACTTCATCATCATTTTATTTTTATTTTTATATACATATCAATTTTGTAATGATTTTTTTTTTTTTTTAGTTTTACAAAAATTCTTCCAACTAATATAAGACGCAAGTCCTCGACCATCCTGAGATTACAGAATCTAAATCTAGATGGTAAAACTATAGGGCGAATCCTAGCTAGATACTTTTCTTCTTCTTCTTCTTCTTCTTCTTCTTCTTCTTCTTCTTCTTCTTCTTCTTCTTCTTCTTCTTCTTCTTCTTCTTCGCATTTGCTAGCTATAAACTCTGGTGGAAAGTTCTGATTGTTCTACATCTGGACTTTAATCTTGTTCCAGAACTTGAGTTTTGCACACACACATCCATTGTACTAGTACAGATCTGGCTTATTTGTATACACAGTAACAGTTTTTCCTCACCTGTTACGCAGATGCACCCTGGCTTCAATGGAAACACCCCTAATCAATCACCTTTTATAATATGCTTGTTAGGGAGGCAGTGAGTTTCCCCCTCCCCCCCAACCACACACGGGATATACCCCATTCAACCTTTAAAGACACTGGTTATGACTACGGAAAAGATTTTCTGAGGCACTGAACAGAACAGTTTTTTCGCTCACGCACTGGACACTAGACTCAATAAACAGGTATGAGCAAACAGCTCTCTGCCAGTGTCTGCGTGCTAAACAACTGGAACATGTCAAGACCCTCTAATCAATCACTTTTTATGGCAACACCCAGTAGCTGACAACTAAGCTTTGGGAGGCAGTGAGACATCCCAGTTTATGACCCACAGTGGATCCCCGCAACCACAGACGCTGAAGAAGACCCCATTCAACCTTTAAAGAAGCCATAATTGACACACCCTAACAGCTTCATCAACCAGTTTTTGGTTGGTAAGCTTTGTAGATATTAAGATATGTGGACATCTCAAATAGCTAAGCAGTAAATAATAAAGTAACGCTGACTTAATTATTCTGACAAAGGTTTGTAGGTGATCATGATGACCTCTGATGTCTGCTCCAGACTGGATATATTTATATATATACACACACACACATATATTTATGTGAATGTCAAATATATATTTTCATACATTGTGTAATTTTTCAAACAGAAACTATGCTAGACAGAGTAAAGAGCTGCATAATTTAGGCCTCTACATCATTTATAAGAAGAGATACATTAACCTTTCGGCTCTCCTGTAAACTACGGCCGGTAGACAACAGTTGACGGCTGGTTAGTCAGAGTTCTGTCCCCTGGCTGCAGTGCAATTATGGACTGGAGAAGGCACGAATAAAAAAACAAAGTGAGGTTGAAATGCCTGGCAGAACCCGCGCTGCGACTCAAGTTAGCGACCGCGTTCAATTACCGCTTCTTGCGACACATTACGGAGTGGATTAGAGGGAAGGAAACAAGTGACATAATTACTGTGTGTTGGCGATAGACAGCGTGCAGTGCCCTACTGTCATCATACGGTTAGGGTTTGGGTGGGGTAGGGTTAGGGTGTGGGGTAGGGTTTAGGGTTAGGGTTTGGGTTGCTACGTTGAGTTTCTGCGAAGACAAGATGCGGCGACACTAATCGCAACGCTAACCCTAACCCAAACCCTAACTCTAACCCTAACCCAAACCCTAACGCTAACCCAAACCCTAACTCTAGCCCTAACCCAAACCGTAACCGCATGATTATAGCAGGGCAGTGCACGCTGTCTTTCGCCAACACACAGTAATTGTGTCAATTGTTTCGTTCCCTCCTTTTCCACTCCGTAATTGCACTGTAGCCAAGGGACAGAACTCCGACTAACCGGCCGTCTACTGTTGTCTACCGGCCGTAGTTGACAGGAGAGCCAACCTTTCAATTAATTTTTAGCCGCATCAATTGATGCATCATCTCAACTTGCACCAGTGCACAGATGAATGAGAATAACTCCTTACAAAAAGCATGAACTTTTTTAATCACTGAAGATCATAGCTGATGCCTGACTAAAGCAGTAATGATGAAAACAAAAAGATATATGTACTGTATCCATGGAAACCTGATACTCAGCACACATGCTGGTGACCTATGTTGTTAGGTTGATTTAGTTTGCCTGGCTAAACTTGTGATGTTCTCCAAATATACAAAAAACAAGATAGACTGGGAATTTCTTAATTTCATTTCAGCATGTGATTAACGTATGACACTTTGCCAGTTTCGGCGCAAGGCAGACTGAAAAGACATATAGGTTATGCTGGGAATTTCTTAATTTCATTTCAGATTTCGTTACTGCTGTTCATTTCACTCTACGTGGCTTCCTACGTGACACTTTGCCAGTTTCGGCGCAAGGCAGACAATGAAGATACATATGCAGGTTAGTTGCATAAAATATGGGAAGTGAATACCTGTGTAAACACACAATCACACATTAAACATTATCTCAGTCTGATGTCAGCTGATTACCTCACTTCATTATACTGAATGTGAATACATTGTCAAACTTCTGACTCGTAACTGTACATTATTTCATCACACTGTAAACTAATTACCTCACTTCATTACACTGTAAGCTGATGACACACTCTCACACTTCACCTCACATTCTGTAACTTCATTACACTGTAAACTATTACCTCACTTCATTACACTGTAACTGATTACCTCACTTCATTACACTGTAAACTAATTACCTCACTCATCACACTGTAAACTAATTATCTCAACTTTACACTTCATCACACTGTAAACTAATTATCTCACTTCATCACACTGTAAACTAATTATCTCACTTCATCACACTGTAAGCTGATTATCTCACTTCATCACACTGTAAGCTGATTACCTCACTTCATTATACTGTAAGCTGACCACCTCTCTTCATCACACTGTAAACTAATTATCTCACTTCATCACACTGTAAGCTGATTACCTCACTTCATTATACTGTAAACTAATTACCTCACTTCATCACACTGTAAACTAATTACCTCACTTCATCACACTGTAAACTGATTACCTCACTTCATCACACTGTAAGCTGATTACCTCACTTCATCACACTGTAAACTGATTACCTCACTTCATTACACTGTAAACTGATTACCTCACTTCATTACACTGTAAGGTGATTACCTCACTTCATCACACTGTAAACTGATTACCTCACTTCATCACACTGTGAACCTCATTCATCACCTGTAAGCATCTTCATCACACTGTAAAATGATTACCTCACTTCATCACACTGTAAGGTGATTACCTCACTTCATTACACTGTAAACTGATTACCTCACTTCATCACACTGTAAACTGATTACATCACTGTAAACTGATCACACTGTAAACTGATTACCTCACTTCATCACACTGTAAACTGATTACCTCACTTCATCACACTGTAAACTGATTACCTCACTTCATCACACTGTAAACTGATTACCTCACTTCATCACACTGTAAACTGATTACCTCACTTCATCACACTGTAAACTGATTACCTCACTTCATCACACTGTAAGCTGATTACCTCACTTCATCACACTGTAAGCTGATTACCTCACTTCATTACACTGTAAGCTGATTACCTCACTTCATCACACTGTAAGCTGATTACCTCACTTCATCACACTGTAAGCTGATTACCTCACTTCATCACACTGTAAGCTGATTACCTCACTTCATCACACTGTAAGCTGATTACCTCACTTCATCACACTGTAAGCTGATTACCTCACTTCATTACACTGTAAACTGATTACCTCACTTCATCACACTGTAAGGTGATTACCTCACTTCATCACACTGTAAGGTGATTACCTCACTTCATCACACTGTAAGGTGATTACCTCACTTCATCACACTGTAAGGTGATTACCTCACTTCATCACACTGTAAACTGATTACCTCACTTCATCACACTGTAAACTGATTACCTCACTTCATCACACTGTAAACTGATTACCTCACTTCATCACACTGTAAACTGATTACCTCACTTCATCACACTGTAAAATGATTACCTCACTTCATCACACTGTAAACTGATTACCTCACTTCATCACACTGTAAACTGATTACCTCACTTCATTACACTGTAAACTGATTACCTCACTTCATCACACTGTAAACTGATTACCTCACTTCATCATGGTTACACTGTAACACTGGTGATTACCTCACTTCATCACACTGTAAGCTGATTACCTCACCTCATTACACTGTAAACTGATTACCTCACTTCATCACACTGTAAGCTGATTACCTCACTTCATCACACTGTAAACTGATTACCTCACTTCATTACACTGTAAGCTGATTACCTCACTTCATCACACTGTAAACTGATTACCTCACTTCATGGGAACTTCGTAGCAACTTGCAAAATTGGTGGAAAGAGAGCAATAGGAAGGCTATGAGATAAATACCTGGACGGCCTGGCCAGATGGATAGGGTGAGACAAAAACATTGAACTGATCCATGATTCTGGTGATCGTATGAGATGGTCAAACATGACAGCTAATGCTTACTGGCACGACACGTGATGATGATAAGTTTCACCAAAAATAGTATCCAGGACATTTTTTTTCCTGTTGTAAATGTTTAATAAGGCAAATCTCCATGTGGGTTGCAGGGCCTCAATTGGGGGGGGGGAATAGACCCATCGCCTCCCTAACAAGCACACATAAGGTGATAATTAGGAGAGTTTCCATCAAAGTTGGAGTGCATCTTTCTGAGAGGGGAGGAACCAACAGTCTGCATACAAATAAGCCTGATCTGTAAAATGAATGTGACGGCTTTACTTTCCAGGACTTGACCTGATTCGACCTGGGAGCCAAGATCTTTTTTTTTTTTTAAAGAAAAAAAAAGCAGACTCAATGCTCAGTTGAACTCAAGACTTTTGGGTCCGTGGAGCGTTTAGACTAAACACCATTGTGGATCCCACTTCAGTGTACAATCAATTTGTTTATTTGTTAGAAGAATATATGCGGTTCCAAAGGCATAAAAAGAGTCCTTAACTTTGCTGACCTACTTAGTTGCATGTGTGTTTTCAGTTTTCTCATGTGCTTCTGAAATGCAGCTTATTTGATGATGTATGTGAATTACTTGTGTTTTTCAGGCGAAGAAGATGCAGCAGTATATCGCATAGCGTAAGTATCTCATTTATCTCAGAGTTGTACATGAGCTTTTTTTTAGATGACTAACATGCTGCCTGTTTTAGTTCTTGTACTGTCTATGTGCGGCCTGATGCAGACCACATCACCCACCAAGTGCCGATTGGTCTATAAAAAATATAGGTCTAACCCTAAATTTCCAATATGCCTAAAGGTGTGGAAAAGGGACCTTTACTTTACTTACTGTAAATGTGGGTATTGGTGCCCCACTGTGAAAAAAAGAAAAGAAAAGACCCACTGCCCACTAACAAGCATGTCATAAAAGGTGACTGATTAGGGGTGTTTCCTTTGAAGTTTGAGTGCTTCCACCTGAGAGGTGAGGAACTAACAATCTGCATACAAGTAAGCCAAATCTGTGAAACTGATGAGCATGCAAAATTTAAATTCTGAACAAGACCAAAGTCAAGAAGTGTGTGAACAACCAGGGCTTTCTGCCAGAATTTACGGCTGGTGAATACTAAGAAGATCTGTTCATACCAAGCTGTTCTGT
Organism: Candidula unifasciata; assembly: GCA_905116865.2. Classification (NCBI taxonomy): domain Eukaryota; kingdom Metazoa; phylum Mollusca; class Gastropoda; order Stylommatophora; family Geomitridae; genus Candidula; species Candidula unifasciata. The sequence continues at coordinate 24,367 of CAJHNH020000124.1, read as the reverse complement.
ATTAAAACTTCACTGTTGGTTGGATTTTGCAGCTAAGGTTTTATCTGTGATAGGGTAGGTCAGTCTCCTACCAACCCTTCTTAGTCTCCCTTTACAACATCAGCGGTTGGTTAAAGTGATATGATCCTTTGACTCGTCTTCATGTCTACAGGAATATTCTTGTGAGAGCTTTGTTTTATATCCTTATCCTCTTCGTGTCGCTGTTGACACATAAGGCATCCATTCACAAGTGATCTCCATTACACCCGGTCTGCTACTTGGTATCCCATGTAAGTTTATATTCCTTCCTTTATCTTTCTGCTGTAATTCTGCTCTTTGGGAACAAGCAACGGAATCAGTAGAGAAACAAGATTATTATGGCCTAGAGAGAATGAGTCTAACCAAAGGGTCTGGCCAGCTCACTACACTCAGAGGAAAGGCAAGAAGGACATATAACCAGATTGTGACCAGTACCATCAATATAGGAACTCTGCCCTGGCTGCTGAAGATGAGGACGGAGCACGCATGGGAATGCCCCTAGTGCTGTGATGTCAATTCTTGACTCAACTCAACTCAACTGTCATTCTGCAGGTTTCCATAGGTCATCCAAGTCAGCTTTTTCCATCTGCCATCCACCAGAGAGCTGTCCTTGCCAGTGTATCATGAAGCATTATGCAAACATGTCTAAGCCATCATCTTCTTCTGATGAAAACATTGTCAGGGGTGACCATAGCTCTGTTTTGTAATAAAACTGTAACATACCCTTGTTGTAACTACTTAAAAACCAGTTTCAACTCTGGCACATAGTAACACACCTCTCTCAAGAAATAAAAATGCATACAGTGCTACCTGTGGTCGCAAACGCCTCTAGTCATGAACAAATTGACCCACAAACACAGATTCTGAACAAATTTTGCTTTGACATGTGAACAGTGTCTCGGCCCAAGAATACACAAATGTGGCTTTGGCTCCTTATTGTTTTCTAACGAACAGAATCAGTTGTACTCAGTTTTGCGAGCTTTTTTCCTCTCTCTCTCTCTCCATTACATTAACCCTCATTATTGCTCCCCCCTCCCCTACCACTCAGAAAGTGAAAAGTGTTAGTGACAGTGGAGTAAAAAAGCTTATGCATGCTACAGTAAAAAGAAAAAGGGAAAATAACTAACCGATCCAGCAGAGGAGCCATTTCCCAGGATACGAAAAGAGAAAAAAACACCAGAAATACCTAGTTCTTCTTCTTCTTCTTTTGTCATCTCACTGATAACAGTGTCGTGGTTTTGTCATCTCACTGATACCAGGTTGAAGCCCAGTGTCGTGGTTTTGTCGTCTCACTTATACCAGGTTGTAGCCCAGTGTCGTGGTTTTGTCGTCTCACTGATACTAGGTTATAGCCCAGTGTCATGGTTTTGTCATCTCACTGATACCAGGTTGTAGCCCAGTGTCATGGTTTTGTCGTCTCACTGATACTAGGTTATAGTGTCCGTCTCATGTCCAGGTGTAGTTTTTTGTCATCTCACTGATACCAGGTTATAGCCCAGTGTCGTGGTTTTGTCGTCTCACTTATACCAGGTTATAGCCCAGTGTCGTGGTTTTTTCATCTCACTGATACCAGGTTGTAGCCTAGTGTCATGGTTTTGTCATCTCACTGATACCAGGTTGTAGCCCAGTGTCGTGGTTTTGTCATCTCACTGATACCAGGTTATAGCCCAGTTTCGTGGTTTTCTGTGTTTGGGTACTGCTTGGGTACTAGGTAATCTCCTGTTGACACGTCATGTACAGAGTGCAGATTGATCTGTACAAATATGAGCAAAGATTCATATACACAATGCGCCAAAAAAACGTGTCCTTTACTTTAACCTACCTACAGTTGTTAATTTGAAGTTGTAGGTGTATTTAAAAACTAATGTTTGAATATAAATTGTGTTCTAGTAGCCAGCAGTACTAATGTGGTTTTGTTGATTTTATTTTACAGCCTCTGGTTATGCACAGGAACCCTGTCTGTTTCGGTTGGAGCTGTTTTGTTGTTGCCAATCTCTATCATCAGCAATGAAGTATTGCTGCTCTACCCCGACAGTTACTACATCAAATGGTTGAATTCTTCCCTTATACAGGGTAGGTGTGTGTGTCTGTTACTTTAATTGAACTTGTACTAGTTACTGAACCTCCTGCCACCATTATTCATTATTTTGTCTCTGTCTGTTTCAGTCACGTTATTTTAATCCACTGTATGCTGGTTACTTTACACTTGTTAGGGAGCTTCTGCATTGTAGTGGCTAGATGTCGGCCTGTGGATCTGTAGGTTGTGCAAATCCGAACGGAAACTCTGGAACAAATCAAGTTCTTCTACTGTTTAAAATTGAACTTTAGACCCTTCCGTTTTGAAGATGGCATAGAGTGGCTGTGTTTATGTTCAGAAGCTGTGATTTGTTTTGATTTTTCTGTTATCTTGTCAGACTGCTATTTTGTGAACATTTACAAAGCATGATACATTGTCTTTTGTGTGGAAGTTGTGTACTATGTTGAAGTGGGCTGGGGACCGATAGAGATTGCGGCTTTGAGAAGTATGCTGTGCTTGCTATGTTTTGTTTACGGCAATCAACTATTCGAGAAGACCAAGTTTTATCACCGGCTGACTGCAACTATCAAAAGAGCAAACTCGAAAAAAAAGTTGTCCCCAGAATTAGAATGTGTCAACCATTTTGTTGTTGTGGGGAGGAATATGCAGGAAACATAGTGACCATGCACAAATACATATCAAACTGTTGTTCTACCACTTTGGACAATAACAAGCAGGTGAAAACAGGGCTGTCCCACATGTCAGACAGGTCTGCTTTGTTTGGGGATGGATGGGGGAGGTGGGGGGGGGGGGGGGGGGAGCTGACACCAGTTTTTGACCCACAGTGGATTAAGTAATGATGATATGTGATTGCACCATACAAAACACTACAGATTGTAAAGTACATACATTTATTTTCAGGACTGTGGAACCATGTGTTTTTCTTCTCCAACCTGGCCTTGTTTATCCTGATGCCTTTTGCTTATTTTTTTACGGAGGCTGAGGGTTTCTCTGGTTCCAGAAAGGTCTGTGATTTGAGTTTGTGTTTATTTATTGATGAATAATTTGACAATGTATGCTGTGGAGATAGTGAAAGAAAACCTTTCTGAGGGAATATTTGCAGCAGAAGAACAGAATTAGAGACCAAGATTAATAAAATAGGGAAAGCATGAGGTCAGTTTATGTTTCTTTGAAAATAAAGTGTTTGCTATGATGATTAAGTTACTACGTTTTATTATGTCTTGCACTGTCATTGGTTTCGATAATTTCACCTGTAAACATAATTATAATTCCTTAGTAATTAGTTTTGTAAGCCACATTACTTTTATCATCTAATTTGTCCACAGATGTTATTATTAGATTATCTTCTACCTAGCATTACTTTTGGCAAGTGTTCCTTCTAAGTATCATTACTTTTTGTAATTTCGTTTGTACACAAATATTATCATTAAACTGTCTTACAGTTAGCTCAACATTTGATCACATTTTCCCCCATGTAGGTTCTGGAGCTCCATTTAGGAGAAAAACAAATTTCCCACGACATGCTTATTGGGGCAGGCAGTGGGCTTATTCTTGTTTTCCCCACAATGGGAGCCTGGAACCCACACAGGGAACAGGGAGATTTGATTTTGACTTCCCTCGAAGTCGGAGTACATCTGCCCGTGAGGCAGGGAACTGCAAAAGCCAGTAAAGCGGTTGTACATGTAAAACTCAGGTCCAGGTAAAAGCCAAAAGTCCAAATGGACGATCTACCAGGACCTTCTGCCGGAATTCACAGCCGGTGAACGAAGAAGAGAAGAAGAAGAAGAAAAATATTTTGAGTGCTGACACATAATTTTGATATTTATAATTTGCAGGGTCTCATGGCCAGAGTTTACGAAGCCTCTCTGGTTCTGTTTCTTCTGGGTATTCTCGTCCTGGGATTGTTTTATGTAGCATCTGCACTAATCAGTGGGGATGAAAAGAGCAAGCAGACTTTGTTAGGTAGGATCTTCATTGTTTTGTTTCATTGTTTTAGTCATGTTTTGGATTTCTTCTTCTTTGTTTCTGTTGTCATTTAAATGTGCCATACTCATTTCCCCCCTCTTCTTAGTAGCTCACCAGGTCAAAACCTGTTCAGCGTGGATCTAAAAGTAATCAGGATGAATGATAAGAATGCCATGGACAGATAAAAAGGGTAATGAAGATGTCTTGACAGAAATGACTCACAAAGGGAACAGTTTGCTTACGTCAGAAGGAGACAGTCTACATACTTTAACCATGTCTTGAGAAGGATAAAACTTGAGTACTTTGTGACAGTGGGAAAGTCGGAGTGCAAAAGACGCACAGGGAGACAGAGAGAGAAGAAGCTGGACAGTTTCACATCCTGACTATCAACACCACACAGCATGGGCTATAAGAGGAAGAAGAAAAATGGAAGTCATAGTGACCAGCATAATTGTGACCCAATCACCATTGAATGTTGACTGGCCTATAAAATATGTGCTAACATCATATGGCTCATGACCTTTAGCGTGTAGAAATGCATATTTGACTTTGGCTTGTATTTTTGTAAGATTTACTTTCTGTACAAAACAGTGTTAGCTTGTAGCTAAAATGACTGGGGGGGGGGGGGGGGGGGGGGGTGTTGAAGGATGTTTAAGAAAACTTTTGGTCATCATTTTAATTCTTTCAGACCCATACAATTTGACAGACTTGGCTCGCATTAATTTCCCTTAAAAAAATAGCAGAGGGGTGGTGTAAAAAAAAAATACAATAGAGAATGTAATAAATTTCTAATCCCTATAAAATCATGTATATATTTTTTAAAGAGGAAATAATGCATCTTTTGAATCTGCTGATATGCATATGTTTAATGCAGTTATAGTTAGTAGAAAAAAGGAATTCTATAGGTGTTTTGTTTACAAAGACACAATTTTATACCCAAAAAAAAAATTCTTCGCTCACCTTGGTTTTCCAGCCACAAGAGCAGTAAATGTCCAGATTTGAGAATAACACTTTAAAGAATGTTCAGTATACTAACAGATTCAAAAGTATAAAGTTTCTTGGTTAGTTTGTCACTCAGAGACTTGAGGTTCTTATAAAGTTCTGAACAAAATTTCAAAGAAAAAATGGCACAAAAATGGAAAATTCAACCAAAAAAATATTTACTTTGTACAGTTATATACAGACTGTAAAAGAGATAATGTCCAGACAGACCTGCACACACTTGGTATCACTAACTGGAAAGAGAAGGCCAACCAGAGAGATGAACGGAAGCCGGTGATATCTGCAGCAATGAACCTCAAGGGCTCCGAATGCTGAAGAAGAAAAAGTTATCATAATCATAATTATAGACATCTAACAAACAGAATTTCAGAGCTTCAGCCTCAGAAAGGCACATTTAGCAGCCTGTACTTGTGTTCAGAACATTAGTATCCATGGTCAGCCGAAAAAGAAATATGAAAATTCACTGTGTGAAAATGATGCTAGCAATGAATTGGATAAGTTTGTGCCAAAACATGTGAACAGAAACTTGTAAACAAAGTAAAAATGTTAGATTAACGTTCCCTGAATGTTTTAATGGCAGTTTCAGACATTAACAACTAATACAGAACAGCATGTGAAATCAGTATATGCGGGACACACGATCGACACAGACTGTGGTTTGGGCAAATCGGAACTTTTCTGTCAACACACGCAGCATTGCTAAGGCATAAAAGAGTTAATATTGTGTAAAATGAAACAAAAATAAAATAAAAGTTGTACATAGACTTGATAACAATCCATAAAACAAAAAAGAATGTGATTTTTGTTAAAGATACATAAAATGTTATTTCTGTTGAGTTAAGTGATTTAGATATTCTTGTTTTGTGTGTGTGTGTGTGTGTGTGAGAGAGAGTAGACTTATGTAATGTGCTGATGAAGACTCTTTAGCCGTAGTGTTTACTTGTCAGTTGTGTTTTTCTTATTGTTATGCTGACTGGTTCTGTTTTTCATTTGGTTTGATATCGTTTCATGATATTTTTAGTTTACATTTGCTGCTTTCCTATAGTCTGTTTCTACTGTCATTCACTTGTCATCTTCTTTGTTTGTTTGCTTCAGTAGATGCCATCAAAGAAATGAACTATAGCAAATGTGTGGGTAGGATGTTCTCAGTTTACTTTTCAAACCAGCTGTTTTTCTTCAATTTTTGTTTTGTATTTCATGTTTATGCCGCCCACCCCCGGTATTTTTTCTTGCTCATTTTAACCCTTAAAAATAGTACAGAACATTTATGGTTTTTTATGGTGATATGTGGGAGTTTTTTTTTTTTAAAGAAACTGGCTGAATGGTCAGAAATACTGGGCTTTCATGCAGGAGACCCAGGTTCAAATCCTCAGTAAAGTTATGGGTTTTATTTGTTGAGGGCACAAATAAAATGATATCCTGCACAATCCCTGGAAACTGGTGACTGCATACATTGGGATGGAAGTGCAGAGAATGGCCACCGGGTGCTATGGAGGTGGAAGTCCAACAGTTGATTTACAACTATTCTCGCCCAGATTATCTGATTATCTATATGGGCGGTTTGGTTTTGAGAGGGAAGAGAAGTCCCTGGGGGTTCGCAGCAAAAGCTATTGGAAAATCTTTAGTGTGCTACAGCATGGCATACGATACCAACACATCTAGCATGAGAATGGAGGTGGAGGCAGTAACTGCAATTTTCCGGTGGCTGGAGAACAAGATGCATACACATGTCATAATTGTAACAGACTCTGAAAGCATGCTGAGAAAGGTGAAGACAGGGATGCTTCGAGCAGAGTGGCAAGCTTAGCTAGGAAGGTCTCGAGTAGTGAGCATACTATGGATCTTTTCTTCAGGCTATGCCGGCGTGGTGGGTAATGAACAGGCAGACATATTGGTTGGATCTGCACCACTGGCTGGTGAAGTGATACATGACAGGGCAGATGTGGTCAGGGCCCTTTGGGAACAAGCAACGGAATCAGTAGAGAAACACGATTATTATGGCCTGGAGAGAATAAGGCACCTGGGTGTAACCAGAGGGTCTGACCGGCTCACTATACAAGGCAAGACGGACATATAACCAGATTACGACCGGTACCATTAGTATTTGAACTCTGCGCTGGCTGCTGAAGATAAGGACGGGGCACATGTGGAATTCAACTGCTAACTGCATGAGAGGCTTTCCCCACCCCTTTTTGCCTACACCACAAAAGTGGTAGAGTTACAGGCAGTGATGGCAGTCTGAAAGCAGTCGAGCTGTTGGATAGAGCAATCTGCATGTCAGATTATGTTTCAGCAGAGCAAATATATTGTCAAGAACTTAGAGAACATTGGGCATTGAGTAACAATTATTCATTATAGTTATAGTAATAAAATACACCCATTCGTGCTTCTGGTATCAGATAAACATTATATCAAATAGCAGATTTCACCATGTGAATACCTGGGTCCCATTATGGAGAAAAGGATAGACCCACTGCCTCCCTAACAAGCATCCGTGGCTTAGTCGTCGCTTCATGGTGCTGGGTTCGATCCCAGCTGTGGACGATTGGTCTTGCATTGGTTTTAAAAGTGGTGCCAAGAGCTGACTGTTCTGTAAGCAGTAGCAAACTACTTAATCTAAAATTGCCCAGAAAAACCACAACAGCCAACAAATTCTTGGTTTGGTTCTACAACGCCCTGTTAAGGAAGCACTCTGTAAGCATCAACTTTGGTTTTCCTTTGAAGTCAGAGGGCATCAGCTTGAAAGGCAAGGAACCAAGAGTCTGCATACAAATAAGCCAGATTTATAAAATGGATGTGCAGCCAACACTCAAGTTCTGGAGCAAGACTAAAGTCCACACACAGACGAACAGCCATATTTTTCGTAGGAGTTAACAGCCAGTTAACACGAAGAAGAAAAAGCAGATTTGTAATATGTTTACATTCATTTACATATCAAGGCAATCGATGGGGCTAGTTAAATAGTAAGACAGAAGTTCACCGCCGCTGCTCCCACATGTGGGTTACCCTGCTTTTCAAGTCTTAACATATTATGCATTTCTGAAACTAAAACTGTCGAGGAAAATGTTAATTATTAGCCTACATTTTGGTAGGGATTACAAACACAATTAGACTTCAGTTCTGGGATATACGAAGTCCGTTGAGAAGAGAGAAAATAACCTTTTCTCTGCATGCTTTGTTCAGAATGCTCCCTCTAGAACAGGGCTATTCAACTGGCTGTCCGCTGGCCAAGTGTGGCCCACGGAGGCCTGGCATGTGGCCCACTGGTCTTTGGCACTTGTATTAAAAAAAAATGATGTTTCTATGCTGGCTCAGGGTTTCCCCATGTTAAAAGTTTTGGTCTCTGAGTAAAACAGTAGAATAGCCCTTTTCCAGGAAATGGCTGCAAAAAGGGAGCTGACTGTTATTCTCTGAACTTCTTATTCAACCTTTTCTCAGTTTTCATTTAGATGATGTTAAGGTGCTTTATTAATATCCTACCACAAAAAGGGAAAATCCACAGGTCACGGGACAGTCTAATATTTCAGGGGGTGGTAGATAAGCTGCATGCAGTCGTGGGACCTAGGTCGCATGCAATCATGGTACCTAGGCTGCACTCTCTCCTAGGACGTAGGTGAGTTGGGGTTAGGGCCAGTTCTAGATGTTTTTTGGGGTTGTTAAAAGCATCAGAAAGCCGGGAAACCAAGGCTTACCGCTCTCTAAAATGTTGGACTGTCCTGTGACGTCAACTGGGGTATGATATTAATAAAGAACCGATGTTAATTTTGCTGCTGTGAAGAAATTGTTTTACTAGTAAGAAAGATTATTTTAGACCACTCTGTCACAATACTGCTGATTACATTACACTGCTAGATCTTGCTGCTGATTATGTTACACAGTTTTATTTATTCACGATCGCCTGACATTTCAGGTTATATTAAACTTCTTTCACATAGTACGCTACATGTTATCTTACACCACTGGTTACATTACATTAGTGGTTACATTGCATCACTGGTTACATTTCACCACAGGTTTAATTTTACCACAGGTTACTTTACATCACTGGTTACATTACACTAGTGGTTACATTTCATCACAGTTTACATTACATCACTGGTTACAATACACCACAGGTTACATTAAACCACTGGTTGCATTACATCACTGGTTACTGTACACTACTGGTTATGGTACAGCACTGGTTGCATTACCCTACTGGTTCTATTACACCAATGGTTGCATTATTCAACTGGTTGCATTACACCAGTGGTTACAGTAAACAAATAGTTACATAACACTACTGGTTACAGTACACCACTGGTTACATTACACCAGTGGTTACATTACAACACTATTTACATTAGACTACTTTTTTACATTACACTGTATTACACCACTGGTTGCAATACATGATTGGTTACATTTCTCTACTGGTTGCATTACACCACTAGTTGCATTACAGCAATGGTTAAATTACTCAGCTGGTCACATTACACAACTGGTTACATTACACTAGTCATTACATTACACCAATGGTTACATTCCACTACGGGTTACATTACACCAGTGATGTAATGTAACCAGTGCTCACATTACACTACTAGTTACAGTTCACTGTTGGTTACATTACACTCTGACTACAGCACAAACCATTGACTAATGTGCTTACTAGCTAGTATAGCCAGGTGTTTGGTCCCCAGCTCAGGTAACATCCTGGCTCACCACATCAAGTCATTATGTCTGAATGTGTAGGTGACATATATAAAAACCACTTATTTTATTTTCCTCTAGCCCTAGAGCAGAAGAAGAAGAAAAAGAAGAAAAGTTAGAAAATGTAAAAATATATAAATACATTTTTAAAATGCATGAACAGATAAAGATACCATTTGCTATCCACAAATCCTCTTGTAGTTTTTCACCCTGTCAACTCAAATTACCATTTACCTTTGAAAATACATTTATATATAGACACCTGTTTTTTTTATCCTGTTGATTTTCACCCTTTCCACCCAGGCTGAGCATTTTCCATGAGAGTGTGTTAAATATATATATTTACTTTGTTTTCCCCTCTTGTTTATCCTTCTCTACTTAGCCCTTTTTGTTTGTAAACTGTTAACCATTTTTGGTGTTTGTATACTGGCAACACACCTAGTAGTGGTAATCAAATAGCTTCATATGTATCTACTGATTACATCAGGGTTGTGGAAAACATCTGGCCAGAAGGCCATCTAGTAAGAAAATGAAGCCCTTTCTACAGCAGAGGTAGGCTGGGCATATGATGCTGTAGACTCATATTTGTATAGACCAATAGGCACTTGCTGGGTTATGTGGTCAACATCCCGCTGGCTGCCTTTTTCTACCCGGATCAGTAATAGTACCCATTTAAGGCAGGGTCGAACTTGGGGCCAAGGTCAATGTAAAAAAAAAAAAAAAAAAAAAAAAAAACAGACCTGATGTAGATTTGAGGATAAGGCCTTCAGACATGTATTTCCACCTAATGACCACGAACAGTTATCACACAATTTTTTAGGAATTTCAAAATATTCATAAAGCATGGAATTTAAAATGTTTGTGGAAATAATGAAATTTAAAATATTTGTGGAAATAACGAAATTTAAAATGTTTGTGGAAATAACGAAATTTAAAATGTTTGTGGAAATAACGAAATTTAAAATGTTTGTGGAAATAACGAAATTTAAAATGTTTGTGGAAATAACGAAATTTAGAATATTTGTCATACTAATACACACATTGTATGCTATATTAAAATAAATAACCAGATCGGCACTTTCTTTAGATAGTTTATTAAACTGCATAAATAGAACATTTATCATTTAAAACATTGAACCCTAAATCAATTCTCACCCAATTACTGTGGTGTCAGTCAGATAAAGTTTTAAGAGACATTCATGCATTTTTGTTAAAATAACAAAATTCAGATGGGCATATTAAAATAAATATTGTCAATCTTATACCCATAACTGATGTTAAAGGTGTCTAATGTGCTGAAGAAGAATGTACTTATTTGTATCGTCTTCAAAGTCCTCGACCTGCGGGCTCTTCCCTGCTGATCTACGGATGGCACATCACATGACGTGTGGGAAGCTCAGTATATGGATGTGAAGTTAAGCTGTCATGTGCAGGGTGGAACGATTCCTTGGGCAAACTCAGGACAAATTGTCATGTGCCAGCTGTGCATTTTTGGCGACCTCCTTGGATGGCATTGAATGTCCATGAAATGCCTGTGCCTTTCCTTAAGGGCCGACCAGTCTACACTCGGATGCCCTGGACGGGTACTCCAGCAGCGACACCTTTAGATAAGGGGGACAAAGAGAACACCGCACAAATAAGGTTACATCATGACCCTTGAAACTATTTGGAAAGTTAACCCAGTCAGCAAATGCTTGATGAAGTCAGATGTGTCGGCCAAAAGGCTCAAATATCGCAGCTTTGCTGTTAACAGGCACCTCGCAATTACATCACTCTGAGGAATAAAAAGAAGGAGATAAACAAAACTCAAATATTTACATTATTTCTTTATTTTAAGTCTGTAGCTTTCTCCATGAAATTATTTTTATGTTTTGATTTTCGCCATTTAAACAACAAATCCTTACATAAATAGAACATAAGCACTGTTTAATGTGTAACATCTTCCTGTGGTCCCATTGTGTGTGTGTGTGGGGTTGGAGAAACTTACTGCTCCCTAACAAACATGTCACAAAAGGAACCCAATGAGGATGTAGCAAGCAATTTGGCATTGGTTTTGATAATGGTGTAAGCTAGCGTTTCCCAGACTTTTCTTAGTTGCAGCGCCTTTTTTCGGTTACAATTTTTCCACTGCATCCTAACCTAAGTAAAAGTATGACTATTCGTATGTAGGAGATTAAAAAAAAACCTTGCATATCTTTGAATATTTCTCGGCATCCCTGTGAAGAGGTTGCGGCTCCCTGGGGTGCATCGGCACACAGTTTAGGAATCACTGGTGTAAGCAGCAAGTTAGTTGCGTATCCTTTACAGGATGCTGCAGAACCAGCCCCAGCATTTTTTGGCTGTTGTGGTTTTTCTAGGCAAGTTTACGTTCAGTATTTTTCTATTGCTTGCTGAATGGCCGACTCTGGATACCAATGTCAAAACCAATGCAAGGTGGTCTGCTGCAAAATCACCTGCAGCTGGGATCAAACCTGGCACCCGGGCATTGCAGCGTCTAAGCAATAGCAAACTGCTGAATGTAAAATCACCTAAAGTGGGAAATAAAAGGATTGAGCTAGCCAAGTTGTCCAAAAGAAACTCTAACATTGGTGGGAGAGGCTGGGCAGGATATCATCCATGATATTGAAGGGGCTGCACAAGAAAGAACAGAATGGAGGAATAATTAATTTAATGTCCATTATTTTCAGTGGTAAAAATTGCGTTGGAATGCAAACGATTTGGAATTTGCATGCCGTATCAAAACAGATTATGTTCGAATAGCAAGGTACCATTGTATTTGTTTTTTGATACTTAGGCTGATGGATACCCACAGTTGTATTGTCTAGACTCATACTTGGCCCAGAAATCTTGAGTTCAGATCCGCACAGAATAAAATACTTTTAAAATCGACCTTGGCTGCCAGGTCAACCTAAGCCTAAAATAGGTACCAGGGAATGTGTAGAGATTTAAAAGTGGCCAACGTGATGTTGACATCATGACTCATTGAGTGTGAGTTAGTCTATGAAGGTACGGGCCCAGTACGATATGCCCGTTTCAGGAGTACTGAAAGGTCTTTTTCCCTTAAATTTTTTTTTTTTTAAAAACTTAATTGAGACATATGTTGTGGTTGTAGCCTTCTTATTGTTTGTTCACAGAGGTCTGGCATGAGCATCTCCCATATCTGTATTCTGTGATCTCCTTTTTTGGTGTTCTAGTTTTACTCAGTAAGTATACCAGTCATGCTTTTTTTTTTTTCTGTTGTCTATTGTGCTCTAAACTGTACATTTGTGATCCCTTATAGCAGTGATGTTTATTATCTGCAGATGTATGTAGGCCAACCCCAGAACCCTGTGTATCAAAAAGTGTCCCTTGAGGCTGGATCAGATATAGAACCATGTTTATCAGAAATAGTCCATGTAGACTGGTTTGGCTGGTTCTGCTCTTCAGTAGCACCATATATATAAGAAAAAAAGGACTCAGCGGGCAGCTGTGGTAGCCACTGTGTGTTGTGCCCACAGCGTGTTGCTGATCGCACTAAAATGGCACATGGCCGATAATGTTCAGAATGGTGTGTACTTCTGCAGGTGCAGTGCCAGCTTTCGTGATTGATTGCTCCAACAGTGGACGGCAGTTATAGTGTTGTTAATGTTGACACATCTGATGGCTGCCTCATGCATTTTTACTTTGCATGTACCAGTCTCAAGAATTTGTTTTTTCACTAGTTTTGAAACTGGGCAGTGAAGGACATTTTTGTAATTTCCATTTGAGACAGGAAAGGAGCACTTATGGGTAACCTGTCTGCAATCATGTTGGATTCTCAAATAATGATGACTAACCAACATGTTTGTTGTAACCAGTAAAGTAGGGCCAGTTTTTTGGTACACAGCTACCTAATCCCACTTCCGAAACCAGGCAATGATCATTCCAGACTCAGCGGTTTCAGGATTATCACCTTACAAAATACTTTTGGCAAGGTGCTAGCGAAGATTGTTGCTGTTAAACTACAAATGTTTTTGGAAAAAGAAGAGCTCCTGCCAAGAGGTTTGAGTTGTTACCGGCCATGAAAAGACACCTTGTCAGATACAGCTTCTTTTCTTTTGATGTTTATGAGGGGTTCCAGAATAGACAGGAGATGGTTCTGGCAGCACTTGATCTTGAAGATGCCTACAATAGAGTCAGATATGATATTTTGATATCTGCACTCACAGAGAAGGGGAGTTTGTCCCTGGCTTGTGAACTGGATAGCAGCTGTCCTGCACTGACGAATGGTTGCCCTTCGCCTGGGTACATAGACCTCAGAACCATGTAATATTGCCGCAGGACTCCCCAGGGCTCTGCAGTTGGCAAGGACTGTTCTTTATTGTGTATACAAGCAAGATTGCAGAACTTGAAGCACCAGGTGTTGAACAGATATTGACATTTGCAGATAATTTTCTTGCATATTGGCAGGGGAATGATAAGCAACAGATAGCCCAAGAGCTACAGGCAACTGTAGACAAAGCAACTAATTGGTATGCAGAAATGGATGCTGTCATCAACTCAGAAAAGGCGGCTGTTTTGTGGTGCTATCTGGACAATAGAATTGTAAGAGCTGATGTTCCAAGCCTCACAGTTAATAACAGTAACATCAAATGAGAAAGCAAATTGTACCTGGATATCAATTTCGATAGAAGCCTATCCTTCAGGGATCATGTGGAGGAAGTTGCTGTGAAATGCCAAAAAGGACTCATTGCTCTCAAGATCATAGCAGCAATGGACATGGAACAAAGAATGCTGTTCACAATGTTCCAGCTTGTGATCCTGTGGTGATAGATTATGGACTTGGAATGCTTACCATATCAAAAAGTCAAAAGCTTGAACATATACTGAATGAAGCCATGTGGGTAATTATAGGATGGACAAGAGATACCCTGGTAGTATGTGTGTGCGATATATACTTACACTGCCTACTGTTGCAGATAGGCTCCAAGTTTTGCAAGAAAAGTCATGTCTCAGAGTAGCTGCAGACAAGAAGCATCTCCTGCATGAAGACATAGGAGAGCTAAGGATCACAAACTAAAAAGAGGAATGTCTTTAATGGCACAAGCTGAAGACACAATTAGACTTGTAGGCTTGATAAATTTGGGCAAGAAGAGGAGTGGGTCAGAGTGTCCGGGCCAGTTTAAAACTTGTGTAGAGTTATGACTTTAGGTCAGGAGTGCTGGGACTGGCCAGCTGGTGCTGCAGAATCAGAAGTTCAACAAATGATTCATGACAGTTTCCGCCTGGATGATGTGATTACTTATACAGATGAAGTGCATGGGGGTTCATAGCAAAAGTTAAAGGCCGTCGCTTAGCACATAAAGCCTGGCATATGATGTTACAACGTCTAAATAGAGGTGGTCAGTGCTGCTTTCTGCTGGCTTGAGAATCAGCTGTACACACATGCCGTGATTGTAACTGACTCTCAGAGCATGCTGAGAAAGGTGGAGACAGGCCTGCTCTGTGCAGAATGGCAAGCATCACTTCGGATGTCCCGGGTAGTTAGCATCCTTTGGATAGTTTCTCCAGGTCATGAATGAGCAGGCGGATCGGCTGTAGGTTCTGCACCACTTGGTGGTGATTTGATGTACGGCAAGCTAGATGTTATGATGGCTCTTTGGGAGTAAGTAAACAGATAGATTATTACTGTCTGAGGAGAGCGCCGCTGCGGCGAGTTACCGCGGGATCTGGCAGACGCTAGAAACTCAAAGAAACATCGAAACGGATATACAGTCAAAAGTTACTGGTTCCATCAGAATGGCTTGCTGCTGAAGATGGGGACAGAGCGCTTGTGCGGGTGTTCCGAATGCTATGATGTTGATTCTTAATTCAACGTTGATACACAATGAGCTGACTAAATTCTTTTTGGTTGTTTCAGTGTGTACCCCTGTAGGTGTGGCACGGATGTTTACGGTGATGGGACAACTTATTGTCAAACCCCAGGTTAGTTATTTCTGTTTGTGATGTGTTAAACTATTTTAAGGAGCGGTTGGCTGAATAGTTAAAAATGAAGATCTGTCATGTGGTAGACCTGGGTTCAAATCCTCATTAATGTTGGTTATTTTTTCCCCCTGACAAAAAAAAAAACAATAAAATAAAAAAATTCTAATCTGCACAGTCACGTAGACAGCACTAGCCATGCGGCTGTAAATCCTCAGGCTCACAGACCCCACCTGCCTTCACCACAAAAGTGGTAAATACGGGCAGTAATTGGCAGTTGTTTTATTGTTGATCCGTCTGTATTTCCACCAATTGTTTAATATGTTTTCACATATCTTTTCTCATTTATTGTTATATTGTAATCATTTATTTTCTCAGATGCATTTTCTCATGACATCCGCCTTTGTAGGTTCCAAACCCAGATTAGAAATGAAGTTGCTTGGCCGTGGGGCCAGCTCCCAAACCTTGTTTAAAAAAAAAAAATTTGCTGCAGAAACTCATGAAATAGGTAGCCATTCTGACAAACAAACTAGCCATATAGTGTGCAGTGCCATGATTGCATGAATGATGGTTGCTGAGTATCTCAATAGCCACTGAATCAACAGTTTTAAGACAAAGATGATCCCGTTGTAAACATCCTGAGGAAAAGTGAACAGAGAAGCAAATACCAAAGGCGAGCATTGTTGCCAAAGGTGCTGGATTTGATTCTATCCATGATACGAGCATTGTTGAGAAAGGTCAGAAGTGCTGGATTGGATTCTATCCATGATACGAGCATTGTTGAGAAAGGTCAGAAGTGCTGGATTGGATTCTATCCATGAGACGAGCATTGTTGAGAAAGGTCAGAAGTGCTGGATTTGATTCCATCCATGAGACGAGCATTGTTGAGAAAGGTCAGAAGTGCTGGATTGGATTCTATCCATGATACGAGCATTGTTGAGAAAGGTCAGAAGTGCTGGATTGGATTCTATCCATGAGACGAGCATTGTTGAGAAAGGTCAGAAGTGCTGGATTGAATTCCATCCATGATACGAGTATTGTTGAGAGGCCAAAAGTGCTGGATTGAATTCCATCCATGAGACGAGCATTGTTGAGAGAGGCCAAATTGTGCTGGATTGGGTTGCATCTATGATATTGACAGGATTATACAGAATAGAATGAAAGACTAGACTGCAAACCCTGTAAGATGGATAATGGCATGACACGATGATAACGTTGATTATATTTTTATGTACTGTGTTTCCTTATACATATTGTTGTCTTTTTGAAATGCCGAACATTTTCTTAAGTACCCTTACTTTTTTCATGTCATACATATTTACATATATGATCTATTTTCTCATGTGTCTTTATTTGGCATGTATTAACTGTTTTATTGTGTATCATCTTTAAAAAAAATGTACTTATACAAAGTACATTTTTTTCACACTGTCTTTTTTCCTGTGTTCCATAGCCATTTTCTCAGGTTTTTTACACAAGTTCTCGTTTTTTATTTTGTGCATCATATATTTTAATTGTTAATTGTTTTAATTGTTTTATCATTGGATTTTCTGTAATTATGTCTCAGTAATCTATTAGATGTCTTATTATGTCATTACTATACACATTTTAATCGTGTGTGTGTGTGTGTGTGCGTGTACATGTGTGTGAGAGAGAGAGAGTGAGAGTGTGTGTGTGTGTGTGTGTGTGTGTGTGTAAGTAAGTGTCAATATTCTTTAATTCCCCGTGTGGGTTCTGGGGCCCCATTGTGGGGAAAACAAGAATAAACTCACTGCCTCCCCAAAAGCATGTCGTAAGAGTCGACTAATTGGGGAGCTTCCTTTGAAGTCGGAGTGCATCTGCCGGAGAGGCAAGGAACCGACAGTCTGTATTCAAGAGAATGAGATCTGTAAAACTGATGCACACGCAACACTCAGGTTCTGGAGCAGGACTGCAGTTCAGTAGTGGACGAGCAACCAGAACCTTCCGCCAGAGTGTAAAGCTGGTGAACGCGAAGAAGAAGAAGAATATTCTTTAAGATTTAGTACATATTTGTAGTATAACTATAGTCACACACCACAAGAGGAAGAAGACAAGTTCATTATGATTGGGGAAAAGTTAAAGGGGAAGAGAATCAGAGGGAGGAGGAGTGAAGGTACAGGACAGTTTGACAGAAATGTTTAAAAAATACACAGTATAGAAGGTGTTGATTTGGGTGACTACTGATTCCACACAGCATGATAGTAAAAATTTCAAATTCAAACATATATTTTTTTTAAAAATTGGAATGCTATGACAGATCTCTCTGAAGGTATTATTCATCATTTGATGTTAAATATCCTGTGTGCATTATTAATTGAATGTTCTCAGTTTATAAAAACAGTTTTTTTCTTCATATCTTCTCCAGTTTTTACGTGATATTGAAGAAAAACTCAACATACTCAGGCTTGAAGAGGAGAGCTTGCTGAGAAAAATCACATACAGATATGGTAGGCTTATTTCTTTCTGTTGAACTGCTTCTTGTTTCTGCAGTGCTAGCGAGTGCAACAACTTCCTTAACTCTTTAATTGCCAGGGTAATACTATTTTAAAATGTAAGAGGTCGTTACTGTTAGTAATAAATGTTTGGGACTATAAAGCTTACAATAACACACAAAGTCGAATTCTCATTTGGATCATTGTGGGTTAATTAGTATAATATCTGGATTGAGTACACGTTTTCTTCCTCACATTGTTGGATGTTGAATTTAGAATCGACATCATAGCACTCAGGACACTCCCATAAGCGCTTCGTCCCCATCTTCAGAAGCAAGCAAAGAGTTTCTATTCCGATGGTACCAGTAACTGTCTGAATGAATATACGCCTCGCCTTTCCCTTGAGTGTCAAGTGTCGGCCAGATCCCCTGGTAACTCCTCGCAGCGGCATTCTCCTCAGAACATAATGATGTATTTGTGCCTCTGCACTGTTTACTAGCTCCCAAAGGGCCCTTACAACATCTAGCTTGTAATACATCATTTGAAAGGCTTTGTTCCTTGCAGCAGATATCATCTCTGGCCATTAATATCTGTGATTGACTTTCTCTTTCCATTTGGTGACTTCATGTGTTTTTATATCTGCCTGAACATGATCTCTCCACCATCTTATTGGTCTGCCTTGAATTTGTGTTGGTACTTCTCACTTGATGTTTTTCCACTGTGTGCATCATTGATGGGTACAAATCTGTGTATTGCTTTTGGGACCCTAACAGGGGGATGGGAGGGGGAGACCAACTGCTTCATTAACTATCATGTAACAAATGCCTATTAATTAGGGGTGTTTCAGAGTGCGTCTGCCTGAGAAGCAAGGATCGAGCAGTCTGCATAAAAATAAACCAGATCTGTAAAACGGATGTGCACACAAGACTCAAGTTAGGAACAAGACTAAAGTCCAGAAGTGGTCGAACAACCAGAACTTTCTGCCGCAGTTAACAGACACTGAATGTGAAGAAAAAGAAGAGGGGTAGGAATACTGTAAAAAATAACAGTGATGTGTGCATTAGCCATCCATATCTTTGTGTTTTCACTTTTTAATCATACTGTGTGCAGTACTGTTTGAACATAACATGCGTTGAAGATAAAAGTACAATTGCTGTGTAAAAGTTGGGTGTTTGGAAGGGCAGGGTGTAAGACAGGCCTGGTGCGAAAATGTGTGGCCCTTTTTGGATTTGTATATTTTTTCTGATATAGGTTACTAATCAGTAACAGTTAATTGGAACTAATTTTTGGTCACACTCAGGTCCATGTCAGATGTCCAATGGTCACTCCAGTATAGGAGACCTTGTTGACTCTTTGCAAGAGACCAGAGCTGATATTTTAACTTTAGGTATGTCTTTGTTGTCTCTGTGAATAAGTGGTTAAACCGATTGCCTCTTGCGCTGAAGGTCAGAGGTTTGTGTCTCACGCTGTGTCATTTGGTTCACAGGTGAATTTTTTAAGGAAACCCCTAGGGATTGTCATGGGAGCTGTTGAGTTTGTGCTTTGTGCAACAGTCTGGGCAGGTGGCTAATAGTTAAAGAGAAAGAGACTGAGCTGTGTGGGTTAAAACCCAGTGCAGCAAAGTTAATCCTCTTGACTTTAACTTTTAACTTTGTTGTCTCTTATGTGCTTTAAAAAAAAAAGCTTTTGGATTGAGTACCTAAAAAACCTGTATGTTGTCTTTGTGTAATCAATATGTTCAGTCAATGCTGATGAACACATGCAATGTGTCTGTGGTAGAAGTTAGTAGAATGCACAACATCTTTTAACCTGTATGAATATAAATTCTTTGTTTGTTTTGTTGGCTAAGGTTGAGTCATTTCTGTTAACAGATGTGATCTGTTCTTTTCCCCCTCGCGCGGCGGCCGGGTGACGAACTCCTTGTGGTCCGGGTTCACTCCCGGAGGTAGGCAGAAAAGCCACATTTCTCCCAGATTAACGGTACCTTTAATGGAATCAATGCCGAAGGGTTGCGATATTCATAGTACCGAGCCAAAGGATTTACAACTCATGGTTTCTGGATACGTTAAAAAAAAAAAAAAAAAAAATCTTTCCCCCCGATCCACAGATATTACTTTTCCCCCGACCCACAGATATTACTTTTCCCCCGACCCACAGATATTACTTTTCCCTGACCCAGAAATATTCACTTTGTACAGTGAAATAATAACAAAACACATACATGGTGTACCAGGAATACAGTTTGGTGGGCATATTGTAAACAGTCTGAGATATGCTGATGATATAGTCTTGATCACTGAAAATGGAACACAGCTGCAAGAAATGATGGACATAATTGTAACTGAAAGTCAAAACAATAATTATAGTTTCAATAGTAGAAAAGCAGTTCATCTGTGTTGGAATTGATTGAAAATACATGAGACAGAAGTTTGTGACTAAATGTCACTACCAATGCTAGAAAAGATAATTTTTTTTTCTCAAACAAGATATATTCTTTTTCCCCACTCACATATCTGATGTGATTATTATCTATAATAAATGACCAGCTTCTAAATGATCGATAACACAGATATGTGTGTTAAGGGAGAGACTGAGACAAAAATGTTAGGGACTCAGTGTGTGCATCTTGTGATTTCAGAGAGTCGCCAGCACATCTCATTTTGGAGACGAAATCTATGTTATCCAGTTGTCATGTTGTTGTTACTTGCCATTACAGTAAGTGGGTTTTCTGTTATTGTTACTAGTGACATTTTCATCATCATCATCCCGTAACACTATATGTCATTGGGTCACCAGTTTTTGTTGACTGTCTGATCAGCTCTCTCCACCTTTGGCGGCCAGTTGCTATGGACTTCATGGCTGCATGCCTAAGGCCTGTCCAGTCAGTCAAGTTCTGTAACCAGGTCTTTCTTGGTCTGCCTCTTCTCCTCTTTCCCTCTACTGAGCCCTGCAGTATTGTTTTTGAGAGGCCATTAGATCTTATTACATGTCCACACCATTGCATTTTTCACCTTTTCACTGTAGTTAAAAGAGGTTCATAGTTGTCAATGTGCTGTATAATTTTATGGCGAACCTTTTCATTGAATTACATTTAATATGTTTAATTGTTTTCATCTTCTCCAGCCCTCCTTCAAGGAGAGTGTGTCACACTTTTTTAATGCATTCTTCTGCCTGAGAGATCATTGTGTTCACCTTTAGCATGCATTTGTATGTTTACTTCTTCTTCTTCTTCTTCTTCTTCTTCTTCTTCTTCTTCTTCTTCTTCTTCTTCTTCTTCTTCTTCTTCTTCTTCTTCTTCTTCTTCTTCTTCTTCTTCTTCTTCTTCTTCTTCTTCTTCTTCTTCTTCTTCTTCTTCTTCTTCTTCTTCTTCTTCTTCTTCTTCTTCTTCTTCTTCTTCTTCTTCTTCTTTTTCTT
This sequence comes from Candidula unifasciata, assembly GCA_905116865.2. NCBI lineage: Eukaryota > Metazoa > Mollusca > Gastropoda > Stylommatophora > Geomitridae > Candidula > Candidula unifasciata. The sequence continues at coordinate 2,845 of CAJHNH020000124.1, read as the reverse complement.
CTTCTTCTTTTTCTTCTTCTTCTTTATGCTCACTTGCTGTAAACTTCAGCACAAAGTTCTGGTTTTCATCCACTTCTGGACTTCAATCCTGTTCCAAAACTTGAATTTTGCCTGCCCATCCATTTTACAGATCAGCGTATTTGTATGAAGACTGTCTGATTCCTCTCCTATCAGGCAGATACACTCCTTTGGAGGGAAAATCCCCGATTAGTCGACTTTTATGTTAGGCTTTTTAGGTGGCAGTGGGTCTGTTCATTTTTCTCCCCAAAATAGGGCTCCAGAACCCGCACTGTGTTAATTATTTCTTGTAGGCAGATTAAATACAAGGTAAAAGATTCTCTCTACCCTGGTAGGTTTTTTGTGTGTACAGATTTACGAGAGGTGCAGTCTGATGCTCTACTCTTTGTGATTTTGTTTTTCTGAGATTGTTTTTACACAACACCATACTTTATAGATATTTCTCTGTGTTTTCAGGTATTCTGTATACTAATAGTTTTGCACAACACCAAACTATAGATATTTATGTATGTTTTCAGGTATTTTCTATACTAACAGTTTTACACAACACCAAACTATAGATATTTCTGTATGTTTTCAGGTATTTTCTATGCTAACAGTTTTACACAACATAAAACTATAGATATTTCTGTATGTTTTCATGTATTTTCTATACTAATAGTTTTACACAACACCAAACTATAGATATTTCTGTATGTTTTCATGTATTTTCTATACTAATAGTTTTACACAACACCAAACTATAGATATTTCTGTATGTTTTCAGGTATTTTCTATACTAAGTTTTACACAACACCAAACTATAGATATTTCTGTATGTTTTCAGGTATTCTCTATACTTATAGTTTTACACAACACCATTCTTTTGCTTGTTGGTACTAAAGCTTTGCCCAAGGGAGCCTCAGTGAGTAATAGTTATCAGTTGTTTGTGTCAAGTTATAGTGTAAGCCTTTTGGCACAATAGTTGAGTGGGTTGAAGGGCTGCAAGCTGAAGAAATAAAATACTAGCACTAAACACTATGCAGTGAAATAGCAACACAATTTGTTGCCATATAATTGTAACCAATATTGACAAGGACGTGGCTAGCTCCCTAGTTAGAGGTTGAACATGGCTAATTGAAATAGAAAGAACGAAAAACATGCCAGTTCGGTGAATGTTTTGATATACAGTATAGAAAATAAGAAGAGTAGTTTACCATATTGTTGTTCGTCTGCCACAAATGATGATGACCAGTCCTTTCATCCGCTAGGGAGATTGAGGTTTATGAGCAGAGATTGAGGTTTATGAGCAGAGATTGAGGTTCAGGAGTGAGCAAGTGGCTGATAAGGCCAGTTCTGGTATAGACAGTTCTTGCGCAGTTTGGGTCACTCAAGTTTAGGAAGACAGTTCATGAAATAAAGTGGTTGAGTGGATGAAAGAATGACTTGTGCAATTAATTAAATGTTAATTTGGAAGAGTTGCACAAATTTGTCAACTTCACTGTCCTGCCTGTATTTATTTAAGTCCAGTAGCAAGAGAAATGAAGATATCTGGAGATAAGTCTGGGCACAGTGAATGACAGGGCATTCGTTATGCCTTGTCATGCTCAAGACTCTCCACAGAGCTAGTGGGGTCTTTTTATCTTTGGAACCAAGGGAGGTTTAATCCACACAAAGTTTGCCATACTTTACTTATATAATGCTGTCGGTCACATGATTTTCACTTGTTGTTTGGTGGTTTAATGCTTAATGTATTAGCTCACCAATACAATGATGTTGGTTCAATCCCAAGTTGAGATAGGCATTTCCTAGCATATGAAAGATAGCGAAGAAGCGATTTGTTTTTCCTACAATAAAATACTGTGACCTAGTATGTGTGATATCTATCACGTTGCCACCCTGTACTGGTATCAGTGATACGATAACTATGTTATGTTATCACAGTGGACTTCCCTGCACATGGGGCATTCCCACGTATGGTCAGTCCTCCAGTGCAGCAGCCACCTCAAGGTACCCCTACTAATTGTTCCCACAAGAAGTTGTTACATTGTCTCATCTTGACCTCGAAGATGGCATCGACAAGCTTTACCAGGCTTGGCTCCGAGATCATGCAATGGTGTTAGCATCCAAAATTTATTACTGTCTGCCCGTCTAGAGTTGATGATACCAGCTCTGATAACTGTCCTTAACTATGCCTGTGATGTAGTGAAGTAATTCATCTGGGTTTATCTGGGTTCATCTGGGTAAATATTTGACATCTAGGCATTCAGGACAAGCGCATATAGCTCCGTCACCCTTCTCAACAGCCAGTGAAAAGTCTCTGTACAGATGGTATCTTTTGTCATCTGGTTAACTACTCGTCCTGCCTCTCCCCCCGATCCCCCCACCCACCCAGCACCCAGATCTTGAATGGCGCCACAGCCCACAGACACTTACCACTGTTCTTTTCAGGAACAGGTTTTCGATATGTAAAGTAATTACATTTACTTATATTTATTTGCTTCCCTCTAGGACACAGTACTTGGCATTTCATCCCTGTCCACACTAGGCCCAGTTGGAGCAGCTCTGCAGATTGTCGTCATATTGTATCCTTGATCTAACAGCTATATAATATCATGATTGTTGTCATATTGTATCCTTGATCTAAAAGCTATATAATGTCATGATTGTTGTCATATTGTATCCTTGATCTAACAGCTATACAGTGTCATTATTGTGGTGCCTGTCGGGTTTTTTCAGCCAAAAACTGACATTTTCCAAAAGTTAAAAATTTTGTCTCAGACTATCATTGCACACTTCAGCAGATACTCTAGAGGTGTAGTTGAGCATTTTGGAGCAAATTGGTGGC
>CAJHNH020000123.1:439410-443262 GCA_905116865.2 Candidula unifasciata | reverse complement strand
AACTAATGACATTTTGCGCATTGAATAAACTGTTTATAACCCAGTTAATTACGTTTTGTTTTGACTTTCCGTCCGCTGGGAGTTTTCCCTTGTACAACCTATAGCAATCTTGATAAAGGGCAATAAAATGTCAACAAGATGACAACAAGGACCAAGGACAAGACAGGCAATCACATCTAACACTAGGAGCTGATACCAAGGCATCTGTTGACCCGGTGACCTCATGTAGTCTCCACCATATTTAATCACATGGTCCAGCCAGTACGCAGCTTCATGTTTGGGAACTTTGTACAACTCCTTATATAGTTTAGAAGCTTTTTTCATATTTTCTGTAAATTTCCCCCCATAAATGATTTCTTTCATCATGGCTGCAAGGTCGTCTGCGCTGTCGTCACGCATGTCAGCATAGAGTCCCAGCTGTTTGACGCGGACTCTTTCTGAGTTGTAACCTTGATCTCCATATATGGGCAGACAGAGAATGGGCACCCCATGGTAGAGGGCCTCATACTGTCCATTCTTGCCACAGTGGGACACAAACAGTTTGGCTTTCTGGTGTCCCAGAAGATCATTCTGGGGGATCCACAAGGAGGTCATGATTCGTTTGGGGTCAGGTGAAGTTATGTTTATCTTCCACACAACTCTAAGATCCAGTTGTTTGAAAGCAGAAACGATCTTGCTAGAGATTTCAGGAGGCAAGTTAACTACAGAACCGCCAAAAGACATGACGATGATACCAGTTGTAGCTTCATCCACAAACTTCTGGAACTCCCCAACCAATGGTTTTGCAGGAGAAGCAGAAGATCCACCAATCAGTTTTGTGTTGGGCAGCATTGTCCGTGGGTAGTCCAGTATGTGGTCAACTTCTGCAATGAAAATCTCAGCATTGGCCGCAATATCATAGATGGACTTGTATGGTTTATGTGGAGCAAACTTTGACACTAAGCTGCTGTCGTGGCATATGTCAAAATTCATAGATACCAGGTAATAGAGTGTAAAGTAAACTCTCTGAAAGAATGTCATTCGATCACTGATAAAGTCAATGAAATATGGCGTGACTGCGGGACTGAATGGGACCTTTGACATGATCGCTTCATGAGCCGTTCCAATAAATGCAAAGGGGATGTCCAGCATATACGGCAGTACCACCATGTTCATGTTGAATGGGACAGACTCCAGGACAATCAGATCCGGCTTCAAATTTCTCACTTTGTCTAGAAACGTTTTGTCAGCAAGAAGAAAATTTACCATTTTTAGCAGTATCCGAGAGACGGGATACATGGCATAAAAACCCTGGTTTGGTTGCCTCTCCCAGAACTTTTCCACAATCCTAGTGCTTTCGTAGACCTGTTTCTCAATGTCTCCCAAATCCTTCCCGTAGGACAAAACGTTGACAGTCTTATCCTTGACCCGGTTTTTAATCAATTGAGCCTCTGGCACACACAGCCACACGTCATGGCCCAGGCTGGCCAGAGCTCCAGCCACATTTGTGTGGTAGACGATGTAACTGGTATGTGGGGGAGGGAAGAATATCACTGTCTTGGTGTGGATGTCTGTCACTGTTGATGCCAGCACAAGGATCACCGCCAGCAGACTTTGTGCATCCATTCTTGGCATCTGTAGACAAGAATGATCAGGTATTATTAACATTTAATTAACGGGTCGTTATCATATGGCTGGAACATGCATTGTTCATACATATCATATTAATACCAAATATTTTATTAAATTTATTTGCGTCAGAAAGAGGGTGCTAAAAATGTTACATAGAACCTGTTCTGCTGTATGGCAGGCAATCTTGGAATGTCAGTGAACAAGTTAAGAAGAATATGGAAGCAACAGAGATGTGGTTTCTGAGACGAATGTTACGAATACTTTTGACGGCCAGAGTAACCAACAACAATTGCTTGAAAGAGGCTAATGAAAGTAGATTTCTATATACAACAATAAGAAAGAGATTAACACTGTTCTTTGGCCACATAATGAGAAGAAAGACATTGGAGAACATTGCGACAAGTGGAAAGATCAATGGAAAAAGGGGTAGAGGCTGGATTGGCTGAAACGATGGCATGGAGGGATATCATCAAGAGAGCTGTTCTAGGCAACCAGTGATCGTGACCTGTGGAGACGCATGGGCGCCTATGCCAGTTGGCAGGGTACATAATCGTGATGATGATTGGCTGTTTTACAAATGAATAATATTATTATTATGAATAGTATTATTTTAACTAATCATTTAGTCAGAGCTTGGGCCTTTTAAAGTCAGTCCCCATCCCCACTGTGTGTTTTGTTGTGTGTGCATCCTGGATCTATTCATAAATTGTTTTGTCCCCTCCAGATTGGGTAAATCATACGTTGGTCCATTCTAAACACCAGCACACACTAGCTCACTTCTGACTGGTCGGCCTTGAGAGATCTGACCTTCACACAAGGTCACGTGGGCGATTCCCAATGGCGCTGATATCGCGTGTTCTATATTTCACCGTGCAGGCACCTCTAACACTACAAAAACATCGAGAAACTGGGTCTAAAACACAACCCCCTAGAGAGTGCTGCAACCTTTGTCACAGGCAGTCTCTTTCTCAGAATAAAAAGGTAAATGCAGGACAACAACAGAGCGCCCCACCCAGTAGAATAATCCAACAAATTTATCAATGGAATGTGACCTACTTTCCGTGAGGAGACTAACGTTTGTTTATCCAGATTGCTAGCTGGAGGTTTTGCACCCTGAGATTATAAATATTAGTCTGGATGGTAGAACAGAAGGGTAGGTCCCAGAAACCATGTTCAACCTACCATTACCATCATCAGCTAATAGGTCGTGTATTTTGTTATGCATGTTTACACGTGCTCTCTAGTATCCTTACACATTGGGGGGGGGGGGGGGGGGGCGAGTGGCTAAAGTCAGCCCACCAACAAAACGTGCACATTATCAGACACGGATTCAGTAAAACACTATAATGCAAAACACAATTATGGAAACACAGTCACCAGGAAAACACACAGAACTCCGAGATGTGCATTAACGATTTTGTCAATCATCTACTTACGGAAATCATTCTACTCCAGACGACTCCGCGTTAGATGCTGCTCCTGAACGTGAGACCGACTGAGACCGCACAACTCTCAGAATCTAAAGAACTTTAGCCCAGTTTCGTTGCTGTTGTGGGGGAAAAAATCACTGCCTGATGTCGCAAGCAGTGTTGCTACTTTGGATGTTTTACATCCAGATTTAGATGTTTCCTTTGCATTTAGATGGCGTTTTTGACGTTTAGATGGTAGATGTGTTTTTTTTCTAGATGTTTTTCATTTGGAGTGAATGTATCAAATCTAACCTAAGAAACAGGATGAAATTGAACGTTTTAAATGCTATCTTGACAATAAAATTCGGCCTGATAAGAGTAGGAAAAGGGTGTTCCACCTATCAGCGCCCTGATTTGATATTAAAAAAATTGGAACAGCTAAAGCATACTAGAGTCATTTTGGATCTGAAGCTTTAATTTCATCATCCAAGCTAAATTTATTCTGTGGATCTTGTAAGGCAGACTTCAGTAAAGATGAGGACACGATTCTATAGGGTAAGTCATACCAATTGCTATGTAATTTGTGACTCTTTCCTTTTGCATGTTTTTTCTAGATGTTTTCCACGCAAATTTAGAGGTTTTTAGATTTTTTAAAACACCGTTTTGGATGTTTTTTGTCAAAGAAAAGTGGCAACACTGGTCGCAAGTGTGGGTTGTTCAAAGTATAAGCATGCTGTCGTGTGCTGATCTATGCTTTCGTTTTCGTTTGTGTGTCGTTCTGCTTTTTTTCTTTCTATCTGTGTGAGAATATAAAACCCTGTGTCAGTGCAAG
>CAJHNH020000123.1:424410-436910 GCA_905116865.2 Candidula unifasciata | reverse complement strand
GACCTGCCTGAACTGTTGTGTGGGTATCGACAGTTGCTCGAGTCGACTCCCTGCCTTGAAGTATACCTGATATTATCGAATAAATGGAATGATGCAATGACATTTGTGTATTCTCTTACTTTTGTTTTAACATGCTCTGGTCTGTAATTGTTTCCGGTTCTTTATAAATATCCTACCCCAGATGACGTCACATGACAGTCCAACATTTTAGATGCTAGTAAAACTGGGTTTCACGGCTTTCTGATAATTTTAACGACCCCAAAAAACATCTAGAACTGGCCCCAACTCCAACCCATCTACGTCACACGAGAGAGTGCAGCCTAGGTCCCACGATTGCATGCAGCCTGGGTCCCACGACTGCATGCAGCCTATCTACCACCCCCTGAAATATTAGACTGTTCCATTACCTCTGGATTTCTATTGTTTGGGTTAGGATATTCCTAAAGCACCTCGTTTTCTTCTATCCTGTTTAATCCCACATATTGTTAAAGAGTGCTTTGTTGTTTTCAAGCGCTTTTATAGATAGGACTGCATAAGCTTCCCTGCAGTTTCTTGAGTTCATCCGTCATTCCTTCTCTAGAAATGCCATAGTGGGCTGGAATTCTCTGCTGACATGTTCTTGTTAAGACCACCATATTTTTTTTAAAGTTAATTTTTGCTGTTGTCGTGTTTGAAGCGTGAAGTATGTACACAAAATTGAAGATAGGCGTATCAGCCATGTTCACCTGTAGAGAGGTGCCCCAGACAGCAGAGCATGTACTCCAGGACTGCACCGAATTTGACACATTAGGGCAAACCTTTTGGCCAGAAAGAACAACAGAAAAACGTAAACTCTATGGACCATTGAATGAATTAACAACAACAGTGAAATTTATACAAGAGACGAAATTGCTGATATAGACAACTTATTTCAGGCGAACGAAAGAAGAAGAAGCGTGAAGTGGCGAGAAGGGCGGAGTCTAAGTCATTGAATAGGAAAGATTTGTTTTATAATTTGTTATTAATTAGTGAGTTAAACTGGACTATTGAGAATCTGCACGGTTTATTTAACAGGGTTGCTGTCGCTGCTCTGAAGCTACTTCAATTTTTTTTTTTAAGTTTTAAATCAATTTTATTGAGTGTTAAAATGGGTCTGTGTACAAGGTTGCGTGGTTTCTGTATTGTACGTATTTAATATACAGGCGTCTGCGATGTGCGTATTTTGTTTAGTGTTCTATACATATGTTGCCATGTGTGAGTATTGGTGGTGCAAGTGTGTGCGCAAAAAAAATATATACATTTTTACATTGACATTAGGTATTAGTAGGAGATTGCAAAGCAGTTAGTTGGTGAGTTGAGAGTTGAAGTCCTAGACAGATAGGTTTAAGGGATAGTAAAGGAGATCATGAGGAGAAGGGTAGTGGAAAGTGTAGGGAAAGAGAGAGAGAGAGAGAGAGAGAGAGAGAGAGAGAGAGAGAGAGAGAGAGAGAGAGAGAGAGAGCGAGGGAGATACGAGAGGAAGATGCCGCTACTGAGAGCGTCTTTGTGTGGGCCGAGATGGCGTGATATCTAGATCCCTCCACCCACTCCCCTTTTTCTTTTGCGGCTTCTTTAACAAACCATCTGTGGAGACAGGTGTCCAAATATTGGTCGGAGACTGATTCTTGAGAATATAAAGTGAAAGAGTTCTCTCCTCTGACTCAGTTTTATTTGGAGATTATTCCTGACAATTCCCGAAACTAGTAAGGTTAAGGGGGGCTGCGTGGCCCCGAGGGATGGTGTCCGCCTCGAGTGCTAGACGTTCTGGGCTCAATTCCCGGTAAGGGCTGGGATTTTTTTCAGATGGACTTGGACTTTAGTAATTCCCTCTGGTCTCTGGGTAGTGAGATCAGACGCCTGTGTGCAATGTTGCGCTCGTTGGAAATCAAATAGAGCACATCAACGGCTCTGCCTGGGCAAACAATTTGGAGTTAACAACCGACCTAAAGAATTGCAGGACGCTCGCGGGTTTTACAGAGCCAGTGCACTGCACTGAGTATCTTCAGACTCAGTCTTGAGTTAGAAAAAGATTGGAGCCTGGGTTCGTCTCTTCTTTCTTCTTTGAGGTCACCGGCTGTAAACTCTGGTTGAAAGTTCTGGTTGTTCGTCCACTTCTGGACTACAGTTCTGCTCCAAAACCTGTGGGTTGCGTGTGCATCCGTTTTACAGATCTGACTCATTTGTGTGCCAGACTGCTGGTTCCTTGCCTCTCATGCAGATGCACTCCGACTTCGAAGGAAGCTTCCAATTAGTCGACTCTTACGTCATGCTTTTGGGTAGGCAGTGGGTCTATTCTTGTTTTCCCTACAATAGGACCCCGGAACCCACACGGGGAATTTATGGATTATTATCCGTGTCTACTATATTGTCAGGGAGCCGCGTTAGCGCAGCCCATAGGAGGCTCGCTTTCACATCCAGCTGCGACTCGCTGCAGCCATAGTCGGTGTTCGAAACCGGGCGGTTCCCGGGGTTCACCCAGCCTCTAGGAAATAGGTACAAGAGTTGACACTCTGGGGTAAATGGAGGAACGTCGCTGTAGCTACAGAGTTAGGTGCGGGCGGCGACACAGGCTGACAGTTTCTTATTAAATGTCAGTACTGGTGGCAGAGCATTTATGGTTTTTAACCGTGTGCAATGACGCTCATTTACATCTCTCGACTTTACCTTTCCCTTTTTTTCGGGTACTATCCGTGTGCCATGATGTTGATCCGTTGTTCAAACTTTGAACCTCAAGTAATCTAAATTTCAGCTTCATAGCGCATGGAGCACCTCATAGTTGCTCCTCTAGTACTAACGAAAAAACACACAGAATGTCCATTACAGTCTTTTTAGACAATTTGAGACTGCAGTCTTAATTTATCCACTAGCTCTCGGAAAAAGCGCTTCAAGGTTACACTAAAGCAGCGTTTCCTAAACTTTTCTTGGTCGAGGCGCCATTTTTGAATTACAATTGTTCCATGGCGCCCTAACCTAAGCAAAAAATATCACCATTCATGCCTTGGTTTTATTAATTATGAAGCTTTTACAATATTTCGCAGCGCCCCTGTGAAGAGGTCGCGGCTCCCTGGGGCGCCGCAGCGCAAAGTTTGAAAATCACTGCACTAAAGGCATCATTGAAAGCCTTCAGTATAAACCCTACACCTAGGAGGCTGCAGCACAAGACTGTATGGCGCACATATAACCGAAATTATACAACGATCTGCGAGGCATCTAGAACAAGGCAAGCTGAACAGCGAAGACAGGCAAGAAAGAACGGACAAAGAAGTCCTTTGTATACAGATATTGTGCCCTGCCCTCATTGTCCTAGACTCTTCTGGGCACGTATTGAATTTATAAGTCACCTCTAGACTCACAAACATTCAACTGCAGTTTCATGACAAATGAAAGAAAGAGTGGTCCTCATCACTTGAGATGGACGAACGAACTATATCCACTAGCATATATTTGCATTAAAAGCATAGGGCAGCCCTCAGAAGTGCTAACACAAACAGTCCGACAATAGAAATGCAGCTTATCATCGATGAAAGCAGGATTTACAAACAGATCAGAAGTTGCACAAGCAATCACTTTTAACCACAAAAGGCACCACCAATACCGCTCCAACAAGCCACGCGCTATTTTCTGAATCTACAGTTCACGTCACCACGTTGGTCACAGTCGAAAGACATTTCAAATGAAATCTGCAGCTCACAGTGTCGGGCCATGCAGTCAACTCTTCCAGAACTATTCTGGATAAGAATGGACAGCCAATACATAGTCTTACACATCGTTATATTTTATATTTGCGTGCTGTGCCACAGTTTCTCACGTAGAGTCTTTCTTTTCTCTCTCTCTCTCTCTCTCTCTCTCTCTCTCTATCTGTGTGTGTGTGTGTGTGTGTGTGTGTGTGTGTGTGTAGATTTGTCTTGAATTATTAATTCAGCTAATGGTTTGACAATTTTTTAGCTTTTCAGTCTAGGGGCTTTTTTTTAAAAATGTTTATACTGTTGTGAGTGAGCTACCGTAAAACAGCAACCAATACTGGCTCTCTTAACGTTGAATGTTGGGCGGCGTCTATCAAGACTGACACTCTATAATGGACCAACGATTTCGGATTTTCTCACTTATCATAGGACGATGAAATGCAACTTGAAAGTGGTGTTAAAGCAGGGCATTGTTAGCTGAAAGTCTTGGTTTAGCAGCAAATGTTCTTTGAGGGAACCTCCGACAAGTGGACAGACACGGCATTGCTCTTCTGTTCCGCCAGCTTCTGCAGCCTGCTGTGTTCCAAACGTATTGATGTTACCTTTCCTTTGGAGTAAACAAGCCAGACCGAGGTAGGGATCAATGCGCATGGGCAACGCTTGGTCTCAACAGTAAATCCCAGACTTTGTGCTATGAAAAGGAGAAACTTTACTTCTGACCTTATCATCGGTGGTGCCTTTCCTTCTCTATAACATAATATAGCACAAATGTCTGGATGTACGACAAGATGTCAGTGGAAGATGTAGACCCCATTTATTTATAGTCCTTAACTTTCTCCACTGACTTTTGTAGTAGATCGGAATCTTTTGTTGTATTCTCAATTGCATCTAAACAACAAATTCATTAACCCGCATTGGTTCTATATGGCTCTGTTTTATTTAGGCTTTTAGGGAATTACCGGTAACAACAGTTAGTAATGTCAATTATAGAAACTACGAGAAGAGTTGACATTTTTACTTCCTGTCTCTGTTTTACATGTTTCCAGTAGATATTTTTCAGGTCCTATCTAATCGTTCGTAGAGAAAAAATCTTCGTCAAAACAAAACCAAAAAAAAAAAAAAAAAAAAAAAAAAAAAAAAAAAAAAAAAAAAAATTGCATGTGGAGAGTAACTGCTGGTTGCATTAATTTCACCCCAAGTCCCCTTTCTACGCAATGTCCAAAGTATATGAGTAATCAAACAAAACCTAAGCTACACTTCAAAATAAATAATAATAAGAATGAAACATCCAATTTGCTTTGACGTTTTTGCCCTCCAATTTTGTTGAAAAGTAAGCAGTCACTGCGATTGTAATCTGTTACAGAACATGAAAAAGTAGAAGTCTATCAAAATGTTCTCTCTTCTTTCTTTATTTCTCTTTATTTCATCAGTTGTCCTCACCATTCATCTATTTGTTTTTATATTCCCCCAAAACAAAAGCAATAACTATATATATATATATAAGGTGCAGCAGAAAAAAATGTGCAAAAAATTAATAAGTACGTGATTGATTAACATTGTGCTGATATGTGTAAAAATTCCAAGGGAATTATCCCTTAGAAAACAAATAAAAGATATTATGTGTGCGTGTTGATTGTATATGTACTGATTTTTAAAAAAATCCTTGATTTGAGCTGCATAGCTCAATAAGCTTGTTTTCTATAAATCTAGTATGTTCTGTGGATATATTAAATATGTTTGAGTGACTGATTAAGCATACGAAAAGTAGAAAAAAGCACATAGTCTTAGGTGTCAGTTGTAATAAAGTATTAATTTTCCACTGCAGGCTGCAGACTGTTTTAATTTCTTTGATAAAATCTGTTGTACCTTCCATATTTTATTGTGTATGTATGTGTTTGTTTATTTTTTGAGATTGTATGTTTTTTATGTTTTAGCTTGCTAATTGTTTCACTCTAATGTTCAACGAATACTGCTGCCAGCGAACCATTTTCTTTAGCGTCGGATTACACCAAAAAGATATCATACACTGTTGTTTCCTAAATTGCCTGTATATCATGTTATATTTCTAGTCTGCACTTGCCATAGCTTTAATCAATGTCAGCACAACAGCGACAAGTGCAAACACTTCTGCAGTTTATTATGTGTGACGTAGCAAATGACACTTTGAACATTGAATAACTAATGTCAGTAAAAATTATTTTGTGCAAAATTCTCAGGTAACTGCTTTAAGGCCAGTCATATACGATAACATAAATGGTTTTTATCAACTGGTTTGTGTGTGTGTGTGTGTGTGTGTGAGTGCGTGTGTGTGTGCGTGTATGTGTGTGTGTATGTGTGTGTTCTCTTAATATTGACAATTATGCAATTCATTTTATTTAATCAACGGTTTACTCAACAGTAACACTTTTAACACTGATTTAAATCTTTAAACCGGCCCTGTCATGGTTATGTATTCTTGTGCAATTACCTATATCACACTGATAACGTGTTTTTGTAGCGTTGCCGAAAGGTCTAATCCATGACCTTTAAAAGGGCCCAGTTAATTACGTTTCGATTTGATTTTCTGTGGACTTCCCTTGTACAACCTGTAGCAGATCCTAATAAGAACGTAAAATGCCAACACGATAACAACAATCACGAGAAACAGAAAAGCAATAACATCTAAAACTAGGAGCTGATACCAGGGCATCTGTTGACCCGGTGACCTCATATACTCCCCGCCATACTTAATCACGTGGTCCAGCCAGTATGCGGCTTCATGTTTGGGAACTTTGTACAACTCCCTATAAAGTTCAGAAGCTTTTCTCATGTTTTCTGCGTATTTTCCGCCATAGATGATTTCTTTCATCAAGGCTACCAGTTCGTCTGCGCTAGCCTCACGTATGTCGGTGTAGAGTCCAAGCTGTTTTACCCGGACTCTTTCTGAGTTGTAACCTTGATCTCCATATATGGGCAGACAGAGAATGGGCACCCCGTGATAGAGGGCCTCGTATTGTCCGTTCTTGCCACAGTGGGACACAAACAGTTTGGCTTTCTGGTGTCCCAGGAGGTCATTCTGTGGGATCCACAAGGAGGTCATGATTTGTTTAGGGTCAGGTGAGGTCATGTTTATCTTCCACACAACTCTGAGGTCCAGTTGTTTGAAAGCAGAAACAATCTTGTTGGAGATGTCTGGAGGCAAGTTAACTACAGCCCCGCCAAAAGACATGACGATGATACCAGTTGTAGCTTCATCAACAAACTTCTGGAACTCCCCAACCAATGGTTTTGCAGGAGAAGCAGAAGATCCACCAATCAGTTTTGTGTTGGGCAGCATTGTCCGTGGGTAGTCCAGTATGTGGTCAACTTCTGCAATGAAAATCTCAGCGTTGGCCGCAATATCATAGATGGACTTGTGGGGTTTATGTGGAGCAAACTTTGACACTAGGCTACTGTCGTGGTAAAGATCGAAGTTTATAGATACCAGGTAACACAGTGTTAAGTAAACTTTCTGAAAGAATGTCATCCGATCACTAAGGAAGTCAATGGAGTACGGCGTGACTGCAGGACTGAATGGGACCTTTGACATGATCGCTTCATGGTTTGTTCCAATAAATGCAAAGGGGATGTCCAGCATATACGGCAGTACCACCATGTTCATGTTGAATGGGACGGACTCCAGGACAATCAGATCCGGCTTCAGATTCCTTACTTTGTCTAGAAACATTTTGTCGGCAAGAAGAACGTTTACGATTTTCAACAAAACCTGAGAGACGGGATACAACGCGTGTATCCCCTGTGTTGGCTGCCTCTCCCAGAACTTATCCAAAATCCTAGTGGTCTGGTACAGCTGCCTCTCGATGTCTCCCAAGTCCTCCCCGTAGGAAAGGATATTGACAATCTTATCCGTGACCAGGTTTTTCTTGAGCTGAGCATGAGGAACACACAGCCACACCTCATGGCCCAGACTGGCCAGAGCCCCAGCGACATTGGCGTGGTAAGCGATGTAACTTGTTGGTGGTGGAGGGTAGAACAGGATAGTCTTGGCTTGGGTGTTTGTCGCTGTTGATACCAATATCAAAATCGCCGCCAGCAGACTTTGTGCGTCCATTTTTGACAACTGTAGACATGGTCAGTTATTGATCATTAACAGATAACAGTCATTTTCATATGGCTGGGGCATGAGACGTGGCATACTTATACCACTATATGTTAGCCTGGCTGTTATCATGTGTGTCTCTGTAATTGGATTTTAGTCTAACTGTCAGCATGTGTGTCTCTGTCTGTGATTGGATGTTAGTCTGGCTGTCAGCATGTATGTGTCCGTCTGTGATTGGATGTTAACCTGACTCTCAGCATGTGTCTCCTTCGGTGAGTGGATGTTAGTCGGACTGTCAGCATGTGTCTCCGTCGGTGAGTGGATGTTAGTCTGACTGTCAGCATGTGTGTCTGTCTGTGAGTGGATGTTAGCCTGACTGTCAGCATGTGTCTCTGTCTGTGATTAAATGTTAGTCTGACTGTCAGCATGTGTGTCTGTCTGTGAGTGGATGTTAGCCTGACTGTCAGCATGTGTCTCTGTCTGTGATTAAATGTTAGTCTGACTGTAAGCATGTGTCTCTGTCTGTGAGTGGATGTTAATCTGACTATCAGCAAGTGTGTCTCTGTGAGTGGATGTTAGTCGGACTGTCAGCATGTGTGTCTCTGTGAGTGGATGTTAGTCTTACTGTCAGCATTTGTCTCTGTCTGTGAGTGGACGTTAGTCTTACTCTCAGCATTTGTATCTCTGTCTGTGATTGGATGTTAGTCTTACTGTCAGCATTTGTATCTCTATCTGTGATTGGATGTTAGTCTTACTGTCAGCATTTGTATCTCTGTCTGTGATTGGATGTTAGTCTTACTGTCAGCATTTGTATCTCTGTCTGTGATTGGATGTTAGTCTTACTGTCAGCATGTGCATCTCTGTCTGTGATTGGATATTAGTCTTACTGTCAGCACGTGTATCTCTGTCTGTGATTGGATGTTAGTCTTACTATCAGCACGTGTACCTCTTTCTGTGATTGGATGTTAGTCTTCCTGTCAGCACGTGTATCTCTGTCTGTGATTGGATGTTAGTCTGACTGTCAGCATGTGTATCTCTGTCTGTGAGTGGATGTTAGTCTTACTGTCAGCATGTGTCTCTGTCTGTGATTGGATGTTAGTCTTACTGTCAGCATGTGTATCTCTGTCTGTGATTGAATGTTAGTCTTACTGTCAGCATTTGTATCTCTGTCTGTGATTGGATGTTAGTCTTACTGTCAGCATTTGCGTCTCTGACTGTGATTGGATGTTAGTCTTACTGTCAGCATGTGTCTCTGTCTGTGATTGGATGTTAGTCTTACTGTCATCATGTGTCTCTGTCTGTGATTGGATGTTAGTCTTACTGTCAGCACGTGTATCTCTGTCTGTGATTGGATGTTAGTCTGACTGTCAGCATGTGTATCTCTGTCTGTGAGTGGATGTTAGTCTTACTGTCAGCACGTGTATCTCTGTCTGTGATTGGATGTTAGTCTGACTGTCAGCATGTGTATCTCTGTCTGTGAGTGGATGTTAGTCTTACTGTCAGCATTTGTATCTCTGTCTGTGATTGGATGTTAGTCTTACTGTCAGCATTTGTGTCTCTGTCTGTGATTGGATGTTAGTCGGACTGTCAGCACGTGTATCTCTGTCTCTGATTGGATGTTAGTCTTCCACTTCTTCTTCGCGTCCACCGGCTGTAAACTCCGGCAAAAAGTTTTGGTTGTTCGTCCACCTCTGGACAGTATTCTTGTCCCAGATCTTAAGTTTTGCGTGCACATACATTTTACAGAACTGGCTAATTTTTATGCAGACTTTTGGTTCATTGCATCTTACGCAGATGCACTCTGATTTCGAAGGAAGATCCCAATTAGTCGACTCTTACGACATGCTTCTTTAAAAGGCAGTAGGTCTATTTTTATTTTCCTCACAATGGAATCCTGGAAACCCACACAGGGATGTGGGGGGGGGGGGGGGGGGTGGGGGTGGGGGGTGGGGGTGGGGGTGGGGGTGGGGGTGGGGGGGGGGGTGGGGGGGGGGTTGTTAGTCTGACTGTTAGCACGGGTGTCTTTGAGATTGGTCATCAGTTTTCCCATATAAAGAAGCTGCTGTTTGTAGTTAAAGAAGACCGTCTATAGCTACTGCCCTTGGAGAATCAAGCCCTAAACCATTTTGTATTCTGGACATCAGGGTTAGGTTCACATAAATCTTCCCAAATAGAGTCGGTCACTTTTCATTCACAAGTTTGTTGAGCTGGTCGACTTTCCTGAAGGTTACAGGTGTGTCCCGCTCTGTTGTTTGCTGTCTGTCTTGTCTTGCAGTTACGTTTTTATCCGAGAAAGAGAATGCCTTTAACATAGGTTGCAGCACTCTTGGAGTGGGGGGGGGGGGGGGGGGGGGGGAGAGGTTGTGTTAGGGTCAGTTTCTCCAGGTTTTTTTTAAAGCCGTAAAAGCACTGGCGTGCTGAAATAGATAAAACGCGATATCAAAGACATTGAGGAACATCTCCGTAGCCTTGCGCCAAGGTGACATGCTCAGGAACTATCAATCAGACGTGAGCTATTGTGTATATGGGCGGGGCGTGGGGCAATCGGGTCCTGGAACCCACACGGGAAGTATCTTTGAAAAATCTGGCACCTGGGTCTTAACCACTACCTTGGAGCCTAGAGCTCCAATCTAACGGGCACAATCATGAAAACACAATCAGGAAAACACAATCACGAGTATCTGAGGGGGCATTTATGATGTTGTCAATCCTCTACTTACGTGAGTCTGTCCACTCCAGAGGGCGCTACTTTCAGTAGATGCACGTCCGCAACGTGAGCTAGTCTCCGGAACAACAAACGCACAACGAGAGACCGGTTCACTGCTTTGCAAGTGCCCAATTCTTTGCTCATCTCAAAAACTTTAGCCCAGTTTCGTCGCTGCTGCATTAATTCACTCCCCTATGTTACCAATGCGGGTAACTATCGTATTCAAGACCAATCAATCAGGTGCCGTCTCCACAATGAAGGTTGGCTGCAATGAATCTCCAACAAGCCCTGTCTCTTGCCCTTGTCTCATACTGCTGTTGGTCCATCTCTTGATGTTATCCTCCCACTTGTAACGCTGTCTGCCTCTTGCTCGCCTACCTTGAACCTTTCCCTCTAGGATGATCTTTACAATACTGTTATGTCTTTTAATGTGACCAAAATATTTCACTTGTCTCTTTTTTATTTCACCTAGCAACTCTCTTTTCATTCCCAATTTCCTCAGTTCCTCTGTATTTGATAGCTTTTGTTTCCATGAAATACGACCTAACCTTCTGTATATCCACATCTCCAAAGAATTGATACGATTTTCCAGTTGTTTGTTCATTGTCCATGTCTCTGTGCCATACAGTAAGGTTGAGAATACATAACATTTGACAATTCTCATTTTTAATGTATTGCTTATTTCTCTTGATATCAGTAACTTTTGCATGTTGAAAATGTTTTTTGGCCATCCCTATTCTTATCTTGACTTCTGTTTCACTTCTGCCGTCACATGTTATTACTTGTCCAAGATATAAGACATTTTTAACATGTTTCAATTTCACCCCGTTCACTGTGATATTCATTGTTAGCTGATTATTTTCTGTGCTAAATATCATGGTTTTTGTCTTTTTCAAATTAATATCTAATCCAAATGCTGCACTCCTTCTGTTTACTTGCTCCACTAGGTCTTGCAACCCCTGCTCACTCTCAAGAGCCAACTGTCAAAGGCTGATCTCTGTTTCCTTTCCGTTTGTGTGTTGTTTTAGTTTCTTTTCTGGACACTATCCTCCTTTGATGTCAGAACATACAATCCTATGTCAGTGCAAGATCTATTTCTGATTCAGCATACCCCCTACCAGCTTTTTATTTGTCTCTCTCTCTTCCTCTCTCTCTCTCTCTCTTTCCCCCTCTTTCTCGCGCATATTTTTCACACACACACATGCACACACACACACATATGTATAAGTATATTCATACATATTGCTTCGTGTACTTAACATACAAGGTCCGACAATTAGGTAATGATTTGATTATGGCCAAGAAAAAACGGTAATTTATGAAGCAAAGCATGGAATCTAAAGAGGCAACCTTCATCTATGATCTGGCAACTTCTCATTGCCGCCTGATAAACAGATAGCAAACAAGCCGCCATTTGGTTAACCTAGTCAGAGGTGCATTGTTACGTAATCAGCATGGAACAAAAAGCCACCTTAAATTATGTTTAAAACTCAGAAAAAAAACGCCATTGAGACAGCTGAACAGATGCAACAAGTTTATGGGGATAACTGTTCATCTTGTGCATAGATTTTCAGGTCATATTCACAATTTAAAAGTTGTGGAAATGAATACTAATGCAACTAGACCTGGATGCCTAATTTCTGTTCGTAATGAGGATCTCATTGCAAGAGTCAGAGAACGGATACAAGAAGATCATTTTTGGACTGTGAGGATGATGGTAGATGGTAGATTTGGTGTTATTAGAAAGACCATTCGTAAAATTTAAGTGCAAGATTTGGGGAAGAAAAAAACTTTTGCTGATTTGTACCTTCTTCATGAAATTGCACCGGCTTACCGGGCGGTAGTTGTACAAGAATTTTTGGCACTTGAATGGTTATGTGTTCTTAACCATGCACCATATTTCGCAGATTTGTCTCCCTGTGATTAATTTCTATTCCTAAAATTAAAGCTACATTGAAAGGACGCTTCTTTGACGATATTGATGACATCCAAAGGGCAGTAACATCCACTTCAA